>SJYV01015587.1:831321-863504 GCA_006410875.1 Neotragus pygmaeus | reverse complement strand
CCATCCAGCCATCTCATCCTCTGTCGTCCCCTTCTCCTCCTGCCCCCAACCCCTCCCAGCATCAGAGTCTTTTCCAATGAGTCAACTCTTTGCACGAGGTGGCCAAAGTACTGGAGTTTCAGCTTTAGCATCATTTCTTCCAAAGAAATCCCAGGGTTGATCTCCTTCAGAATAGACTGGCTGGATCTCCTTGCAGTCCAAGGGACTCTCAAGAGTCTTCTCCAACACCACAGTTCAAAAGCATCAATTCTTCAGCACTCAGCCTTCTTCACAGTCCAACTCTCACATCCACACATGACCACTGGAAAAGTCCGTACACATGTAATAAAGTGCAGCACAGCACTCGCCTCATGGTAGGCACTCACAGTTAACACAGTCTGAGCCTCTGAAATGGTTCTCCTTTCTTTCCAATTCCACAGTCCCAAGCCCAGTGTAGGTCTCATTGCCACTTCTGTAATCACAGGAGCCTCCCGCCTGTCTACTGCCCCAGTCTCTCTTCTCTCATAACCCTGACTGCTCATGGCCCTCATCTAACCACACTAGTGGTGGCTTAGTCGCTAAGTTGATTCCGACTCTTTGCAACTGCATGGACCGTAGCCTGCCAGGCTCCTCTGTCCATGGAATTTTCCAGGCCAGAGTAATGGAGTGGGTTGTCACTTCCTTCTCCAGGAAGGAAGGCAACCCAGGGCTCAAACCAGGGTCTCCTGCATCTCCTGCATTACAGGCGGAATCTTTACTGACTAAGCCACTAGGGAAGCTTATAACTACTATACTACTAGACCCCTGACTAAATCTTTCTTCCTCAAAAATCATCAGTGGGTCTCCATCAACTACCAAAGTCCATATTCAAGTCCAGTATTCAAGGCCCTTAGTAAACTGGCACTCGACTGACCTTTTCATATAATTTTCCATAATTCTCTTTAATATGGTCTAACTTGCAGGCAGACTAAACCATTTATCAAACTCAAATATCATGCCTCTGCATCTCTACGTCAAAAATCTACCTGTCCTTTACGGTCAGCTCAAAGACGATTCCTGAAATAACACCTCCCCATCCTCACTACCCCACCCCCACTAGGACTACTTTCTCCTTTCCTCATGGTGCTGACCACAGAATGCCAGAAAACACTGTCTTGATACATGAAAAGGACTGCTACCAATTCTGAATACCCTAGCAAGTTAAAACAGAGAAGAATTTTCTCTCTCATTTTAGATACAGAAGAAACTCATTCCGTTCTGTTGCTGTGGTTCTGACTGCTAATTAGAAAAATGTTATCCCATCAGACAAATTCTCTAGCAATTTTGGAATGGAGGGGAGCTCCACATTTTTTTTCTCCAGTCCCTTACATCTAATAACAACAGATACCATTTACTGAGAGGCTGTCTAGAGGTCAGGCACTGTGCCAAGCATTTTATANCTTTTAATGGTTCACTGGGTTGTGACACCTGGTAGAAATTACAACCAATGTTTGCCAAAAAGAAGAAAAAAAAACCTTTCTGTGATCATTTATGAAACTATGTAGCATCTGGGAAAGTTTCCTTTAAAGTTTTCAGCTCTTTGTGTTTCTAATCTGTTCTAACCATTTCTCTCCTGGTAGGAAAAAAAAAAAAAGCATTAGAAAATGGCCACTGAAAAAAGGAGTGTATTTTCTGAACTCTGCTTTGTACACTGGCTTCATTAGTGCATGATTTCAGACAAACACAGGAAGTTACCAAGCTTTCACTCAAGGTTTGCATTCACCTAACCATGTGAGTTTTACACACAGCAAGAGCTGTGAATGGCTAACAGTCTTTGCAGCAGCCTAGCAGATATTTTACCTTGAGGAACAGGTAGAATTCCACTCTGCTCGCTTGAATGACTCACTGAACAATACCAAGTTATTAAGTTTTTCAGCAGCGAGAAGGTGATGGGGGAGGGAGCTCCATCTGATATCTGCTCAGTGGCATCTTAGAAAAAGCCCATGTGCTTGCATGGACCTCTGCAGGAGGCCAAGTACTGATCAGCAATGATTATGGTCTCGGTCAGATCATCATTTTCACTGACCTAGAAGACAAGAAATAAGGCACAATGATGTGACGAGGTAAAGTGACGGGTGGCTATTTGCAGTATGTTTTTTCACACAGCGTATTGGGTGGAATGAAGAAGAAACCCTGAGAGTTCAACAAATAAAAGGATATTCCCACTACACTTTGGGAAGCCACATCAAAGCAGACAGACCTTTTTCTCACAAGGTGAAAGAGGCATGCAACCTACTGGGAGGAAAAAAAAAGAAAGAGAGGAANAGCAATCTTGATTCCAGCTTGTGCTTCTTCCAGCCCAGCATTTCTCATGATGTACTCTGAATATAAGTTAGATAAGCAAGGTGACAATATACAGCCTTGACTGTACTCCTTTTCCGGTTTGGAACTGGTCTGTTGTTCCATGTCCAGTTCTAACTTGTTGCTTCCTGACCTGCATACAGGTTTCTCAAGAGGCAGGTCAGGTGGTCTGGTATTCCTATCTATTTCAGAATTTTTCAGTTTACTGTGATCCACACCGTCAAAGGCTTTGGCATAGTCAATAAAGCAGAAATAGATGTTTTTCTGGAACTCTCTTGCTTTTTTGATGATCCAGCCTGTAGTGAGCCCTTAAAGCTAGTTTCTCTCCATCTTGTTTCATCGCCCTAATGACCACCAGCCTCCACCTTCTTCCCCCTTTACCACTACTCAGTGAGAAAGAGAAAATTTGTTTCATTAAGGCAGCTGTTTTCTCTTAGGAGGAGGCGGCTTTTTCTCCTCTCAAGAGACTGCAGTAAACACCTACCAGCCAGCAAACACAGTGCATCCAGCTCCACGGAAACATGGACAAAGGAAACCGCCCCCATCTTGAGAAGATTACAGTCGAGTAGGAGGGGGAAATGTAAACCAATCTCCAATAAAGTGTTACGGAGGTTAAGAATGTACACCACTCCTCAAAGCAAAGAGTCATCAACAGTAAACTTGACTGCATGGGAGGAGAAGGAAGAGACAGCATCTGTGGGAAAACTCCAGAAAGGAGGTGACTTCAGTCAGTCCTGAGAGATGGATTGATTAGTGTTTGCTGAGCCCAGGGCTCTGGAGAGCGGCATTCCAGGCAAAAGGAGTACTGTGAGCAGAGACACACAGCACCACCCAGACCCCTGAGGACCGAGGCGGAAGGCTGCAAGAGGAAGAGAAAGACACACAAGACCCAGGGTACGGCAAGAGTGTGAGGGGGAGACTGCTGGCCCACAAATACCAGACTAGCAATGTAGACTGGGAAAAGGAAAGGCAGCCGTAAATGCCGTGTGCTCAGGACTTTAGTCTGAAGGCCAGCTAGCTGCAAATACAGAACATGAAGTCAACTGAGAGGTTCAAGATGGAATTTTTAACAGAATAAAAGATATCAGAAAATATCAGAATGCATCATACATGAAAAAGATGTTTCATCTGAATACACACACGTGTGTTGTTGACATGAAATATCTACTTGTTATCAGTATACATACACACACACATGAATAACAGACCTACCTAATGCAATTTAACATCTATTTCTTACTATGTGCCACAACTGAAAAACTTTAAAAGGCACTGCTGTCATCTAAAACATGTTCCCCATGACAGCTAACCACCTCTTCCACGCTTCTACTGTATCAGCAAATGGATCTGTTTAACTTGTCCATTGCTTTCTGTACTTTCTTAATTTTCAAATGCTGATGATCATTACTCCACGAATTATCCACACAAGAGGCTGCTTTCTTACAGATACTTTTAACCACATGGTTGTCATGACACTTTATAATTTATTAAGACTCTGACCAGGAAGTAGGGAGAGGGGGAATTAAAAGAAATCACTGAGAATTTGTTCACTTTCAAAAAAATCTGGTGAAAAGAAATTTCAATTTTAGTTATAAATAATCTATAATCCATAAGGTTTTTATGACTCCACAATTTAAATTTTAAGTGTTTGAATTGATTCTATGTATGTACTTGATTGATACTAACAAGGCACAGCAGAAAGCACATAAAATATTTAAAATACAAAAAAACATATACCCATAAAGCAAGTTTCTTCCATCCTTGAACTGAATACTTGTGGATACAACAGAATACATATTAATATAACAGAATATAACTAGGAAATGTACTTTTCATTTCATTTTGTGGTTTTGATTTACTGTGCTAACAAAATATGTTTAAAAAAAAAAAAGACTTTGAAGGACAAAGAAAGGCTCATCACATTTCTGTCACTTCCCCCCAAATATACTACTCTGGCATACTGATAATCTTGAGTTAAAAGCACTTGAGAAACAGCAGCGGTAACAAGTGCACTCTGACCCTTTTTATTCCTGAAAGCAAGAGATAAAACTCCCACTTGAAAGGTCCCTCCCTCTACCAGGGGGAAAGAGACATGCTTATCACCAGCGGAGGGAATGGAGGCCAAGAGAAATCTGTGCAGAAAAACCCTGTCTTCTCAGACTAACCCCGGTCCTCCCTGCCACTTCTCCACAATTCACCACCCTTAGCCCAAAGGCCCCTGCCTTATCAGTTCTTCTCAAAGAAGAATTGTTTCTTTGTCTAAAAGACATAAAAGCCTCCTGGTCTGGTTACTTCTTTAATACTTCATTCTCTTGTGAAGGTTGCTACGTTCATATAAAAATGTGATAGAAGTTGTATGCATTCCTACTGTGAATCTGTCTTATGTCAATTTAATTTTCAGGCCAGGAGATCCAAAAGGATAGAGGAAAAATTTTTCCTCCCCTACAACTTCAAATATATACAAATAATTGAGCTTATTTTTAAAACTCTTTCTTTTTTAGAACATGTACTGCATTGTTAAGTACAAATAGGTAGTTGTTAATAAAAGGAAAAACTAGAAACACTCTGTCTTTTCTTTCCTGAGGGTATCTTTAATTGGCCTCCTCTAACATGGCACATTATATATTATGCATTTAGGTTCCTGGGTTGTTTACAGTAACAGAATAGTTTTCTCTGTGAACAGACCTCATGAGAGATCTACCTTGTTTTTCTAAGGTTCCCAGAAGGATGGCAGTCATATGGCATTAGTTAACCATGTATCAGTAGAATATAAATTATTCATGAACACCGACAGAGTCTAAAGTAAACAGAAATGATATCAACAAATTTAAGCTAGAAGTCCTACTTAACAGGAATATTTATTAAACTAAGAAGAGTGAAGCTCTCCCACAAAACAGGTCCCACAGTCTCCATGAACAATGAAGACTCCAGGTCACTCTTCTGCCAGACTTTCATTTTGTTATGCGGTCTAGTCTGTGTCTAAGCCTAAAAGGAAACAGATACCATGTGTACAAAGCAGAAATATGCTTTTAGGGTTTAAAAATGCCATTACGACAAAAAACAATAATAGATGGTTATGTTTAAGACTTAAGTACAGTATCTTTCCTTAACAGAAATATTTTTATTCTAATCACACAGTAAATTAACTAAAAAAAAAGTTTTTTAAAAATAATTACAGAATGGATAAACAACAAGGTTCAGTATCCTATGATAAACCATAATGGGAAAGAATATAAAAAAGAATGCATATATATGTATCACTTAATCATTTCACTGTACAGCAGACATTAACACATTGTAAATCAACTATATTTCAATTTAAAATGATTTTTAAAATTATTCAAAAGCTAAAGCAAAGAGCAAAATTTCATATCATTCACTTTTCATATTTTTACTTGGTAACAGGTTGCATATATCACAGATATATGTGCATAAGTTCAGTTATATGGCATCAGGAATAAAAATGTTATTGTTTATATTTGATTATGTAGCTATTTCTTCTTAAGAATATGTTACTTACAGGCTCACTAAATTATTATCTGATTTTAGGAAAGGGATATCATTTTCCCCCTGGGTGTCTGTACCTCTAATTCAATCAAATGACTAGGTAGAAAACTATGATTCACTCCCCAGAAAACAAAACAAACAAACAAAAAAAAACAAAAAGAAACACCTACTTCATTAAAAAAGGAGATACCTAAGAAGTGAGATTTTGAAATCGTTCTGAGAAACTTCTTACCTTGCCTTTTTGGCCCAGGGGCTCAATCGTTAAGCTGTCGGGGCCAATATCCACAATGTTGCCCATCTGAAACCCCTCTGTGGGGTGCGGGGCCCACACGGGCCTTCCGTCCTCCATTTTCGAAGGGAGCTACCACGACCTCCTGTTTCAAAGGAAAAAAGTAACGTGAATCACTTTGGAGTTTTTTTTTTTAAATAACAATCTTTCTTTCAGTTAACACGTAAATCACAGTTCACAGAAAGACACAAGTACCGCCACACAGGTAGTCCTCACCCCCCCCCTTTACCAGCTGCACAGAAGGGCCCAGCAGAGGCCGCCCCACCAAGGGGAGCGCCCACTCTGCCACCGGCTCCCTTCGACGGCGACTGCAGAGAACTCACTGCACTGTGAGCAGAATAAGACAGAGAGCACGGCCAGTGTTGACCTCCTGCCCACTCTCAGGCACACTAGCCCCTCCTTACTCAAAGACACCCAAAGACGCTGGGGCCCACACTCTCCTTCCGTGTGGCATTCTCAAATCTGCGATGTCCCCTGGGGATTCTTCATCAGGCCTAGCCCCTCATGAAGGATAAGGATGTCTGGTATATGGTTCAATCGAAAAGCTGCTAACTGTTGGCAAGCCAGCAAACTGCTTGTTGGTTCATGTCCTCCAGGCCGTGGTGACATGATGGGATCTACTGTCTGAAGAGCAGTCAATGTGATCACGGTGGTGGTGGTTTAGTCGCTAAGTTATGTCCGACTCTTGTGACCCCATGGACTGTAGCCCACCAGGCTTCTCTGTCCATGGAATTTTGCAGGCAAGAATACTGGAGTGGATTGCCATTTCCTTCTCCAAATGCGATCATATTTAAGTGCAATTCACAGTTAAGAAATGAACTGAGGATTCTCCATAGAAGTGAATGAGCAACACTGCTTCAGATCTGGATGACCACACCTATATCTACACACCTTCTTTAAATAATCATATCCAGTTCCAAGGCTTTAAACAGAATCTATATGTAAGTGATGGGCTTCCCTGGTGCCTTAGTGGTAAATAATCTGCCTACCAATGCAGGAGACATGAGGGTGATCCTTTCGGGAAAATCCTCTGGAGAAGAAAATGGCAACCCACTCCAGTATTCTTGCCTGGGAAATCCCATGGATGGAGGAGCCTGGCGGGCTACAGTCCATGGGGCCACAAAAGAGTCAGATACGACTTAGCTGCTAAACAACAGCAGTTATGTCTAAGTGATACCCAAATTTACTCCTCCAGTCTGTAACACCACTGAATACCCAGGTATTTGCCTGCATACTGGACACCTCCTTATGGAGATATCTAACAGATGCAACATTGTTATTAGTATTGTGTTATTACCCTGTTCCACTACATTCCTTATGTCAGTAAAGGCACATTCAGTTCAACCTGGAGTCATCCTCAGTTCTTTCAGCTCCTTCCAAATCCTTATTACCCCTAATCCTACAGGCCCTACCTCCAATAGGTATCTCAAATCCACCCACTTCTCTGTAGCTCCTCTGCCATTCTGGTTAAAACCAACATGCCTTTTATCAGGACTCCTGTGATTAACTTAGTTGCCTACTCCTACTCTTGCCAATACTCACAGATCACCAGAAATTCTACTGAAAGTTAAGTCTGATCATGACATACTGGCTGCATCAAGGCATGGTCCTCTTGTGGCCCCAAGGCCCAGCACGAAGCAGCAACTCAACATACACTGAGAGAATGAAAGAACTGTTCACACAGTTTGGTAGCCTAGGAGGAACTGAAAGGTCTTAAAAAGTCTAGGTTTGAAATGAAGCTCCACCACTGTCTGACTAGCTCTTAAGTAAGTTAGTTAATCTCTCTGATCATTATCTTCATCCTTACCCATAAGTGATAATATCAATTACCTTACAGAATTGCCTTGAGGATTAAGTGACATAAGGTTGAGATCCCCATTCTAATGGCACCCAACTGTTGCTATCAACACTGTCTTCTTCCCTTACATTTCCCCACAGGCTTTTTTGAAGCCACCAGTAAATTTCAAGAAAAATGGTCTTGTTAAGTTCTACACACAAAGGGAAGCTACAGGACAGTTAAGAGGGGTCATTTAGGAGTCATTAAATATCTGGGGGAGAATCACAGTAAAGCAAAACCCGCACAGTTCAAAAATGAACAGCAAATTTCCTGGAACTATTCGAATTGTTTTCCCATTTTGAACCATTTGCTGCAGCTTTCCAGTTAAGATAACAGACTTAAAGGAGACTCAAATGCATACATCTACTGTTGTTCCTTCATCAAATCCCTAAATCTACTGCAAAAAGATTCTTTAAAAAGGTATCGGTCCACAAGGCAGGGAGAACCCAGGAGACGACGACAACAACATTCCGGAAGCCGGGAAGTGAGTGGCCGGAGGACAGCTGACTCAGCATACCCGAGAGGCAAACCCCAGATCTAGGAGGAAGAAGGACGAAAGACAGCCCAAATTATACCACTGACGCTCAAGAGACTTACAACTACAGTCTTCTAGGAGCAAGGGTGAAAAGAGCTCTAACATAAGGGAGACTACACAGAAGCTCTCTGAGAGAGACTTCCTAATGCCAGCCACACCCTCCATACACTGGGAATGCCTCCTCTCTCCCATCTTTGCCCCAAGAGAAACCTAGAGGTTCTTCTCTGAAGGAGACAGAAAACTGTTAGTCACTCAGGCATGTCCGACTCTTTGCGACCCCATGGACTGTGGCCCGCCAGGCTCCTCTGTCCATGGAACTCTCCAGGCAAGAATACTGGAGGGGGTTGCCATGCCCTCCTCCAGGGGCTCTTTCTGACCCAGGGATTGAACCCAGTCTCCCACATTACAGTCAGATTCTTTACCGTCTTAGCCACTCGGGAAGCCGACAGAGGGTCTCTGGAAAGAGAAACACCAGGAACAATGAAGGGTGTGCAGACCAAAACTTCTCTTCTTGACCAAACTTCACTGGGCCTCTGAGCCTTCTTCCTGCTGAGGCCTCAGCTGGGCCTTCCGAGTCTGTCTGGTCCTTGTTAGCCTACAGAGGCCAGTTTAGCAAGAATGCTGCTAAGCTTGTTTAGGGAAATTCCCTCACCCTTGATATCTTATCAAGTTCCTCATCCCTCTGATATATAAATCCTTAATTTGTCTTCAACAAGCGCCCCTTTAGTTCAGTTTCGCTCCCTACCTGTGCGGTTTCCACTTAGATTTTTGCATTCCCTGACCCCCGCTCACTGGCTCCAAGGCCCCCGCTGTCTCTGCTGTATTCCACGTGGAACCCAGTCTCTCCCCCACTGTAAACCCCCTGTTACAAACTGAATGTATGTGTCTGCTGTGGACTGCACTGTATTCTTCCGAATATTCGTACGTTGCAGCCGTAATCCCCCTGTGACTGTTTGGAGACAGGGCCTTCAGGAGGTAATCCTGGTTACATGGCATCGTCCAAATCCAACAGGACTGGTGGCACGGGGAGTTAGTCGCTCAGTCGTGTCCCAACTTTTTGTGACCCCATGGACTGCAGGTGCCGGGTCCTCTGTCCCTGGAATTCTCCAGGCAAGAATAATGGAGTGGGTTGCCATTTCCTTCTCAAGGGGATCTTCCCAGCCCCAGGACTGAACCCAGGTCTCTGCACTGTAGGCAGATTATTTACCATCTGAGTCATCAGGGAAGCCCCAACAGGACTGGCAGCCTTACAAAAAGAGGCAAGAGAGCCATCTCTCCACCTCAGTGTACATACGTAGGGAAAGGCCCTGTGAGCGTCCAGCAGAAACGTGGCTATGTGAAACCCAGAGAGTCCTCACCAGACTCCAACCATGCTGGCACCTGACCTCAGGCTTCTGGCCCCCTAAGTGTGAGAAAATAAATGTTTGTTGTCTAAGCAACCCAGTCTATGGTATTTTATTATGCCAGCACAAGCAATCTAACACACTCTTATGGTCCTAAATAAAGCTGTATTTGTCATCTTAACAAGTGTCAAGATAATTTTTCTTTAAGAACATAATAGCAGAAACAAAATGCTTATTAGGAGGTAAAAAAAAAAATAAAGTTGAGGCAATTTTTTTTCTTCAGAAATCCAAGGGGGGGAGAAAAAGAGAAAGTGGGGGCAAAAAAGAAAAATAAAAGGAAAAAACAAAGAATTCAGCATCAAAATACCAGGAAAAGCAGACATCCTGCATCCTTCCAAATAAAGAGGGCAGAAAGCTTTGAAGTATCCAAAGAATATTCACCAGAACTGAACGCACTTATTTTCCAGAGTCTAACCAAAATGCCCATTAAATTCTCAACATAGTAACTGAAAACAGATTAAAAAAAAAAGTCAAATTTCAGAACACTAGAAATAAAAGAGATGTTGAACATTTCCAGAGAGATGAGAGGAAAAAGGAGGAAAAAATCTGAGTCATACCCAAAAGATTATGAATCAAAATGGCTTCAGCAGCACTGAAAGCGGGAAATTAATAAAGCAATGTCATTAACGTTCTGAGGGAAAATGATTTCCAACCTAGAACACTTAGGGAAATTACCAGTTCAGACTGGAGCAGTGTGACTCCAGAAGAGCTACTTTTAACACCGTTATCAAACACACCCACTGCCTTTGAACCAAGCCAGTCTGGCCCAGATTCTGATCTGAACTTATCTTACTCTGTGTCAATGCTGTAACTTGTATCTGGAGGGGTGCTAGACACTCACTCTCCCTTCTATTAAATTAAATATTATTTTATATCAAGGGCAAAGTAAAAAAGTGAAAGTTAGCTGCACAGTCATGTCTGATTCTTTACTCTGTGATTCCATGGACTACAGCCTATCCCACTTCTCTGTCCAGGGAATTCCTCAGAAGAGTACTAGAGTGGGTTTCCATTTCCTTCTCCAGGGGATCTTCCTGACCTGGGGATCGAACTCTGGGTCTCAGGCACTGCAGGTAGATTCTCTACCAACTGAGCCACTAGGGAAGCCCATCATGGGCAAAGTTTTCACTAGAGCAAAACTTAATTATTTCTGGAATCCTCATTATTTATGACATAAATTATCTCTCATGAATGAAGTTTAACTTATTCATTCCATGAAAAAAAATTTTTTTCTTTTAGACATACGACTATTTGGCCCCAGAAAATCACTTAGAACACCAATGCAATCAACACCCTTACGTGTTCAGAATGCCTGCATAGGAAGAGTGCTTAAACAAGCGCTGCTGTACTAGAAACCAGAAACACAGTGAAGCGGACTACATGTGCACACAAAAAAACGAAGGGAAACACAGTGAAGCTGACTACATGTGCACAAAAAACGAAGGGAAAAAATGATAAGAAGCACTGGGGTTGGCTAAGCAAAGTTAAAGCTCTTGAAATTCTTTAAGTTATTCAGGAAGAAAGGGAATGCTCTATAGTATACTATCATCAGCTGAAAACCACCTCACTTTTAGTTCTCACCCGATGGCACCTTTTTATAAGTAAGCAGTTCGGTAATCAGCAGAAAAAACCTACAGACAGTAATCTGTAGCCGTTGAGAGGTACGTTCCTAACTTTTCATTTAGGCTTTGTTGAAAAGTAAAAAGTGTATCACCAAGAGATTGCTTAGCAAGCAAATACACTGGAGGCTAGGGTGACAAATACATTCACATCCATATTTTTTTTTTTTCCTGCAACTCCATTGATGATCCCAATAGCGAGCATGCAAGCCAAGCAGAATGCGTAGACCCAAACCACCACACATGGGCCACTGCCTGCCATGTCACCATCACCCTCTTAACATTCTGTAACTGTGATATATGACAACGCCTTGTTTTAAGCAGCAAGGGCATCAAGAACTGAGCACTAGCAGAAGTGAATTTAGAATTGAGCTGAAAGAGCGGGCATGAGATACCAAAAAGGAAGAAGCATTAAACAGGGTAAGAAGAAGCCCTACAGACTGTCTCCCACAGTCATTCATTCTGTAAGTTATTACTTATTTGACCACCTACTATATACCACATACTGCTAAGTGCTAAGGGTATAATGATGGCAAAAACAAGCAAAAAGAAAGAGACATGGTCTGGCTTCATGAAAGCCTTCCAGCAGTAAAACAATCACTTGGAACAGAGCAGTAAACCAAACTGGCAAACATCCCTGCCCTCCAGGATCTTAAATTCTAGCTGGGGGTAAGGGAGCTGCATAGATGTATCAAATTTGCCTTTTAAAAAGACTACCCTTTCATCTGGCCAGGCCCCAGCCCTGTTGATCAAAGGAATATTGCGTGCAACTTTGGCACACAAGCTTTAAACTGGCAACTTCTCTCCTGTGTATCAGTGTATCCTCAAGGCAATTAGCTTCCCTGGTGTCCAGACACTGAGAAACCTGGGCGCCAGGGAACCGCTGGCCGTGGCTGGTGTGCTTTGTGTGTTTCGAGCACAATCTTTCATTGAGCATTTCATTTCAGTTCCATAAGAACTTAGCTATACAGCAAATTTCTCAAAAACATTTCAACAGGTTTCCCTTCGGTCACTAACTTATCTTCTAAAAGCCTTCCTCGAAAACATTTCCCGGTTAATCTTGTTCAGCTATTTATAAAGCGTGGGAATTACTTAATTGCTCTATTAGAATATTCATATTATGAATTCACTAAACATCCGTATTAAAATTTATCGTGAATACCTTGTTTTATCAGCAATAAACATTCATTAACAATGGGGAGAAAATATCCACCATTAAAAACAAACTCTTGACAAAGAAGTAAAATAAGAAAACATCTCAAGATCTAAAAGTTGACTATCTCAATGAAGAAGTAACTTTGGTACTCACTCATTCATTTTTTCAGTGCATACTTACCGAGTACCTACCAAGTGCCAGCTACTGTTTTAGGCTTATATATTGATAAGAAAATACAGAGTTCTAATGTTTTTTAGTCTAAGACAGCTCTTAGTCTAAGGAGCAGCCAGGCCAGCTATGACACTTCTCCTGATCTTAGTAGTGTTAGGTCCAGGCGATCACAGTCGCAGTCCTAATGAGGGATGGTTTTTACAAAGGTTATACAATACTTCCAAATACAACCTCAGAAAGCCCAATGCACCCACTGGTGTCTAAAGCTAAGTCCACTACCCCTTGATTCTTAGACGTAGTCTCAGAACACCAAGGTTAACNATTGGAAAAGACTCTGATGCTAGGAAGAATTGGGGGCAGGAGGAGAAGGGGATGACAGAGGATGAGATGGCTGGATGTCATCACTGACTCGATGGACGTGAGTCTGAGTGAACTCCGGGAGTTGGTGATGGACAGGGAGGCCTGGCGTGCTGCAATTCATGGACTACAAAGAGTCAGACACAACTAAGCGACTGAACTGAACTGAACTGAAATAAAGTTCTATATTCTTCAGAGACTAAATATCCCAGTTTATTTCAGAAGCTCAAATTTTCTTTTACAGATGTTAAAATATCAGAATAGAACAGCAAGATATTCATTATGCCAGGTGATTTAAATTTTCCATACCCTGAGACTAATAATAGGATTTTATTTATTGTCCAATGATTACATCCTGACCGCTGCATAATTAGTGCTAGACTTAAAAGCTACTTCTGGAAAGTTTGTTGGTCTTCCAAAAGAGGTCTGTGAAAGACTGAAGACTTTTTGACTTTCTCCACCAACGGGAAATGTTAGCCTCCCGGTGAGTGGCTAATGAAAAGGACAATCATATTTCAAGAAGCCACATTGGTCTTCAAGTTAAAGAAATGCCTTTTCTCTAGGGTCACCCTACCTATGTAAAATGGCCCCACTCTGCTCAAAGTAAAACATTCTGCAGCTTAAATTGCAGGCCCTTGTCCCATGTGACAGATTTGTCAGGAAGTAAAAGTTTCTGTGTGAGCAAATCCACAGTCTAGACTGTACAATATCATTCATCAAGATGATAAGAAGTCTGAACATCCTTTAGGCCTTTAAACACATCTGTGACATCTCTGCCATCTGAACTTTCCAGGAAATCAACCCTGAATACTCATTGGAAGGACTGATGCTGAAGCTCTAACACTTTGGCCATCTGAGGCAAAGAATCAACTCACTGGAAAAGTCCCCGAAGCTGGAAAAGACAGATGACAAGAGAAGAAGGGAGCAACAGAGGATGGGATGCTTGGATGGCATCACCGACTCGATGGATATGAGTTTGAGCAAGTACCGGGAGTTGGTGATGGACGGGGAGGCCTGGCGTGCTGCAGTCCATGGGGTCACAAAGAGTCGGACACGACTGAGCGCCTGAACGATGACAACAAAAATGTCCCAAAACAGGAGTTGGATATTTCCACTTATGAACAGTTGGACTGGTTGCAAGACCAATCCAATTCAGGCCACCGTCCTCCTGAGACAGGAACTCATTAAACAAACAAACAAATCAGGAGGAATAAACTCAGAGAAACACAAAAATTAAAAAGGAAGGGGAGAAGGTGTTACTTCACTGTCATTCCTATCACCCTCCCGTAAATGAGCCAACATAATCCAGGATACTCGGTGAAGCTCTCAGGTAATTCATAAGACTAAGCATTTGTTGGGGTTTTTTTGGCTGCACCAGGTCACAGCTGCAGCATGTGGGGTCTAGCTCCCTGACCAGGAATTGATCCTGGGCCTCCTGCATTGGGAATATGGAGTCTGACCCACGGGACCACCAGGGAAGTCCCAGTGCTTGTTTGTTTAATTGTACTAACTAGGGTTGTGTGTGTGCATGCATGCACATATATATCACACAAAACAGGGACTGAGGACACACTGACTTTTCTTCTCACAGCTGGGATGGAGCTCATTCAGCCTGGCAAAGGAAACTACAGAATCACAATGTCTCACAGATCTTCACTATGCACAGACATCACACTAAATCACTCCCACGTGTTATCTCAGTTCATTTTTACAGCTCTGGGAGGCAGCTACCATCCCTGTTCTGAAAGCGAGGCTTGGAAGTTTGGGCAAGTTAGCCAAAGAGAGACAACTGAGAAACGAGTGTGGAAGATTCGAATTCTGTGCAACTACGTCCAAATTCATAGTCACTACACTACACAGCTCTGCCTCATCAGGGTTGTTGGGCACTTGGTGGTGTATATTAGTCATTAGACCTGCAGAAACACCTAGATGGATCTGTCCTGATCTGTTTTTTAATGGCATAAGAAACAAATGAAAGTTAAAAGATATGTACGTAAAGGCTTTATGAAAACTTTCTTACTGCTTATTTCATGAACATTAAAATGTTTATTATTTCTTATTTGTAAAGTCTTAACTCGGAGAAAAGTCTTAATCCTTCGATGGGCAAACTACAGGGAAGCACAAACTAGAACTTTTTTCGGCCTGGGTGCTCTGTGCTGAAAGACAAACATGATGATTGTCCAGTCACTAGGTCATGTCTGACTCCTTTCAACCCCATGAACTGCAGCACGCCAGGTTTTCCTGCCCTTCACTAAAACATGATGATAAGTGGAGTTAATTCTGTCTGCCAGTTAATACTGCATTCAAAATGCTAACAGAGAGTCAGAGGGATAATGAAAAGGACTGGAGTTTTTCACTAGAATTTCTCATTTTATTGATTCAGTTATATTTCTCTATTATTCTTTCCAATAATGCAATAAGAATGTTCAAATATTCTAATTGACTGCAACTACTTCCAACCCTACTTTACAATATGCTTTGAAGACAGTATCTACCAAAATATCTGTAAAAATTCAATTCTTCTCACTTTTTAAAATAAACATTCCTCGAATTTTCATCACCACATCAACTTACCATCCTGTATCTGTGCCCATATATTCTGCTTTCTAGTCTATTAGTGAGGCTGAATGAGTCTTCCTCAGACCTAAGACCAATTCCTCTATTTATCCACCAGATCCTACTCCCTCGGACCACACAAAGACACAGCTGCTGTCTCTGCTTCCCACCCATCTCCCGCTCATCACAACTGCTGCTGCTGCTAAGTCGCTTCAGTCGTGTCCGACTCTGTGCGATCCCATAGATGGCAGCCCACCAGGCTTCCCTGTCTGACCACCCTCCAATTCACTGTCCACACTCACTGCCTCCATTTCCGCTCTTCTCCTCCCCTCTCGAGCCCCTGCCTTGGCAGACTTCATCCCTACGCTGGAGGGTCACTAGAGAGCCCACTGCACTGCTGAGACACGTGGCCAGGGCGCAGTCTTCATAGGCACATCAGCAGCTCCACCTGGCAGAGCTCAGGCCTCGCCCCTGCAGCAGCTCCTCCCAGCTCTCAGGGTCCTGAGCGCCTCTGGTTTGCTCCCTGGATTGCCTCACCTTCTCTGGTTGGACTCTCCTTATCTCCTCAAGGTCAGAAACTCTTGGAGAATCAATCCTTGGGCCTTTTCTCTTATCTACTCTCATCCCTCATCAAGTCTTATTTCACCTAGTCCTAAGGCTTCATGCATTAACCCCCCACATGCTGATAACGCCCAAGTTTCCACCTCAGCTGACTCCTCTCCCCTCACTCCAGGCAGCCAACACCCACAGCCTGCTTCGCATTGGTTCAGTTCAGTTCAGTCGCTGAGTCACGTCTGACTCTTTGCAACCCCATGAACCGCAGTACACCAGGCCTCCCGTCCATCACCAACTCCTGGAGTCCACCCAAACCCACGTCCATTGAGCTGGTGATGCCATCCAACCATCTCATCCTCTGTTGTCCCCTTCTCCTCCTGCCCTCAATCTTTCCCAGCATCAGGGTCTTCTCAAATGAGTCAGCTCTTAACATCAGGTGGTCAAAGTACTGGAGTTTCAGCTTCAACACCAGTCCTTCCAATGAACACCCAGGACTGATCTCCTTTAGGATGGACTGGTTGGATCTCCTTGCAGTCCAAGGGACTCTCAAGAGTCTTCTCCAACACCACAGTTCAAAAGCATCCATTCTTCGGTGCTCAGCATCACTCTTTAGGAAAGGGCAGCCACCTGGACCTTCTATCCTAAAGTGGCCTCCGACCTCCCCTTTCGATGCATTCCTCTCTTGGTCCTCTTCTCATCACATGACAATGTCACCCTCACTCATGTATGAGCCACNGTCCAAGGGACTCTCAAGAGTCTTCTCCAACACCACAGTTCAAAAGCATCCATTCTTCGGTGCTCAGCATCACTCTTTAGGAAAGGGCAGCCACCTGGACCTTCTATCCTAAAGTGGCCTCCGACCTCCCCTTTCGATGCATTCCTCTCTTGGTCCTCTTCTCATCACATGACAATGTCACCCTCACTCATGTATGAGCCACAAACCTTGAAGTCCTCTTAAGCTCTCCTCTTTCTCTCCATTCTCTGTCTAATTCTTCAGCAAAACCTCTTGGCTCCATCTTCGAGTTCTATCCAGAACCTGGAAGGGTCTCACCAGTGCAACAGGCCCCGCCCCAGCCCGAGTCCACACGGCCTCTTGCTAAGACTGCTGCCGCGGCATCTGACTGGGCTCACCTTCTCTCTCACTTCGCCCACACGGATCAGGGCTGGCCCTGCCGTCAGTCAAATCCTTCTATAACTCAGGCCAGTGCCTATCTCTGCTCCACTCTCTCCAAACGCCTCCCACCTCCCACCACTCACGGAACACCTAACTCTCCCCAGGGGCCCACGGGACCCTTCACAAAAGCCCTCGCTTACCCGCCCCTCTGACGCTACCCCACCTACTACTTCACTCCTGCTCTGTGCTGTTCCTTGAACACACTATTAGTGTTACTCAGCCATGTCCGACTCTTTGGCAATCCCATGGAGTGTAGCCCACCAGGCTCCTCTGTCCATGGAATTCTCCAGGCAAGAATACTGGAGTGGGTTGCCACTCCCTTCTCCAGGGGATCTTTCCAACCCAGGGATCAAACTCCGGTCTCCTGAACTGCAGGCAGATTCTTCACCAGCTGAGCCACTAGGCATGCGTTTATTTCAGGCCTCTGGTCTTTACCAGTGCAACCCCACTTGGTGAACGACACTGCTTTCTCCGAATTTCTTCAGGACTTTGCTTCACTGTCACCTTCAAAGGGAGGCTTCCTTCATCATCTCACTAAAAGAGAAACCCCACCCATCCACCAAAACCAGCACCCCTTAACACTCCCCTCGACTTTGTTATTCATATAGTACTCACCATCTGACATACTAATTATATGTTTTGATTATTTAGAATATCAGCTTCTTCAATCCAGGGGCTTTATTCACTGCTATAAATCAAGATGCTCAGAACAATGCTTGGCACAAGATAGGTATATGTTAAACTGACAAATTAATTCTATAGTCTCACCAACTATAAAATAGCTAGGGTCATTGCAGTGAGATCCAAAATCAAAAACTGAGAAAACTGACACTGCAGGGTGCCTACTCCAGTCCCACCAGAGCAAGTATCAGGCTTTCTGGGATACGGAAAACAGATTAAGGAGATCCACGTGGACCTGAGGGCCCTCGAGATGGGAACTTCAGTACTTCTCAGCAGCTCCCAGGTCCAGCTGCTGATTCTTTAGGGAGCACACCTCATGGTGGGTGTTTCTGAATGGTATGTTAACCCATTCATGTTTGGTCAGCCTCGCACCAATTCTCTATTTTCTTGGGTTAAAAATAAGGGCTGACGTCACATGTCTCCTATGACTCCAATATAGAGCAAACAAGAATCCAAGAAGAAGGTGGTGAATGTCACTGTGACCCAGGCAGTTGTGCACTGCAGGATGTGGGCCCATGAAGCATCCTCTGATGCAGTGGAACTCACTGCCAACGGAGCTGGGTGTTCTGTCCAACAGAACACTCTTAATAACCACAAAGGCGCAGAGAAAGAAGGTTTCAACAGAGCAGAAATTCTGTTTTAACTTTTAATTAAAGTCACAAAGTAAATATATCTCAGACACTAGAGTTAAAAAAAAAAAAAAGCAAACAAGCAAGTGTAAGAGAAACAATAAATCATTCCCACAAAATCAGACTTCCACCAAATGTCCTAGGATTATGAGGTGGGAGCCTGAGTCAACAATATACTGTTCAATAATATCTTCTAACAGGAACTGCACCATATTTGGAAGGACAAACTGACACATATTCATGGACTTCAGGAGTCAGTCTTCTTTCTCGACTACCAACCAATAACAGGACACGCAACCGTTACAGCACTCAAATGCTAAATCTCTGACAGACCCATTCCAAAATAACTCGTATGGAGAATACTGAGCGATTCAGCCAACTACATTTTTTCTCACTTTTATATCTGGCATAACTATACTTATCTTGTGGCTTCCCAGGCAGCTCAAGTGGTAAAGAACCTGCCTGCAATGCAAGAGACCTGGGCTGGATCCCTGGGTCGGGAAGATCCCCTGGCGAAGGGCAAGGCGACTCACTCCAGTATTCTTGCCTGGAGAATTCTATGGACAGAGGAGCCTGGTGGGCTACAGTCCATGGGGTTGCAAAAAGTCGGACACGACTAAGCAACACCTTCACTTTTCATACTTATATTAAATAATAACCATTTGAAGTAGTCATAGAATGATGAGGCTGTATAAGTATTTTAGAAACATGCCTTCCTACAAAATACAATTTTTTCAGCAGATAACATCAAACAACTATGGCCCAAACATAACACATCCTAAAAACTCCCAAAGTTATCTCCAATGCCATTTAAAGAATCCGTACCAATTATTTCACAGCAGGGTCAGGGGAGAATAACTAAGGTGATGATATCCCAGAGGCCCAAATGCAGGGGTGAGGAGGGAGGAGATCAGAAAACCAGTACTGCAACGCTACCCCAGAGTTATAATGTGGGTAAAATTAGTGTACACCATCTTCTCTTTCCTCACCTTTCTCCACCTAAGCACACTAACTCAGGCATCCAAACAGGCAAAAAATCAAGACAGAGTGGCTATCTTAACTCCTTGAAGTGAAGATTCAAACCCCAACCTACACAAACCTTACTTGTTAGGAAGTAAATTAGGAAGGGGGAAAAAAAAACAAAGGAAGTATTTTCCTGCTTTATAAACAAGTCTACATTTGCCTGCCTTATAAACTCCTAGGGCTTATACATTTTTTAAAACATTAATTTGAAAATTTCAAACACTGACGACATTCACAATGATCACGTTGCTTCTGGATCTATCATCTTTGTTCCTCTCCCACCTACATACACCTGTGTTCTTCCCTGGCCCTGCTGTTCTGCACAAATAAGAGACCAGAGAGCAAAGTAAGATATGTGAGCATGAAGACAGGATGACTCTGGCCACCTGACTGGAGTCAACACGGGGGTGTGACTTTAGACAGAGAGAGTGATGTAAGCTGGGTTTCAAAAGTCCAAGGATTTCAACAAGAAATCCAGACAAATGAAAGAAAAAGGAAAAATTCAGAACTGCGGAACTGAAACTGGAGGGTACTGAAGAGAAAAAAGAAAGCTGGCAAGACAGATCCATGCCAAAATTTAAAGGGCCTTAACTCTTAATTCTTTATTCCACAGGCAATGGAGAGCCATCTGATTAGATCTGCATGAGAAAGATCAATCACTGTGTTCTGGTAGAAGAGCCTGTACTTAAGAAACCAATACGATGAGAAAAAAAAAAAATCCAAAAGCAAGCAGCGTCAGATAGAATGACTAAATAGGATGGAAACCAGATAGCAATAAATAATTAGTGAATGCATGAACAGACAGAAAGACAGAACAGGTTTAGTGACTGACTGGATGTTTCAGACACAGTTAAAAGAACACTGACTGGTACAATCTGTTGGGCTGTACACATCCTCCACCAGACACATGCACTGCTGGCCATTCAACCTAGCAATTCCCACAAATGTGCTCGAAAAGTAGTTAAGGAAACAGGCTAACACAACAGATTCTCAAAACATGTATAGAAAGATTTACCAGTTGGCAAAGTTTAGGTGAAAATTAAGATTTTTTTTTTAAAGGTAGATTTTTATTAAAAAGTATAAGTAGCAAAATAAATCAAACACTATAATTGGGATTTCCCTGAGTGGAAAAATCTACTTGGATTTTTCATTTTTCTGAGCAAGACTTGAGACAAACACAATTTATACACTGCTATGATCCCTCATACAAAGTGTTTTATGAAACTACAATGCTTTTGTCAAAGCACTTAAAGGGTTAAACAATTAACTTTTCACAGACAAAATCAATTAATCATTCTAAAACTATAAAACAGTGACTACACGATCCAAACATTCATACATCTTCCCAGCTCATAAAACATGACATCTCAAAGAAATGCTACTTCCAGGGTTAAAGGGCTTCAGTTTCCCTAAACAGAGTGAAAAGTAAGTGAGCTGTTTTGCTTTTTAATCAGCTCTCATGGCGAAAACTCTCTCCTTCATTGCACTTTGGGCATTTTGCCTTTACTCCAACATAGCTATGAATGGTTTCCTTTAAAGCTGCTGCTTTCCACCTACACCAAAATTCAATCTTGAGTTTTTACAGTATCAACTTTATTTGTAAAGTTCCTAGTTGTTAAGGTCAACTGAGTCCAAAGAGTTTAAATCAGAGTAGTTTTTGTCCTATTTTTATAATCACATGCATCTTGTGGACATAAAATTACACAGTAATTATTCAACAATTAAAATTCAACTCAGCTACAATTTAGTCTCAATTCACAAGAATTACTGTCCTGGAACAGAGTTCGCTAGAATCACTGAGTACTCTTCATGAATTTCTTCTCAGCCTAATTTTGGTCTTCTTTTTCATCAGTTTAAGCTGTTCACTTCAAGTTGCATGAATTACAATCTTCCCATGAGTCCTATGCAACACTGATAGCACTTCATGATGGTGCACTTTTATTAACTTTTTTTTAAATTAAACTGATTTTAAAAGAACAGAGTATTTAAACCAAATATACTATTTTAGAAGGCTTATATAACCAGCCCCAGGGCCCTATCCTCCTCTCTCCCCTCTCCCGTCCCAGCCAACACACACACACACACACTCTCTCTCTCTCTGAATTCTAGGATGAAAGTCTTTTCTCTTCAGGATTTCAAAGGTGTAACAATTAGCATCCAAGGACTGTTCTGCCTTTCAGATTCCCCATCACATAATATTCCTTTTCTTATCCCCTCGGAACTGCAAGCTTCAAGGACTGAAACTCCCCGAGGATGCGTTAGGTGTGGGGTACTTGGATTCACTGAGCTATACACTCAGGAGAGGACGTTCACGCTGGGGGCACAAGTCACACAAAAGTGACAAATCCTCCAGTATTACTTCTTTAGAAAGCCTTATGGTTCTCTTTCTGAAAGTCCTATAACCTGATGCTGCTCCTCCCAGTCTGCTCCCTTTCTCCTCCTTTCTATCATGGATCCCTCACCCCTTTATTCCACCTAAATGTCCCCCATTCAACTCTCTATTCCTGTCGTCAAAATTTTTATTCTGCAATCAGATTTCTAATTTCCCTCCACCATCTTGGTTCCCTTGTTGTGTGTTTTCCTGTTGTTTCTGTTCTTTCTCTTTCGTGGGAAGGCTCTCCTCAACACTTTTGTTTTCCATTATGTTTACAAGGCCTGAGAAGGCTCTGTAATCGCCTGGAGGGCAGTCTTCATTCTCAATAGCCCAGGCAGGACTCCGCCTCTCCGTGGGCAAGAGCCTCGGGCAGTATCTGTTCACCTTAGTCTGGTAAAGGTCCGTTTTCCAGACAACCAGGCCTCTGTCTCCCGTGAGGCAGTTATGGAACTGGAGGCCTCAGCTCTTCACACACAGATCTCCAGCCAAGCCCACCATCCTCTGCCCTGAGCCTCCAGCCTCACTTCTGCACTAACCAAAAACCCCCGACCCCGAGGCCTCGCAGGGATCCTTCAGTTTGATCTGCTCTTGTTGGGTTTTGCCTCTGCAAGATCTTAGAATATAGATTCCTCCGCTTAACTAAGTCAGTTACTCCTTTATCCAAATTTGCTGAAATTGCTCATCTACCACTGCCTTAGTATTAACACATTAATAATTATTTAGGAGTTGTTTCTTAACTTAATTTTTTAAAAGTCTGCCATTAAATGGCTTCCCTAATGGCTCAGCAGTAAAGAATCCACCTGCAATGCAGGAGACACAGGAGACATGAGCTCTACCTCTGGGTCAGGAAGGTTCCCTGGAAGAGAGCACGGCAGCCCACTCAGTATTCCTGCCTGGAGAATCCCATGGCCAGAGGAGCCTAGTGGGCTACAGTCCACAGGGTTGCAAAGAGTTGGCCACGATGGAAGGGACAGAGCACAAGTAAATGCATTTCACGTAAGTAAATGCTGGTGAGCTCAGTGACTTGTATTCTACTTTTCATTATAAAACTAGGATTGTTTTCCCTAAGAGGAAAGAGGCTTAATCCCAGGGTAGACTAAAACCATTTAGTATCTTCTAAATTTTTAAGTCATGAAAAGAAAAGTAGTTTCACAGAAATGTTGACTGAAATACTCACACACAGACAATAGATGAAAATGCACAAAAAATGAAAGATACAAGAACCAGAAGCCAGCAGAAGCGCTGCTCCTGCCCATCGCTCTTCACACGCTGTGCCCACCACACAGCACCAATCCCACAAAAGGCCTGCGACTTTTGCGTTTCTGCCTTACTTCAGCATTCTCAAACACTACACTCTAAGACTCAGCATGTGGATAAAAACAGATGTAGAAAGATGCAGGAAACTTCAGAGAAACCGTGTGTGGGGTGGTGCTGTGTGTGCGCGTTCCCTCTGAGTAAGCCTGAGAGAAAACATTAATGTCATCTTTCGGCAAGACAAAAACACAGGTTTGGGATCTTGAATTCTCTGGCACAAATTCTCCCTTATTAACTCTGTAAAAATAATTATACAGTCCAACCTATCTTCTAGAGAATAATCTCATTTTACCTTGTTAACAAGATACTGACAACCCATGTCATCATCCAGTGTACCGCATTAATATCAACAGAGCAAAATCAGCTACAACACGCTAGACTGGATCAAGCCATTCAATAAATTCATCTTAACTCAAAACTTAAAAACCAAGAACCAAGTAACAACAGAGACTGGTGGACCAACTCTTCAGCAGAATATCAGAATTAACTGTTTCCTCAATAACGAACAATCCATGACCTATGTTATTGTCTTCATTTCCAAAAACAAAGGCAGAGAAAAGTTACGTGACTCATCCATAGCCACAGAACACTGAACACCAGAACAAGGCTACTCTTTGTCCATCCACTCGCCTTTCCATTAAACTGTGCCTGCCCCTCAACTTTCTTTCAACACCTGTTTCTATCAGAGCCACAAGAAAATTCTGCATTTTAATATGTATTACTTAACATTCAATTTTTGTTTCTTCCCCAAAAAAGATTCAACTATGCACTTCTAAATATATTGCTGACAGCCATTCAGAAACAGCAGATAGTGTGGCTCAAGAGATAACTTTTTAAATGTTCAACCCAAATGCTTCATAATTAATCTAAGATTTTTATATCAAAATTAAAAATACTTTTCCATTCTTATATCAGCTGAAAAATCAGTCTTTGATAAAGTACTTTTAGTAACGGAATAAAATCAAGAGAAAAATATTTTACTCTATCTCTCTATTATTAAAGTGGCAAAATTATTTTTACCACCTAATGTAATATATATTATTATATTTTAATCATATACCATTATAATTTAAATTTTTTTCAGAGATTCAGGTTTCACAGCGGATACCATTTTATCCTACCATTAACAGGATCATAAACATTATACATATTAAGTTCATTAATTCTTCAAAATATAAATTCTTATCTAAGGAAAAAAAAAACACAAATTGAGCAACAGATCAAAATAAGAAATTCAGCAGGACTCCAAAATTTTTCTAACTATAACGATTATTTTTTATAATTAAAAATTTGGTCATTATGCTACTGCAGAAGAAAAATAAATCTAGTAATTAAAAATTTCATAACAGTTGCATAATTGAATCTGTACTTTATAATTTACTTATTACCATAAAAAATCCAGAAACTTAAGATCAATGATAAGCTCCTATAAAAATTAATGTGAACAAGTCTTCAATCTAATAACCCAAAAAATGCAAATTAAAATGAGATGCCATTCTTGTCTACAGAATTAGAAAAAGACTTTTTTGTAATAACTAATGTTAAAGAAATTATGATGAAACTTACATCTTCAAGCATCATTGTGAAAAATATAAACTGGTATTACAGTTCTGAAAAGCAATAAAACTGTATGCATATATCAAGAGTCTTAAGGTACTTCCCTGCAGATCTGGTGGTTAGTACTCCCCGCTTCTACTGCAAGGGGCAAGGGTTCAATTCTTGGTTGGGGAACTAAGATCCTGTATGCTGTTTTAAGAATGCTTAGACTTTTCTTATTTCTAGGCATCTATACTTAAGAAAATAATGAGAAGTTTAGCTAAATTCTCTAAAGTATTTACAAAAAAAAAAAAGACAAGAGAAAAAGAAAACAGAACAACAAAGAAAAATCTTAGAAATAAACTCAATGTTTAATAATAAAGGACAATTAACTAAATTATAGTGTTGTGTAATTCAGCATCTGAGGAGTCAAAACCACAGGTCTGAATATGCAATAAGAGCCACTCTGAAAAACCATAATATAGTGACTTACAAAGGAGTGACACCTACCAACACCGTTATCATGAGGATTAAACAAAATTACCACATATCTCAACAATCATAACATGTACTTTTTTCACGTGCTAACATGTTTAGAACTAAGATCTATTTACAATCAGTGGTGTGTCATGACTTAATTGGCAGTGTTCTTTTTTCTCTTTCAACAGTACATAAAATAATTAGGTACTTTAGAATTGACGGTTATTAGGGTAGAATTTCAGAGAAGGCAATGGGAACCCACTCCAGTACTCTTGCCTGGAAAATCCCATGGATGGAGGAGCCCAGTGGGCTGCAGTCAATGGGGTCGCTAGTAGTAGGACACGACTGAGAGACGTCACTTTCACTTTTTACTTTCATGCATTGGAGAAGGAAATGGCACCCCACTCCAGTGTTCTTGCTTGGAGAATCCCAGGGGTGGGGGAGCCTGGTGGGCTGCTGTCTCTGGGGTAGCAGAGACTCGGACACGACTGAAGCGACTTAGCAGCAGCAGCAGCAGGATGTAATTTAGATTCAGCAATGGACTGCAGAGCCTGGCTCAAGTTTGAAAGGCGTAGCACACATTACAACTGGCACCTTGATCCAGTCATCTGGATGGCAAGTGAGCCTGCAGGGCCGCCTCCCTCAGCACATTAGATGAGCCGATGGTAACACACAGAGGACCTCCCATTACTATCTTCAGTTAAAGTCTACACTGCACATGAAGGAATATCACACTGCCTTAATTGTCTTCATTTCTTTAATACCATGACAAATGCTTATTTCTTTGGGTAACTACTTTTTCTCACCTCCTTCTCCAGCCATCCTCAACCCAAACATAATACTCTAGGCTGAGCCAACCCCCAAGCCATTGCTCAATCAGCTTCCTCTGACAAGATCATTCCAGAACAAAAGCTCTGGCATCAGTTCTCTCTGAAGATTCTCCTGCCTTAGCTCAACTCTTTCCCCCTACTCTTCCTCATATTTGGTCCCACTTTATCCCACATAAAATCTTCCAATAGAGCGTGAGAAAATGTTATTATACTAGTGTCTACTTAAGCTCTTCCCCCTAAACTGAAGCACCTAATGATGAGGACATCTGATTCATATATGTGTATCCTCAAGCCAAGGACACAACAAACCGTCTATAAATATCGCATACACAGAGGGGTTTAGAGCGCAATGTACATTACTTGCAGAACTAACTACACCTTGTATACTGCAGAAATACAACTGGCATCAGAAATAAATTTTTAGTCCTACATGTTTGTCATAAAATATGAAAATAGTTCAACTTTTCTTATAAGAAAACAGTCAAGGAGTTAAACCAACACATATTTTACAGAGCCCTCATGCAAAGAATTCCACAATTCATCCTGAGGATAGAGCAAACTTGATGATAAAATTCACAAACATAGATACAAAAATCCTACACAAAACATCAGCAAACCAAATTCAGTAATAAATAAAAGTATAATCTATCACAACCATATTTCATTTGTTCCAAGAATGCAACTTTGTTTCAATATTTAAAAATCAATGAAAAGATACTCCAAAGTATAATGGATGGCAAAAGCAGCACAGAAAATAATATTCAACACTGTAATCATCAGAGAAATACACCTTAAAACCCCAATGAAATACTACTATACATCCGCTAAAAAGGCTAAAATTTTAAAAAATGATACTCCCAAATGTTAGCAAGGATGCAGAACAATTAGAATTCTCATATACTGTTTACCATACTATCTGAAATCCTACTTCTAGGAATTTACCCAAAAGAAATAGCCACACAAAGACTTATAACCAAATGTTTACAGCAATTTTTTTTAATTGCCCCAAACTGGAAACAATTCCAGTAACCAGTGACAGATGAACAGATAAACAAAAATCTATATGATCGAAAACTACTCAGTAATAAATAAGACTGAAGTGCTGATAGCCAACAGGAATGAAACTCAAAAGCATTAAAAAAAAACACACACACACACACAAGACACCAGGAATATATAGTGTTAGATACCATTTACAGGCAAAATGAATCTAAAATAACAGGAATCAGATTGTGGAGGGGATCATGAGCTGAAGAGGGGGGATAGGACTGAAGGCACTTTGCGGGGAAAGAGAGCTATTCTAAATCTCAAACTATATTCCTTAAAAAGTAAATTTTATTGTATGTAAACTATACCTCCCGTAAACTTGAATTTATTTTAAATCAACGATTAGGATTCATTTACACCACAAACACCTGGTAACATTCAACAGCCAATTGTGATTTTTTTTTAAAAAGAGACCCTCAAAAAACTAGGAAGAAAACATAAAGTCCTTAATTTGATCTAACCGACTATGAAAAAAGAAAAATGATATGTATTGGTTAAACATAGAAAGTTTCTCCTTTAAAAACAGACACTGTGTAATAAGGAAGCCTGTTACCACCACCCCACCATTTTAGCTGAGGTCTTAGCAGATTCAGTAAGGCAAGGAAAAAGCAAAAGACATGGTGGGTGGACAGGAAACAATAAAAATCTTATTTACAGACCTGACTATATACAAATACTTTTCAAATCTACAGATAAATTATAGGAACAATAACTGAGTTAAGTAAATGTGTGAAATAAAGATCAATGTACTGCGTGGATTACATTTTGCACACGAACAATAGTTTAAAAATTAAAATTTTTCAGGAACTTCCCTGGAGGTCCAGTGGTTAAGACTTTGCCTTCCAATGCAAGGGGCATAGGTTCAGTCCCTGGTCAGGGAACTAAGATCCCACATGCCTCATGATTACAAGCCAAAATATAAATACGAAGCAGTATTGTAACAGATTCAATAAAGACTCCTTAAAAAATGATCCACAATAAAAAAAAAATCTTCAAAAAACAATTTTTGAGATACCATTTATAATAGCACCTGATTATAACCTGATTATAACCTGAAAATTTCAGATAACATTTGGTTATTAGGAAATACATATGGAAGTGTTTAGGGGTAAAGGAACAGGGTTCTGTCTGTAAGCGTTATGAGGGGAATAAAGAAAATGTGGCAAGGTATTCACTTAGGGAATCTCGGTAAAGGATATTTTTGTAAAATACAGGAATTTTTGTAAAGAACTGTTCTTAAAAGAAGTTTTCTGAAAGTCTGAGATTACAGTTAAAAAAGAAAAACACACACAAGTAAGACTAGTACAGAGCAAACTATAAAATATCATCATGAGGAATTCAGCTCAGTTCAGTTGCTCGGTCGTGTCCGACACCTTGCGACCCCATGAATTGCAGTATGCTAGGCCTCCCTGTCCATCACCAACTCCCGGAGTTCACCCAAACTCATGTGCATCGAGTCGGTGATGCCATCCAGCCATCTCATCCTCGGTCGTCCCCTTCTCCTCCTGCCCCCAATCCCTCCAAGCATCAGAGTCTTTTCCAATGAGTCAACTCTTCTCATGAGGTGGCCAAAGTACTGGAGTTTCAGCTTTAGCATCATTCCTTCCAAAGAAATCCCAGGGCTGATCTTCAGAATGGACTGGTTGGACCTCCCTGCTGGATAGTGTGAATTCCTATGAGGAATTAACAAAGACCCACATCAAGCAACACGCTCTGATCCTAGATGAAGACTCAACAGTGCAGATGGCAGTTCTCTGCAGGGACCTCTAGGTTCAATGCATCCCAACTAATATTCCAACNTCCTGCCCCCAATCCCTCCAAGCATCAGAGTCTTTTCCAATGAGTCAACTCTTCTCATGAGGTGGCCAAAGTACTGGAGTTTCAGCTTTAGCATCATTCCTTCCAAAGAAATCCCAGGGCTGATCTTCAGAATGGACTGGTTGGACCTCCCTGCTGGATGGTGTGAATTCCTATGAGGAATTAACACCCACATCAAGCAACACGCTCTGATCCTAGATGAAGACTCAACAGTGCAGATGGCAGTTCTCTGCAGGGACCTCTAGGTTCAATGCATCCCAACTAATATTCCAACAGGTTTTTTTTTAGGACTTCCCAACCTGATTCTAGAATTTATACAGAAATGTGAAGGCCAAGAATAGCCAAGACATCTTTGAGAAGAATGAGATGGAAAGGTAAGATTTAGTATAAAGCTGCAAGACAGTGTGACAACGGAACATGGACAAAGAGACCAACGGAACACCACAAAGATCGAGCACCCAGGAAGCATACGCGCACACCTGCTTAACAGCAAAAGCAGCGATCCAGAAGAGTAAGCAACGCAGGGCAAAGATTCGCCTTTCCATAAATGCGACCAGAAGAACTGAGACACATCTGAGAAAAAATGAAATTTGAGACCTACTTTACATCAAACACAAAAATTATATACAGGTGAGCTACAAATCTATACGTGAGTAGCAAACAATAAAGTTTCTGGAAGTTTTACAGATTATCTTTATGACCTCAGAACAGGGAAGAACTTTAAATGTGGAGGGGAGGGGGGGAAGATGAAACACAAAGAAAAAGATGCACAAATCTGACAAGCTAAAACTTTGTGATCTTAATTACTACACAATTCTATTTTCCTCCAAAGAAGGTACTTTAGCAGAACGTCCAGTTACCGAGTTATGACTTTCTTCTTCATGATGAGAAAGGTTGCTACTCTGTGTTTTAAATGATTAACTGTTTATTAATCATGGTTAATAAAATCTCATGGTTAGCACTCAATGAAATAGTTACTGGGTAAGCCACTAGATAAATAAATGAAAATTTACATTTACTTGATGAGAAATACATATTTGGAGGACAGACGTATGCACTGAGTATTAACACATAATAAGTTACAGAGGGATCCCTACACTGTTAACACGTGGGTCTCTCCTCCCAGTTCCAAGGATTAACAAATTAAGCAGCAAGTAGCTTTCACTTTCTCTACAATGGTTTCAAACCACAGAAATATGAGTACTCTTCCATCTCAAATCGGCTGGTACTTTTTTCCCCAGCTCCATTTTCTTCTTTTTCTTTGCCTTCTAAAGTAGGAACTTTTCTCCCCTTCTGGTCTGCTCCTTACTGTCACACCCTGTGGTCTGGTCTGCTGGTTTTCCCCAGACTGATTTTATTACACTATTTCTGGCTTCAACTACACCTCCATTTCTCTGTGCCCAGCCCTAGTTATTTCAAACTTCCCTCCTAACCCCTCAAATAAAGACGTCCCTTCAGGATATCTTAACCACTTATGTAAACAGTTTTTCCACCAGGGCCCTACTGAAGGCCAACTCTGATGAACAAGAATTGCATCCCAACTTCTTCCACCCAGTCCTTCACCTTACAGCAAAAATTTAATGCCACCCTTAAACACAGCCTGCCTTCTGCTGTCCCCAACTTAGGAAATTCACAAATATGAGTTGAGATCATGTAACTGTGTTCCATTCTAGATGAGAAATTTTTAACTCTCTCAAAACTGCTAGTGAACGCCAAATGATAATAAAAATGACCACAGATGGGTAGATCCTAGACTTGAGTAGGAGAGAATTACTGCTATTGTCAAAATAATCAATTTTATTGACCTCTTGACACAGCCCCAGGCCTTGTCTGATTATGGCATGTGTCTGTACCACTGCCGCAAGGACAGCTATGAGATGCCATCTTAGAGTGGAAATACCCCTCTGTAAGGGGCTTCCCGGGTGGTGCTAGTGGTAAAACCCACCTGCCAGTGCAGGAAACTTAAAGAGATGTGGGTTCGATCCCTGGGTTGGGAAGATCCCCTAGAGGAGAGCATGCAACCCACTCCAGTATCCTTGCCTGGAGAATTCCCAAGGGCAGAGGAGCCTGGCGGGCTGCAGTCCACGGTGTCATCACAGAGAGTCAGACCTGACTGAAGTGAATGCGTGCACACAGCACACCCCTCTGTAAAATATTCCATTAGTAAAATAAAGGGCTCCACCAAAACACAGGAAGAGATGGAGGTGCGCTGAAACCAAGGCTATTTCAATGTTCTAATTTCACAAGTGGGGTTCCCAGGTCAGTGCATCCAATCAGAAAGAATCATCTGAAATCAAACAAGAACCTATGCCAACAGGCAGTTTCCCAAAGGAGAGAGGAAACTAAAGCTTTGGGAGAAAACCGGAGGCACTTTGAGGAAAGCAAGACTAAAAAGTAAAAAGCCCCCAGAGGATATCTAAGACTATGGCTTGTTCTTTGGGAAAAGCTAGGTTTGCAGCAAATCCACTTCGGGGAGGTTCATGAAGACAGCCAGAACCCTTGGTTAGACAAACAGAGAATCTCTATTTTCAGCTTAAGAGATAGTTAGCACAGAAATAATAGATATGGGGCAAGGAAACAAGGACAGGTAGAAAACCGGCTGAAAAGGGGAAAAGGAAAGAAGAGAAGGGAAACATGAATCTCGGGATGGGCTATCAGCAAGGATGAAAGCTGAACACCCAGGGCAACACCCACTGGCTAGGAAAACAGCGACTCACTCAGCACTGAAAACTCAATGATGGCGGGCAAGGGGAAATGAGAGATCTGTAACCACCACCATATTTAAATGATAAACCATAAGTCATCTTTCTACTTTTCTTTCTAACCAGCTATAGAGAAAAGTTAAAAAAAAAACAAAAAACATACACCAAGATTCTGCAGAAGCAGCAGCAGTAAGTACCATCACCGTGAATATAAGGGTAAGGAAGAGACAGAAACCAAAATAAAACCACAACATAAAGCTATTTTAAACGGATA
>SJYV01015587.1:802573-822121 GCA_006410875.1 Neotragus pygmaeus | reverse complement strand
TTGGGGGCAGGAGGAGAAGGGGACAACAGAGGATGAGATGGCTGGATGGCATCACTGACTCGATGGACATGAGTCTGAGTGAACTCCAGGAGATGGTGATGAACAGGGAGGCCTGGCGTGCTGCGATTCATGGGGTCGCAAAGAGTCGGACATGACTGAGCAACTGAACTGAACTGAATATTCTGAAACTATGGACAAAAGGTTATTTATGCATTTTGCAACACATATGGCCTTTAAAAAGCTAACAATACACCACCTGTGGAGACAAAATATGATTTCCGTAGTAAATTTATCAGTTGCAATGAATTGCTATTAATTTGAGTGGAATCTGTGAATCATATGCTATTTTTAAAAGAACTACATATATTTACAACTACCCCATTTGCTAATTTACATCAGAATAAATATTTTCATTATTTCACTAATTATTTGTATTTTCTACTCAATTTAAATTTCAGTTATTTCACCTGAAATTAGTTACACATCACTTAATAATGAATTAAAGATGATGATCCAATAAAATTAATGCAGCCAAAACAAGTCTCTAGAAGGACAATTCAAACTGATATGATTCTTGTGGGAAGGAATAGAAAGAGCATTTTACATTTTACTTCAAATTATTCTGATGCCATTAATGATACATAGAAGGCAAAATAAATAGCAAACTTAGATAAGACAGTAGAGACGAGAATCATATATAAAATATTTTTGCACTGTTTTAACATTTACTGAGTTTTCCCGGAATCAAATATCACATAAATTGAGAGAAGACTGTCTTTCATCTGGATTCTCACCAAAGATGTTTATTATTTTGGAGAATATTCTATTACAGAGCAATGCTGATCATATGTTAATCTAAGATGAAGTAGCTGCACTCATGACTGTTTTATATATGGATGTTAACAATGGATTACTTTGTTCTATATTATAGTATAGGGGTATCTAAGTCTTCACATACTGAAGTATGCATAGTAATATGTAATTAATATAAATATATTTAATTTATATAATATAAATATCATATTGTTTAATATAAATATATTTGTGATAAATACATTATAAATAATTTATGTAACATCACTATATTTTTAATTATATACGCATATACATATGCATATACATGTATGTGTAGGTTAATTCAGTGTAGTAAATGGGGTTTTACAATTGTTTTGAAAAGGGGGTCCCAAGTCTCACAGAATAGAGAATCACTAGTATTAAGTAAAAGAGAACAGGACTGAGGCCAGAAACAAGGCATTTTAAAGGATGAATTAAAAAAAAAGGGGGGGGGACAATTGGGAAGAGTAGATAGAAAGGGTGCACCCTGGGAGACAGTATGTTGCCAAAGGAGAAAGAAGTCTGAACAAGAAGACGCTGTCCTCATCATCAGCTGGTTCAGAAGAGGCTGACAACTGAAAGGAAGCTAATGGATCTGCAAAAGGGAAGGGCAATGGCGATCTGGGAGCAGGGTCAGTTGAAGTAGAAATAACACTGCAGTAAAAGGGTGAACAGAAGAAAAACAGAAAACAGCGCACAAAATTTGCTAGTAAAGGAAAGAGAAAGCAAAAGAACACAGAGATGACAGGGTATAAGAGGAGGGTTTGTCTGTTTCTGGCTTTGTTGGCTAGGCTAGCAAAAAACCCCTGAGAGGTTAATTCAGACTTATTTTAGATATCAATTCCTCTAATTACAAAGTGTTAAGAAATATTCTCTCCTACAAACTGAAATGCTTCTAGATGATACATCACTTTTTTAAAAAAAGGTAAAATAAGATTAACAATGAGCTGTTAATTGCTGAATCTGAGTGGTACAAAGTGGTTCACACACTCTTTTCTGAATACGCTTAAAACTTTACACAATAAAATTATTATTATACACTCCAAAAGATGCTCAATTATTTTTTGATTTTCTATATAATCATATCCTGCACCATCTCAAATGTTAAGCTGATGATACTCGTTTTTACTAAGGTATATGGAGGTTTCTCTTAGTAGTAATTAGACATTAATTGCTGAATTACCTTAATTTGTCACCCAATCTTCCATCCGATCACAGCAAGCCATCCATAGCCAACTAGCTGAAAAAAAGGGAGAAGGCAATGGCACCCTACTCCAATACTCTTGCCTGGAAAATCCCACGGAGGAGCCTGGTAGGCTGCAGTCCACGGGGTCGCTTAGAGTCGGCACAACTGAGCGACTTCACTTTCACTTTTCATTTTCATGCACTGGAGAAGGAAATGGCAACCCACTCCAGTGTTCTTGCCTGGAGAATCCCAGGGATGGGGGAACCTGGTGGGCTGCCATCTACAGGGTTGCACAGAGTCAGACACAACTGAANTCAATGACTAGACGGACCTTAGTCGGCAAAGTAATGTCTCTGCTTTTGAATATACTATCTAGGTTGGTCATAAATTTTCTTCCAAGGAGTAAGTGTCTTCTAATTTCATGGCTGCAGTCATCATCTGCAGTGATTTTGGAGCCCCCAAAAATAAACTCTGACACTGTTTCCACTGTTTCCACATCTATTTCCCATGAAGTGATGGGACCGGATGCCATGATCTTCGTATTCTGAATGTTGAGCTTTAAGTCAACTTTTTTACTCTCCTCTTTCACTTTCATCAAGAGGCTTTTTAGTTCCTCTTCAGTTTCTGCCATAAGGGTGGTGTCATCTGCATATCTGAGGTTATCGATATTTCTCCCAGCAATCTTGATTCCAGCTTGTGTTTCTTCCAGTCCAGCGTTTCTCATGATGTACTCTGCATATAAGTTAAATAAGCAGGGTGACAATATACAGCCTTGACCTACTTCTTTTCCTATTTGGAACCAGTCTGTTGTTTCATGTCCGACTCTTGCAGCCACCTGCGCTTAGTGTGCCGGTCCGACCAAGTGAACCTTAGGAACTATTAATATGAACAAAACTAGTGGAGGTGATGGAATACCAGCTGAGCTATTTCAAACCCTAAAAGATGATGATGTTAAAGTGCTGCACTCAATATGCCAGCAAATTTGGAAAACTTTGCAACTGAACAACAAGTACCATCCTTCTCCAGAACTTTTTTATCGTCCCATACTGCAGCTCTGTACTAACTCAATCGCTCCCCATTTTCCCTTCTACCATTCTCTAATAAGCATCATTTGCTTTCTGTCTTAGAATTTGACTATTCTATGTACCTAATATAGTGTGTACATATAGAGAGTAATGATACAATCTTTCTTTTGTGTCTGACATTTCAGTCAACATAATGTCTTCAAGGGTCATCCATGTTGTAATTTCTTATTTTTTTAAAGGTGGGATATATTATATTGCATTTGTGTATTGCATTTTGTTTATCCATTCATCTGTTGATGGGCATATCTGTTGTTTCTGTCTTTAGGGTCTTGTGAATAATGCTGCTGTGAACGTTTACATATTCTTTCACTCATGCATAGCCACCCTAAATCCAGTAGCATTTATCATGTACTGTAGCATGTACTGTACAGGGCGAGAATATGCTCTTCGTTTGGGCAGTCATGGGAAACCTGCCAGTCCCTAGGGAAGACCTCTGTCTGCCCTTACTTGTGGGCAAGATCCCTTTGTCTCTCACAGTTGATCACTGTCCCCAACCTCTGCTGCTCCAGCCCTTTTTTGGATCTGCTCGACAGGACCTGTGGGGCTTGTATAATCACTATGCATGCTTTGGAACATGAAGTGTGGTGGAGTGGCTGCTGTTAGAAACGTGGGCTGCTTCTTGGGAGTCACTTGAGTAGGCACCAAATGGGTGCTGCCACTTCACTTAGGTTCTACCCTGGGACTGGATTCTAGTTTCCAAGACTGAGTCTTTTCTCCTGTCTTGGCCACCCCAGATCCAGTGTTGTACTGTGTCTGGGAGTGATTGGGATAGGAGCATTCACTTGGTTTGGACTGGGACACACATTGAGGTTGTTGTGGAAAACACAGCAGCCTCTAGAACAGACCTCTCTCCACTCCACCTTCAGAACTAACCAGCACATGCACAGTCTTCATGAGTGAAGTATAGGCTTCTCTTTGCCCTTTTATTTGCTGCAGTTACCCTCCAACCAGTCTAAGAGTTTGTCTCCTTTGCCTAGGACCCCAGGACTGGGATGCACAGCCTGTGGCTCGATCTACTCACTCCTCAGGGTGGTTACACCCATGTAATCTCACTTTTTCTCAGAGTACCCTCCCAGGGGCACAAGTTCAAAGCCAAACAATTTTCTTCCCTTCTTACATGATTACATGTGTATCTTTCTTATAGCCTTGGCTGTACAGACATCATTTTGCCAGTTTCCAGTTCATTTCAGGGAGAATTGTTTCACAATGTATTTTTAACGTGTTCATAGGGAAAAGTGGCCTCCATATCTTCTTACTCTGCTATCTTGATTTCCCTCCATGTCAACTTTATTTTAATAAGACTNTCCATCCCACTCACCCAGTTTAGACCCACCCCCACCTCCTTGGTGTCCACACGTCTATTCTCTACACCTGTGTCTCCTTCTGCTTTGCAGACAGGTTCAGTTGTTCTATTTTTCTAGATCCCACATATATGTGTTAATACATGATACATGTTTTTCTCTTTCTGAATTACTTCACTCTGTATGACAGACTCTAGGTCCAGCCACGTCACTAAAAATGACCCAGTATCATTCCTGTTTAGCTGAGTAATATTCCATGGTATATCTGTGCCACACCTTCTTTATGCATTCCTCTATCGATGGACATTTAGATTACCTCCACATCCTAGCTACTGTAAATAGTGCTGCAATTCCTCAACTTCTTGACAAGCAGTCTGAATTAAATTCACTTGAAGGTAAAGTCTGATGCTGGGAAAGACTGAGGGCAGGAGGAGAAGGGGACGACAGAGGATGAGATGGTTGGATGGCATCACTGACTCAAAGGACACGAGTTTGAGTCAACTCTGGGAGTTGGTGATGGACAGGGAGGCCTGGCATGCTGCAGTCCGTGGAGTCGCAGAGAGTCAGACATGACTGAGCGACTGAACTGAACTGAACTGAGTGTCTAATTCTAACTCTCCAGGCATCTCCACGTCAGGTCTACAGAAAACCTTAAGACACAACTCCGGTGGACAATCATCTAGACCAGCAGTTCTCCGAGTGCGGCCAAAGGACCGCTGGAGATTCTGAGACCCTCACAGAAGGTCAACACAGCAAAACAATTTTCAAACTGATACTGAGGCATCTGCCCTAATAATGCAGAACCAATGATGGGTAAAACGTCTACCACTTCAGCTAGAATAAAGGCAGGGGAACCCAACCGTACCAATGGACACGGCTGCCACAGTAAAAAAGAGGCTGCCTCACGGAACAGCACCTCTGATGTGAAGCTAGAGATTATCACACCAAGGAAGTCAGTCAGAAAGACAAAAACAAATACCACATAACATCACTAACATATGGAATCTAAAATATGACACAAACTGACCCATCTGAACCCATCTATGAAACAGATTCACAGACACACAGAACAGACAATTGGCTGCCAAGGGGGAGTCAGCTGGCGGAGGGATGGAGGGGAGGCTGGGGTTAGCAGATACAAGCTTTCACATATAGAATAGATAAATAAGGTCCTACTGTGTAGCACTGGGAACTATTCAGTATCTTATGATAAACCACAATGGAAAAGAACATATGTATGCATGTGTGTGCATACATAACTGAATCACTTTGCTATACAACAGTAATACAATATTGTAAATCAACTATATTTCAATAAAAAATAATACCTCCAAAGTTGTTGCTGCTGTTGTCGAGTCACTCTGACTCTTCTGTGACCCTATGGGCCATAGCCTGCCAGACTCCTCTTCCATTGGATTCTCCAGGCAAGAATACTGGAGTGTGTTGCCTTCTCCTCCAGGGGAGCTTCCCCACCCAGGGATCGAACCTGCATCTCCTACATTGACAGGTAGATTCTTTACCACTGAGCCACCAGAGAAGCCCCAACTTTATGACGTTTTGATCCTCAAATATAAATCTGTCATATAAATGGGGATGGTGCACAAATTACTTCCACTGTAAAACGAAGTATGGTGTTGCCGCAGGGAAAACATTCACGAGAGTGTGTGAGTTATCATCTTCAGGAACTGACGTTTTTTCATGAAACACTCTTTTCACTGGAAAGAATGGCTAACAAACCTTGGTTAGTTATAACAAACCTTGACTAACAAACTCAAACCTGAGTTTTCAGTAAACAAGTTCTGTTTTTCTGAGTGAAGCCTGTCACATCAAGGAAAGCAACTGACCGTATCTGTTAACAATGATAAAATTCAAATCAAAACAGAATCTGGGAAAACCTGTATGTGTCACCTTGAACATAAAACAATTTATCCTGTAGAAGTATAAGCACTTGACTTTTTGATGAGGTTACATATATTTTGAAGGTCTGCATAACTCAGGGAAATAGTATGTTCCAAATGATCATTACATTATGGTCACCATTATATTGTGAAATTACATATGAGGAGACCCATTTAAAGCGCAAAACTGAATAACACATTTTAATGTCACAAGATACAAAAAATTTACTGATACGGTTTAAAATTTCACTTGGGACTTTCAGAAATTACCACTCGTTTACTTGTGATGAATGACTGAAGCATATATACACAATTAACTGGAAAGGTCAAATTAATACTTCCTTCCCTAGTAAGGTATCTGTAGGACGCCAGATTTTCTTCATCCACAGTTCAACCAAAAAAATTAAATCAATAATGCAACAAACTGAATCATGAGCAGATATGACAATCGCGCTATCTTCTATTGTCAGACATTAAGGAGTTTTACAAAAGTGTAAAATAATGGCACTCTTTCACTAATCGGTGTTTTGGAAAATAACTGTTTTTCATAAACATGTCATTTCTGCTAAAATGCATGCATTTTTAAATATTAAATATTTTTAAAATTTCTAATACAGCAAATATCAATAAATATAACAAAACAGATAAGCAAAATCTTTACAGAGTCCTCAATAATTAAAGAGTATAAAGGAGTCCTAAGACCCAAGATCTGCTGATCTAAATAAAACCTCACCAAATCATTTGCTGGCAGTTCACACACTTGAGTCATTCACCATCTAGGAAGAGCAGTGGAGCATGAAGGAAGACACACATATATTACATAACTAGTGATGAATACTATAATACAGGCATGCTTCCAAAACAGTAAACTGGGGAAAGCTACTTTCAAAGATTTAATTCAAGCAGGTTTTGAGAGACGGGTAAGCCTGACTAAAGGAAAGTATTACAGACAAAGGCCTGTTTGAAGTGGAGAAGGGAGATGCGAGAACCGGGATGTGTCTGGGGAACAGGTCGATGGGGCCTGGGCACAGGACAACGGGCGGAGTGGGACGAGAGCTCAGGTGAAAAGTGGGCCGGGAGATCAGTCCACAGAGTGTCAAACCCCACAGTAAACGTCTGGACTTGCCAATGTTTTAAAGCGGTGAGCAGGGCCTCTCACTGAGGAAGAGATTACTGCAGCCAGATTTCTACCCTGAAACAGAACTCTACAGGCAATGCACAGGGCAGCCCGTACGCTGAGGGCAAAGGCCAAGCGCAGGGAGCCGTGCAGAGAGCAGGCGTGCGGCTGCACCTGGGCCCGGGCAGGAACGCGACGGCCGACCTTCACAGAGCGGGGCGAGTAGCGTGAGGAAAGGTGAGCGAAGTTCCGAGCATGAAGCATTAGGGTAAGGAGCGCATCGTAAGGGAAAGGCAGCTTCTGCCTGGAGGCGGCCTGGAAGAAACATGTGAACTGGGAAGGTGTCTGTGGAGACGATACGTTCAGGCATCATTTCTATAGCTCATGAAGATGTCTGTGCAGCGTCAGTTTGGAAAGGCTGCTCAAGATAACACAGAAAGCAATCTGAGGGGAAAGCGGCATGAAATGAGAGCTGATAAAATTATCAAAAATAAGAACAGAGCGAGTAGAGCAAAGTGCCAAGCACAGGATTTTATGAGACACGAACAGTAAAGACGTGGGCGGAGAAAATCAAGCAGCAAAAACCAGACGGCGAACGCTGGAGATCTAGGGAGTGCAGGAGCACGGGCGCTGAGCAGGGAGAGTTCAAGGAAGACGCAGCAGCAGCAGCAGCTGAAGAGGTTGGAAAAGAAGAACGATCTAAATGAGGCCACTGGATCTATTAACTGGGAGGTTACAGAGCAGTCTCTGTTGAGTGTTCAGGGAGAGAACACAGATTACAATGGAACTGGGTTCACAGCCTCATTAGCAAGGTATTAGGTACAGGAAATAAATATTTCACTCAGGACTGCCTGAAATTCTGTGTTCCAAACCAACAGTCTGTCTGCTTTTCAACCAGAACAACTGTTTCATAAACTCTCACTCTAAACTTTATGTTATTTTTAGAGAATGTATTTCAGACTCATGTAAAACACTTACTTTGGCATTTAAACAGAACACTAACATTTACCTAATAAACGTTTATGACACAAAAAGAATTTACTGTTGTGCTATGTATTTAACCTCAACCGACTGCTTAAAAGAACATTATTCTTCGTCTAGATAAGCCGACTAAAGTACATTTTAGTACAAATACAACAAACAGCACTTAATAAACCCATTTTTTCAATCCCTTTTTATTAACAGTATCAAGCACAGTATGAAGTCAAACTCAATTTAGGCATATTCATATGAAATGTGTGTTTAGCCGGTCTGTGTTTATACAAAGGTCATATGTGAAAGATCCAGACTTATTGGATTGGTATAATCTCGAAAACAATCATTTGTTTTACAAAAAGATTCTTCCCTTTACAAAGAAGTCACTTATTGGGATCCTTTAAACAAGTAGGTTTCCAAGGATAGCAAAATATTACAGTTTAGTTATTTAACTTATACAAAACTTGACAGCAATACGTTTGTTTAAAGCAAATTAATAAGGTGAGTGAAAGGGGCAGTGGTTACGGAATTTAAAGCGTCCTCTAGAATGGTTGAGCCTCTGTGGGCCCACACAGTTTCCCGTCATCAGCCGAGGAGAGGCCGGGGCACTGTGAGCAACAGGGATTAGTGGGTGGGCACCCCCGAGCACATCACAGAGGACCTAGCGCTCAGGGCAAGAAACCACGCCACTGCTGCCTGAGGGCCAGGACGTTACCACCCTCGTTTAGACAGAGAAGGACACAACGGCTTAATCCTCGAAGCTTCGAGCCTTCAAAAGAACACACACGAGAGGAAGCTAACGCTCTAAACGGGACAGAGGCTCCGGATCCAGGGCACCTGCAGACGCCGTCGGCCCTGCCCCACTGCAGCGTCCCCTAGGCGAGGTGCTAGACCTCGGACTCTCAGCTACAAAAGGAGGCGAGAAGAGCCCCCTCACAGGGCCCACGTTAGAATTGATGAGGAAAGGACTCTAGGGCGCGCAAAGCGGCGGCACGCCACTGGCCCTCAGGAGCTATGAGAACTGCACTGCTGGAGAGCCATCCTGGGCCGGCTCCTTCAGTCATCACCATGAGACACCGCTGTCTTTCGCTGCTCACGCACGCTGAAGCGCTCAGGTGTCTGTAGGTCCCGGAAACAGGCGAGGTCAATGCTGTTGCCCAACAGCGGGATCGCAGAGAAGAGGACCAAAGTGCATGAGATTCTGGGCCAGTTCCAGAGGCACACTGTTAATAAACAGCCCATTTTCTGACACACTAACATTCCATGCAGCCATCAAGCTATCTCCATTTATGCTAATAACTCGTGAAAATCATCATAGCATACAACTGGTTTATGAATTCCTAATTTATGCTGCATACCCACCCACCTTTCAAAAGCAAACTCATCAGTAGAATCTATCTCTATAAAATATAAAATTCTGACTCAAATTTTATTCTCTGACTGACTGGGTTGGCCAAAAAACCATCTGAAGTGAATCTGGTCATATGTTCAAATTCAATATTCAATTCTCTTCCTCCACTCCCACTCACCATCACATCTGATAGAAAATCTTTCTTCTCTGTCCATGGAAGTTTCCAGGCCACAAAACTGGAGCAAGTTGCCATTTCCTCCTCCAGGGGATCTTCCCCATCCAGGAACCAAACCCGTCTCCTGCATCACCTGCGCTGGCAGGCAGATTCTTCACCACTAGCACCCCTCGGAATCTCCAAACTAATACACACCTCCTCGTTAGCAGGTGGATACAAAACAACTATTTTTACACTTTAAAATAGTTGTCTCCATCATCTCAATAGCCAACACAAGCCACAGTTCTGTTTGCAACCTCAAGCACAACAGATACATAAATCATCTTGCTCTTCTCATCTTCAACTCAATAATGACAGACCAGAAACACAGAGAAAGTAATTCATTCCCTCTCAAAACACACACACATGCATACTTTGTTCTTCCCCAAAATACCAAAAGGATAACAGACAGCAAATCACGCCCACAAACCAAAACTCAGCTGTTTCATCTAATTTTAGAAAAAAAATAACAAGGAAAGGGAGAAAAGTTCTCTCTGGAATAACTCAATCCTCAAATCAAGGAAATTGAAAGAGCATAACAAGGAAAAGCCAACAGCCTCAATCCTTTCCTGCGGGATACTAATTCTATCAGCATCAAATCAAAATAAACAATATGTTTTCAGAAGATTTCACAAAAGTTTGAACTCGCTCCTTTCAGAAAAAGGCTGGCTTACAGGGGGAAAAAAAATCTAAATATATGATTTCCAAGCACAAGTGTGATTTTGTTTACCCCAAACCTGTTTATTTTTCCACCATACTCTTTTAAAGACAAGCTGAGAAACTTATTTGTTCCCCCAAACCCCCTCTGAGTTATAACATTTATATAGATGTACCCTTTATTTGTATGTTAAAGTTTCATACCTAGGTGTTGGTTACTGATTAATTTGCTCTTCTTTTGGAAGCTGTAAGACCCAGTCTAGCTGCTGCTTAATCTGAATAAAATCTTAGACTCTTTTCCCCGGAACCCGTAAGAGGGGAAATACAAATTATTCTAATTGCCTTGTCTCAAGTAATGCTCATAAACCAGCGACCTTCACGCCATCTCTTTAAGGCAAGAAATCTTTTTCTTTAGTAATCTTCAGGAATCTATCCAAAGTGAAGAGCAGACGTTTAAACTTTTAGCCAGAATTCAGATTAACTAGGTAAAGTTGGCATTAGCAGAAGGCAGCTGTATAACAGTACACTGTGACACATTCATACAGAAATTTAATGTGTCTTTAAAAGGACTTGGGGAAGAAGAACAATTATTTCATAATATTCCTACTTCTATGAACCTACTTCTGCTGTTCCTGCTATCAGTCCAAGTGAATAGGAAGTATAAATTCCAGAAGGCAAAGGACTTATCTTGCCATAATATTTTAAACCTAATCAGTAAAAAAATTTTTTAATGAAAAACATTTATTATATCAAACTAAGACTACCTAATGAAGAAAATTTCAGAAAGACTTACTAAGGCATAATAACACATGAATAAAAGTGCTTTATGTTAACCTGCCTAGGTAATGTTTTTCATCGGGCCAGATGGATCATTAAATTTCCTAACTGTTTGATTAAATGAGAAAGTATTTTNCCAAGTTGCTGTCTCTTATACACATCTCTTACTAAGGCATAATAACACATGAATAAAAGTGCTTTATGTTAACCTGCCTAGGTAATGTTTTTCATCGGGCCAGATGGATCATTAAATTTCCTAACTGTTTGATTAAATGAGAAAGTATTTTCTAAAAGCATGTAAAAGACAGGTAGTCTCAAGCACTTTGCCGACACATCACAAAGCTAGAAATTATTTAAAATGCACCAAGGCAATGCAACAAAATCCCAAAGTTTCCAACTGACGCCTGAGTTATTCACTTGCTCCCCTGCACCCCCTTCCCTCTTCTGCTCCACTCCTGCCCGAGGCTCCCTACTCAGAGCCTTGTGAGCTGGTCTCCCCAGCTGCCTGGTAACAGAAGCCACCGGCCCAGACCCAGAAGACAGAGGGCCCTGGGAACCTCCCTGCTCCCGCCGTGAAGCTGGGCTCCCACCGGCCCTCTTCCTCGAGGCCAGCTACTCCCAGGATCTCTGAACTGAGGGCTTCTCACCACTGCTATCCCCTGGGAACCTCCCCGCTCCATGTTTGCTTCTAACCCCTGCAGTCTCTTCGCTGGCACCATCCAGGATGGAATCTCTTCCTGCTGGGACCTCACCTGCTGTGGCTAACAAGCCCAAGACTGGTTATTCAGAAACAGTGCATTATCTAAAGAAATCCAGCGAAAAAGTTTAAAAAGGTGTTAAGATTTAAATGAGAATTATTTATATATAATACTGTTGTGTGTGTGTGCACGCGTACACACGCTCAGTCATGTCTGACTCTTTGTGGCCCCAAGGACTGTAGCCTACCAGGCTCCTCTTTCCATGGGATTCCCCAGGCAAGAAGACTGGAGTGGGTTGCCATTTCCTTCTCCGGGGGATCTTCCCGACCCAGGGACTAACCCGAGTATTTTATGGCTCCTGCAGTGGCAGGTGGATTCTCTACCACCGGCTCCATCTGGGAAGCTCCACTGCTATTTGTATAGTCATTTAAAAATTAAACATGACGAGCTCCCTTCCAAATGAAGCTGGTTAATAAGCTGAAATACTCTATACAATTAACGTGTGAAATTTAACACTGCATTGTCCTCTCAAGATAAATGCTGTAAGCTCCAAATACATTTAAATGAAAAAAACAATCAGTGGAGATTCTGGTAACTGATATTTCACTTCCTTCTACCACATGCTGCCTGGTTAATCCAAGCAATGTTTTGGTGTTATTATCAACACCCTCCCAAAGCAGAGCATGAAGAAAAGGTGTCAACCAGTGGTTTCCAAATTTTGGTGCACAAATAAATCAACTGAGAAGCTTATTAAAATGCCATTGCCCACACCCCACCCACACCTCTCTGACGTGTTTTTACTAGTTCCCCAGATAATTGTGGTGTGCACCTGTTTTAAGTACTACTTAACAGGTCAACCCTTCAAGATTTCACCTGAATCTCCAATACACAGCTTGTCTCTCCTTTTGGATGAACATTCCACGTTAAACATGGGGAAAATCCCAACGCAGAAACAATAATACTGTACCCTAGCTACGTGCTTTCCCTGTATTATATTAGTGTCCAATCCAGTCCTCACGAGAACCACACCAGGTAGGTAACACTGTAGCCTCCATCTGACAAACTGAAGCCCAGAGAAGCAAAGCCATGTGACCCTGGTAACAAGAAGCAAAACCGGGATGCCCTCCCCTCTGCCTGCCTTCCCACTGTGGGGCTGGACAAGCAAGCGCTTTTCACAAATGCAACTCTGAGGCTTGGGGGCTGGAATGAAGCGGGTCAGGGGTCAGCAGTCAGCAGTAAGGCAAACAACAACAATAACCCACCTTGTCCCTGCCCCCCACCCCCAACTCGCCCAACAAGCTCTCCTGACCCTCCTCCCACCCCTCACTCACCAAGCCCTTCCCCACGTGTGCCGTGACCTGCGGGCAGCGAGATGCCCTCCCACGGGAGTGTCTGCCGCCACTCTGAGGACGGCAAGGGGTTCAGCCCCAGCTCCACCCAGCACTGGCTGGGAGCTCGGGCGAGTTGAACACGCCTGGGTCTCTGTTTCCCAAGACACAAGTCACAATGCCAAGGGCACTGAAGTGACACAGTGATTAACTGAGCTAAGGGACACACAGCACGCGACTGACACAGTACCTACACACGGCAAGCGCTCAATAGCTGCCGTGAAACTTATAATTTGCCAACCCTCTCTCCTCCCTTTACTTTTCTCTCACCCTTGTTTTCTGAAACTGTCATAAAAGGTGGAACATAGTAGTATCTATCAGGAGTCGACTGGTAACAGGGCTGTGACTCAGGGGACTGAAGGCCAGGAGTAGAATATTTTAGAGCAAATGAGGCTTTCAGTAGCCCTCAAATTGCACCACTTTGACAACTATTTCCCAACTTTAGGGTTAGCCCTGTTAATCACATACTAGAATGAAGAGTCTGTAATTAACTTAATTCAAAACAACAATAAAATGTCACTCAGTACAAGGACTTGATTTTAATTTATCACCTTATCAACACTTAGAACCATGCCTCCATGTGACACTCAAATATTTGTGGAATGAATGAAGGCATACAGATACCAACAGTCACACCTTACAGCTCATTAGTGAGTCTTTACAAAAGCAAGATAACCATCAGATCAATACCAATGTGCCAAGTCATAAAATTTATTTTCAAAATTTCCCCAGAATAGTTTTCTCCTTTTTTAAAACCAATTGCAGTTTTCTCTTAAAAACTCTACAACTAGAAAAGTTAACTACCAACACTGATTCCATTAATCTACTGAAAATGTTATAGTTCCATAATAATGCATCATGCTCATCTTCCACCTTACATTTAAAAAAAAAGGAAAAACAATTTGTAACTACATATTTAATAATTATCACTTTAGTGACCCTGATTATTGGAATTTTCTGACCCATCTGACTTAAATCCATAAAATGAAATAAGTCACTGTTGAGAGGTTGATGAGAAGAACTAACTCATTGGAAAAGACCCTGATGCTGGGAAAGACTAAAGGCAAGGGGAGAAGGGGACGACAGAGGATGAGATGGTTGGATGGCACCACAGACTCAATGGACGTGAGTGTGAGTAAACTCACCCGGGAGTTTGCGATGGACAGGGAAGCCTGGCGTGCTGCAGTCCATGGGGTCGAAAAGAGTCCGACACGACTGAGCGACTGAACTGACTGATTGAAAGGTTAATCCCAACTAACACCCAAGAGCTAAGAGACCTGGAGGAGGATGGATCTATGGGAATATGTGGGCAGAAGGTCCAGTTCTCAGGGATGCTCCTAAGCAGCCTCCCATGTGGCCTTGAACACAGCCCCGCAGTAGCCATTGAGTCTGTTCAGGCTTTCCCATAAGACGGCAGGAAACACCAGAATGAACGTTTTGGCCAACCCAATACTTTTTTTTCCTTTGGTCTCCATTTTCTCATCTGCAGATTCGGAATAAATTTACCACATCTACTTAATCAAGTTTCTCTAGGGCCAAATGTACATAAAGGAATTCCAAAACGGGAAAGCGCCACACGTGTAGGGTGTTCACTTCTGATATAAACGTCTTCAGGTTTTAAATCGATGTTTCTGATTATCTTTCTTTTCGCATCTGCGCTACGCTTTCTGAACCCTAAATCCAGATCTGCCAGGACAGGGAAGAACCAGTGACCATTAACAGCTGAATTTAGACACAATGGACCCTCAGTAAATACTGGTTGGAAAAGGTGCTCATCCATATCGAATTCCTTACCGTGTAGAGGTGAAGCGGCAGATTCAGCAACATGCGCACACGCACAGGAGCGATGCCTGTGGCTCTGCGGGAGCGCCGCCTGGCTGTGTGCGCATCACTTGGCAGGCATGTGAGTATCACCCAAGCAATGTGCCTAGGTATTCTGGTTTCACTGGAGGCCTGCTTTGTGACTAGAAAAGGCCTTCCCCCTCTCTCTGACACTAGCAAGGTTTCTAGCCGGATCTGTTCTTCCGGTTTGACTTCCCACGCTTCAGTACTCACAGGGAAAACTCTTGCTGACTTGTGGTCATTTCTCAAACCACTGTGTCATTCTTACACTACTCAATAAGAAAACAAAAAATTCATCTTTGTTTTGAACACCATAATTAGGAAGATATCCTAAGAGTTACATTTTAAGATTATTAACAGTCCACTAAATGTGTCAAATAAAAGTGTAACTATTTTAAATGCAGACTGTCCTGGTTCCTCTTAACATTATATATGCCTCAAAAACAGAATTAAGCTTATTATCAAAAACAAAATTAAGCTTATCAAGCTTTAGTGAGTTCTTGATTATCCACACACACACACACACCCCTAAGCAGATGTGTTACAGATCATCCATTAATAATTTACACTTAGCCCTTGGATGATGGTTTTGTATTTACAGTTGAATATGGGTATCTTCCAGATGCGAAATTCCCCGCAGTTTAAAAGAAATAAACACCTGTCACAGAAGCCACCCAGCCCCACCTCCCTACCCTTTTTCTGCTCATTGACTCAACCACATTCTGCTGCCAACATGATTCATTTGTTACAGAAGATGGACTTTGTGTGCTCATGTTTGTTCTTTATGTCTATTATAGCTCAAGGGACATTCCTGAAATAAACACAGGCCATTAAAAAAGACTGTTCTAATCGAACAGGTCATCATTTAATCATGATCTAAAACCATTTCCACCCTCAGTATTACACAGTTAACTATGTATTATTTAAAAGGCAACTACTGTACTTATGGGCAACAGTCTACCTCATTTTTAAGTTCTATCCTAACCAAGAATATTATGCTATTCATTTTAGCTACAATGAAAACCAGTGCTACATTACAGTCTGATTCTAGTTCCTATAACCCACCAAAATTAAAAGTGCACAATATATGTAATATTCTGGAATTTACCCCCAAAATGATAAAGCAACATCATACCACTGTTTAAGGCTGTCCACCTAAGAATGAAGAAACAGAATTCAAAGTTAGTTCCACAGTCCCATGTCCAGTCTTTATCAACATCACTCCTCTATACCCCCTCCTCCACTCTGCAGTTACATTCTTTAGCACAATACCAGTTCTGCAGGTTTACCAGAAGACTCTACCCAATGCACCTGAGATCAAGGTAACCTGCTCTGGTGGAAAGAACCGAGGTTTCACGGTCAGAGGACTTGAGTGTGAATCCAGAATCTCTCAGGAATTGACAGGACCTCATTACCCTGAGCAAATATTTACTCTCTGAGCCTAAATTTCCTCAAGGGACAATTTAGGACAGGTGGTGCTAGTGTAAAGAATCCGCCTGCCAATGCAGGAGATTCAAGAGACACAGGTTCGATCCCTGGGCCAGGAAGATCCCCTGGAGTGGAGTAGGAAGTAGCAACCTGCTCCACTATTCTTGCCTGAAATATTCTATGGACAGAGGAGCCTGACCATAGGGTCACAGAGTCGGACACAACTGAGCCACCCGAGCGCGCGCGCACACACACACACACACACACACACACACGACCAGCAACCTTGAAAATTATTTTGTAGATCAAGTTCCTCACTTTTCTGCTCATGACAGATGCCTAATAAATAACAATTTTATCCCTACTAAACGGCCAGTCACCAATTATACTAATACCAAATAGCTCATAAGGATCACAGATAAACTGTATGGAATTTATTACAGTTGTCATACTCTTTTTCAATCTTTTACTTAAAATGTTTTAGTATATAGAAATAAAAAATTCACAAAGGTTAAATATCCTTGTAAAACTGACATCTGACACAACAGACATGGTACTTCGATTATGGGCAGAGCTTAAAGTTTTCTTAAGAAAAAGTCTGGGGTGCTTATATTGATTCAAACCTCATGGTCATTTCTTTAAAATGTTATTTAAAAAGCTGCGTTTTATTGGGAGATTGGGACTGACACATCTACACAACTGATCCCATGTATAAAGCAGACAACTGATGGGAACATACTGTATAGAACAGCGAACTTTCCTAATGCACTGTGATGTCCTAAATGGGAAGGAAAATCCAAAAAAAGAGGAGGTATCTGTATATGTATTGTTGGTTCACTTTGCTGTACAGTAGAAGGTAACACAACATGGTAAGCAATTATACTGCAATAAAAATTAATTAATGAAAAAAAAAAGAAAGTTGTATTTGAGAATCCAGAGACAGCTGGGTTATCTAAACAATGGACTACATAATCTACCACAGTCTCCAGGCAAAGTCACAACAGGATGAGAAAAGGGCCTCAGCTTCTCTCAGATTTCCTGGCCACTGTTATTTTAAAACTTGATCACACAAACATAAACAAAGGAAAAAATCCATTTCAGATGAGCTCCACGGGTTACGACTTATGATATTTTTAAGACCTTGCATGAATTTACATTAAATTTTGCAATAGCTTATTACATTTTTCCTGCCCATGTTTCCAGGCACTAATGAAAAAATATATATTATACATAGTTTAAAATATTATATAGTTTTTAATCATCTTTCTTAACGTTGCTCACCACTTCCATTACTCCCTCGTAAAGTCAGTTTTTGAAAACTAAAATGTAACTTAAAAGCCAACAATAAATAGCATGTCACACAGAACATACAAGTGCAACTAGGCAAACGTGCATAAAACTAAAATAACTTTTGTTTACCACTATGCAAGTAATTAAGCTGGATATTTAAAAGTCAATGAGCTATTTTAAAAGGTTGCTTTGTTTCAAGCTCTGGCTATAGACCAAGTTGTGGTGTTACTAAAATTAATAATAAAAGACACCAAAGTAATTTTTTTCAGTAAACAATTTCCAATGGCAAACCACAAGGCAAGGAATCTAAGAAGTTTAGTTAATTTGTAGAGAAACGTCCTTTTGCTGCCAACCTTTGTACCATGACCAAGTTCAAGATTCACATTTTATGGTGCGAACAGCGTTCAGCTAAATCTTAATAATACTTTTTAAAACTCTCAAACCCTGATGATATTTAGCTATACTGCATCTACACGGTCAGAGCACAACAACCAGGAAAACTTAGCATGAACAGCAGCCTATTAAATTGGGGCAGTGTTCCTGGCTCCTTAGATCTGTAGATTAGGATTTAAGCATTCCTCCACTACAAACTTCACGCCGGATACACTTTTTCTAAAACTGTATGGAAATATTTCTGATACGGATGCTCTAATAACAATAACCCTCTCAAACTATTTCCTTATCCCAGAGCTTGAGCAATTTTAATCTTTTAAAGAGTTTCGGAAACTAACAAATATGAAAAGCTCTTGTTCAGTAGCAGATACACAAATTAAAAAACCCAAAACACTAGACTAAACGAAGACTAAAAGTGCAACTTTAAATAGTCCCAATCCGGGCTCCTATATGATTAATAGTAACAGCAGCTGATTCTCGCATCCCAGAACAAAAAGCACTCTTTCTGCACTGAATTTTAAGCTCGTGGACGAAAGAGAAAACTGTCACGGAGCGTCCAGGTCTGAGTTGGACACCTGAGCGCTCTGTTTCAACCTGGGAGCCAGAGATGATACACAAAGGTATCTTAGTGATGATAAACCCATGAAAGGAGACTCTCATTGTCCTGTGGAAATGAGACCCAGCCCCGAGTTCCCGGGAACCGCCGCCGCCCGGCCCACTCATCACCTGCTTCACCCCCGGCGTCCTTGGCACAACCGAGCCGGCTCGTCGACCCCGGGCGGCGGGCGGAGGCCTCGAGGCGAGGCCGGGCCCGGACCGCGAGGCTGCGGGGGCGAGGCGCGGGCGCCCCGGACACTCACCGGTGCGGACGCGGGGGCAGGTGCGCGGCGGCGGGGCTACCTGTCGCCCGTAAGGCTGGAGGGTGGGCGGTGGGGCTGACGAGGGCGAGGAGACAGCGACGGCGAGCGCCGGCACGGGGACGGGGAGGCGGCGGCGACCGGCCTCCGGCTCGCTTCCTGCTCGGACAGATCCCGGGTCCAGTACTTTGGCTACCTCATGCGAAGAGTTGACTCACTGGAAAAGACTCTGATGCTGGGAGGTATTGGGGGCACGA
>SJYV01015587.1:734106-800016 GCA_006410875.1 Neotragus pygmaeus | reverse complement strand
CGCTTGGCGGAGGCGGGGGGAGGCGGACTCCCCCGCAGCCCCGAGGGTGGTCACCTCCCCGTGCAACAGACTTGTTGTTCTGCTTTTGGGAACTGGGGTCTGAGATGGAAATTTTGCATTTCTTCTGCCCTTCTGCCACCGCCGTACACACTTAATAGAACCCAGATATAATCTATTTGTTTTACTGTTTGTACAAGTGACATACCTGTGAGTCATATTCGGAAGTTTAATATGATGAAAATATGTTTTGCCTTTACGACAAAAAGAAGGTTGGTTTTTTTTTTTTTTTAAGAAAATGATATGATAGCTATAATGATGAAAGTCTCCGCGGAAAAAAAGCCAGTCGTACTCACAACAATTACCCTGTGAACATTAACCCGGAAACATTCCAAGTAGCAAGGGGAAAGCTTTAGGAAACCTACAAGATTCTGATCAAGGACAAGTTTGGGAAAGCTTTGGGAAATCTACAGGATTGTGATGGGGCCAGGTTTCAGTTATTTAGATGTTCCACAGTTCTAAGGGGGAAAGCTAAGTTATGGTGAGGTATTTTAGCACAGAGTTAAAACATAAGATGCTAAGAATAAAATAGAGAGGTAAGAAAGAGGAAGAGAAACCAAGAAAGGAAATAGTTGACAGCAATCTCAGAAATTTAATTCCAGATTGCCAGGAGGTAAAAATCAGATTTCAAAACGAAAAGGAGTGGATGGTTTCAGGTCACTGCTTTGACTTCATTTTGGATTTAAGATTAAAAGGCTTTGACAGACCAATAGAAGCCCATACACACAACTTACTATGAGTAATGACTTGATTTTCTCTCTCTTTTCCTCTCCCTCTCCCTCCCCTTCCTCCTCCACTTGCAATTCATTACTGTCCCTTTGCCCCTAGCTCCCTGTTTCTCTGGCTTCCCTGGTGCCTCAAAGGTAAAGACTCCATCCGCCCAATACAGGAGAGGAGGATTGGATCCCTGGTGGGGAATATTCCCATTTGATAGAGGAGTCTGGTGGGCTACAGACCATAGGGTCGCAAAGAGTCTGACTCACCTTAGTGCCTAAACAGCAGCCCTGCCTCTCTGGTGTATCCAGTTTCTCCTCCTAGCAACTGCTCTCTTGTTCCAGGCCACCATCCGCTCACGCTTATGCTGCCTCAGCCTCCAAACCCATTTCCCAGGCTGCAATCTTGTCTGCTCCTAATCCAGTCTGTACAGTACTATCAGATTTACATTTTATAAAATGAAAGCCTGATTAGGTACTCCTCTCTTTAAACTCTTGCGGCAGCACTCCACTACCCTTGGTATAAAGTCCAAACTCCTTGGTGGTTTAGTCGCTAAGTCGTGCCGACTCTTGCAACCCCATGGATGGTAGCCTGCCAGACTCCCCTGTCCATGGGATTCTCCAGGCAAGAATACTGGAGTGGGTTGCCATTTCCTTCTCCAAAGGATCTTCCTTACCCAGGAATCAAACCCAGGTCTCCTGCATTGCAGGCAGATTCTTTACCAATGGAGCTATGAGAGAAGCCCAAACTCCTTAAGATGGCTTATATGATTCTTCAACTGTTTTTGTTTGACTAGCACAGTGGCGATCTCCTTTGTCTTTTTTTTTTCCAATGAATTTGCATGCCTCTTCATTGTTTCCTCGTTTATCACTGTGCTAGAAATCCATAAAGCTGTCCTAACAGCTTCCTCACAGAGTTACCTTTCTTGGAAATTGCTGGCCTTTTAGACTACTGTCTTAGCCCTGCGTCTAGTTTCATTTCCACCCACTGCCTTTTGCCATTTCTCGTACTTTACATTCAAGCCCTTCTGAAGTGCTTGCAGTACAGAACAAACAGCTATGCTATGTATTGCATTGAAGTGTTGCCAGACTAAATACAGTTAATTCCTTCAAAACCTTGTTTCAAATCTGAGGTGCAGTATGGTGCTCTCTCTTAGCACCTATTGCATGTACATCTTCCAACACTCATTTCCCCATCGGTACTTTATTTACAACTACTGCCCACCTGGACTGTAAGCTCCTTGAGAGCAGAGTAGAGTCCTTAATTTGACTTTTGCCCCTAGTGCCAGACATGATGGCCGTTACATCTCATTTAACAGTGCCTACTGTTGTTATTATTAAATAAATGGGACCCACGGATAAACAAACAGCAAGAGAATAGACAGCTCTAGGAAACTGAGCATATGTTGCTAAGCATAGNGACCTTTTCCAGTCCTATGGCCACTGCTGAGTTTTCCAAATTTGCTAACATACTGAGCCACACACAATGGTGTGGTCTCTTATTTATCAATAGATGCTTTAAAGAAAATTCCTTAACCAGATCAACACACTTTTCTAGTTGATTCTAGATCCTGGAAATTTCTATGCAGTGTCTTTCTCATTTAAACTTCCACCTAGTTTTTTCCTGAAATGTTATAGTGGTCTGAAAATTAAAGCTGAGAGACCTCTTGGTGGTCCACTCTCTTCTCAGTCCCTGCTCCTGATGGCCCTGAGGGTATGTGTGCTGGGGGTAGCCCCAAGAGTAGGATGTGTTGGGGCTAGGGGGTGACTAGGAGGGGAAGCGTCACTCTTCCAGCAAGGATGGGGAAGACCAGGAGACAGCAAGGATAAGTCCAGAAGCAGTGGCGTCCAAAGAGGAACAAGCAGTAAAAAAATCTCAACATGGAAAATGCCAACCAGGAGCCTGAAAACAAGGATGAAAGGGGGCAAGAGGCTAATAGAGGAGAGCCTTTGGCCCTCCTTTTGGAAGCCGTGTACCTAGAGGAAATCGTAGGCACTTCCACGTTAGGCAGCGCTTTCTGCATTATAGATAAGACACGGCTCAGAGGCTTGCAGAGCCACAGGCGAGGGTGAGAGAGGAGAACATGGGGAGCACTGAGGAGGAGGTGAGGCAACTGATGGAAAAGCTTTGGGAGAAGCAGCTGAGTCACAATCTGCAGGCAGTTAGTGCTGACCGCCTCACCACGGCCATCGTGATGAGTTACGCCTTATGCCTTGATGCCTGATGCTAATAGAGGGACATCTGCTTCCTAAACTTACATGTTCGTGACAGACCTTTGTTGTAAATCTTTTGGTGTTGTTTCTTGTGGGCTTCCTGTTACCGGCTTCTCATTGACGGTTGTGTTTTTGACCCAATCTGTTAAGTTTCTGTCAGCAGCAGTTTTACCTACTGCATGGAAAGATGTTCATTAAATATTGTGAAGTTAATAAAGCAGTTTTAAAAAGCAAAAAAACAAAAAANCTTCCTGTTACCGGCTTCTCATTGACGGTTGTGTTTTTGACCCAATCTGTTAAGTTTCTGTCAGCAGCAGTTTTACCTACTGCATGGAAAGATGTTCATTAAATATTGTGAAGTTAATAAAGCAGTTTTAAAAAGCAAAAAAACAAAAAAACAAAAAAACAGCAACAACAAATAAAACTGAAACAGTAGTCTAACCAAAGGTCATCACCTCAGACACTTTAATTGAACTGTCAAATGCCTTAAAAATAATGTTTCATCTAATTTGCCATATCCTGTGATCTCCAGCTTGACTGGGATAATTTGAAGAAAAGCAGAGGAAAGACGATTAATTTTTCTTTCCAGATTTCAGTGGGTCAAATGTAATTAATCAAGTTGTAGAAATTTTAAAAAAATGTGTGAAGGCCCCTCTAGAGGTGCGATATTATATTAAAACTTAAAATTTAATTTGAGGTGAATAATGTGAAGAGAAACTAGGTTCCAGGCCTGTGACCTGTAAAGTCACTTAATCTCGCTGAGACTCAATTTGCTCATCAATAAAACAGCAATGATAATGATATCTCCTCCTCAGGGAAAGCACTAAATAAGATAATACAAAAATGAAAACGTTTTGCAAACTAAACGGAGGTTTGCAAACAGCGCATTACCAGTCCCATGTATAGATCATGTAAACAATAATAAATGCATTTGTAAGAATACATGCCCATATAATCTTGAACTTGTTACATGCTAGAAAAGTTTGAAATATATTTGAGAAAGAAAATATATTTAAAAATAAAACCAATGATAAAATTTATTTGAAGTTAACTTTATTTTAAACTTAGAAATTAATTTGAGAAGTCAATTGTAGAATGTCTTCTAAGGTGCTGAAACATGAATGTTTAAAAAAATCCATAAAAATTTATGTAAAACATATAATTTCTAAAAATTTTCCCAGTCTAGAGAAGTCTTCTGTTGTAGCAGAAGTTCTGCTGTACTTCTAGGAATATAGTGAGAAAAGTAGTTGATTATCTATTTTTGTTGCTTATTATGAATGAATGATTACAGTTGAATTTAGGGATATTATTTAATTGTCCAATTGAAGGAAGCCTTAAGAAGCTATCAAAACAAGCTTGAATCAAATTTTGAGAAGGAAACTATGCATACATATTTGCTTTAAATAAATAATCTGCTTAAAATATTCAGTGACACAATTTGGAAAGGTCAGTTCTGCACANTGTCCAATTGAAGGAAGCCTTAAGAAGCTATCAAAACAAGCTTGAATCAAATTTTGAGAAGGAAACTATGCATACATATTTGCTTTAAATAAATAATCTGCTTAAAATATTCAGTGACACAATTTGGAAAGGTCAGTTCTGCACATCCTGCTTAAATAGTCCCAGAAAACACACCGAAACATTAGTGTTGTTTAAAATCTTCATAATTGTATCTTTACAAATTAATCCCAGTTTGATCGCAAGTTAATCATTTTCAGTGCCTTATTGATCTTTATTTAGAAGTTAATATCATAAACAAGTTTCAACTCTCAGGCTGCATTTAACGCCTGCTGACATATCCTGTGCAGGTCTCCACATTAGCACACTTCCTAATAATAAAGGATGTTTTATTTACAAGTCTGTTAGCTCACCGAGATCCTACAGGTCCAATGGGTTCATAAAAGGCGTGCATTGAGGAAACTTTTGTGCAGTGGACCTGAGCTGAATACACTTGAGATTTACTATGTGTCCATGATCTTGACAGTCCTTCAGAAATGAATATTTTTAAAACATTTTAGAACTATGTTATAGAAAGGCAGGATTATAGTCATTGAAATATAAACCACCATTTCACATGCAATTCAGTATTTATTGAGCTGTCACTATACTTATTTTTAGTTTTACCAATTCTCCTTCAGTTTCATATAAGTTAAACATTATGATGCTGCTATCTTACAAAAAATATAAAAATGAAAATAAATTGTACCTTTTCTGAAGGTAAATAACATGTTCAAAGTTGATATTGCATAATGCAAAAAATTACTATGTATATAATATTTTTTTAAAAAGACGCAGTGTGGGGAGTACTATGTAGACAAATCAGTGATACACAGTATTATTCTGAAAGCAATGTTTTTTAAACAAATGAAAATATTGGCACTGACTGATTTCCTTGCCTTAAAAATAGTAGTATCTTGAAATAGACCAAGGAAGTATCAAGTAATCTCTGACCAGGAAGTATCTAATTAAATATATGTCAGAGTTAAATATTATCCTTCAGTTAATAATAAACGTGAGTCTGAAGTGAACAAAGCCTTAAATGGATTCACAGAGTAATAAGCGGAGTACTCTCACTTATGCTTTGTCAAGTATACCGAATGGTTGCTGTATCAGTCAGCCTTTGCTGCAACCAACACAGTCTCAGTGGCATATAGCAAACAGCATTCGCTTTTCTTCCTGTCAAGTATGTAGGTGGCCTGGGACAACTCTCATTTAGGCTGCTAGTAAATTCAGGTCTGCTCTACGTGTCTCATTCCAGGGGTCAAAATGAAGGGCCAGTGGCTACCTGGTGGTACACTCTCCTTGAGGTCAGAAACCTGCTGTGTTTCCTAAAGCCTCGGCCCAGAACTGGCACCCTGCTGCTTCTGCCACCGTTCCATTAGATGAAAAAGTTAAGATGACCAAGTCTAGCATCAGTGGGCAAGATGAGTGGTCTTAGCGTGGACGCACAGGTAGTGAATGTTTGCTGAACAGTAATCAAATAATCTAAATAATCTATTGCACTTATTAGGAATTCAAAATGATACATTAAAAAGGGTTGGTAGCTTAATAAGAGGCGTGTGGAAGGCTTCTGAGGTTCTGGTAATGTTCTGTTTTTTACCTGAGTGGGTGGCAGTTGCTCAGGTGGGTTCATTGGTGCTAATTCTTTGAGTTATACATTCATTCATTTATGGCCTGGTACTTTTTCTGTAAGTCTGTAATACTTAAAAATAGAAGCTTGTATCTTTTAAAAAGAAAAAATAATCTGAGACATTATCAGCATTTTTTTTAGCTTTCTAAAGTAACTTTCTACTTTCTCTTAGAAGAGTCTGAAATAAATGGCATGATTTTTGAAATCTTTTGTTAAAAAATTGCTGTGAGAAAACTTAGGTCTTGTCAAAGAAATACATCCCTAAGATGAAATAAATATTATATTTGCACATTTATTAATAATGTGAAGATAGTCTGGCTAAGTTAATTAACTCAAGCAAATTCTAAAAAAAAATGTCTAAGGTCATTTCTGGGTACAAACAAAATTTTTAATTTTGCTCTTAGATATTTTAAAACAAATGTCTGTACATTGTGTGTCTCACTGCACTCACAACTTCAACTTTGCCCCGAAGAGGCATCTACTAACCTGGATTTCTAGTTTAATAATTTTCTGACTTTTCTATGTTTTCATATATATGAATTCCTATGCAATGTATTTTTAGCTAGAATGTTTTTTAACATGAAAGAAATAGCATCTTACACTGTAAATTCTCCTGATATATGTTTTCAGCTCACAGTACCATTTTTTAGATTCATCCATGTTGTTACATGTGGATGGAATTCATTTTCACTGTTGTGTGAAATAACGTGATATGAGTAAACCACAGTTTATCCATTCAACTGTCAATGAACATTTGAGTTTTTCCCTGTCTATGCTATTGTGAATAGTATTATTATAAGTATTATTATTTACATGTTTCCAAGTCCATTTTTACACAAAAATGTTTCCAGGGTATTAATCTGAGAGCAGGACTGTGGCTTCCTAGATTATCAATATTCAGGTTTCCTAGACAATACAAAATTGTTTACCCAAGTGGCTGTTTCAGTATAAACTCCTACAACAAAGTATTCTCTGATTACTAATAAGGTTGAAAGTCTTTTCATGTTTGTCATTCATATTTTATTAGATTTCTTGTATACTTTGCCCATTCTAAAAATTAAAGTCTGTAGAGAAATATATTGGTCATGCAATATAATCTTGCCAATAGCAATAAAATAAAAATAATCAGAAAACATCTTGCCTCAACATATACCCACACATTCCAAAGTTCACCGTCATCTTCAAATAAGTGATACATTTTTAAACAAAAATTTGAGAATTCACAAAACGATTTTCATAATTTATGCAACATGGATATATCAGTGTATCCAAGTTGTCACTAGATAAAAATTTACTCTTTTGTATTTAAATCTTCTGAAGTGCATAAAGTTAAAACATTGGTGTTATTCAAACTGTGGATGATAATGCCAAGGTAGTGGCTTTCAAGGAGCATTTAAAAAAAGAATAAAACAGAAATTATCATAATACATCTCCGTAGAGTATAAGAATTGTTTCCTCCTGAAACTTTCCAGTTTTGTTTGTGTGTTTGTGTGACAAATTCAGGTGGCAGGCAAGGGGTGGGGGGAGGGGCAGGGCAGCAATGCATAGAGAACTGGACTTTATACAGGGGCAAAATCTAAGCTACATTTGTCTGTGATGTCACTGTCAAAAAACCTGCAAAGAAAAGAAACGTCTGACAACCACTGCCTCTTGCAGAAGGGATATAGTCTCTAGTCCATGAACCTAGTCTTGCCTGGGCCTTTGGTAGGTTACTTGGCAACCTGAGGAAATCATGACTAGTGCTGTGTCTAGAGAATAATTTCTCCCCAGAGTTATTGTGGTTATCCTATTTATAGCCAAGTCTCTATTGAGNTATAGTCTCTAGTCCATGAACCTAGTCTTGCCTGGGCCTTTGGTAGGTTACTTGGCAACCTGAGGAAATCATGACTAGTGCTGTGTCTAGAGAATAATTTCTCCCCAGAGTTATTGTGGTTATCCTATTTATAGCCAAGTCTCTATTGAGTTACGGATAAAAACAACTAAAGGACTGTTATTATAAAATGTTAATTAGTACTTCAGACATGGCTGATGGCAGCGGCAGTTTATTCTAAAGCCTACAGCCTAAATGAACAGCAGGTAGAGAAGTAGCAACAGCGAACAATCGGATGACTGGTCACTTCAAAATTTGCTGTTGTTCTTTCCACTCTTTGTGTGTTGCTGGTATCTTGCTCTCTTCTTTTTCACATTGTAGAAGTTTAATGTGTACAGTGTGATGATTAAAAACCCACACACATTTAAAAATTTTTATGGGAGAATAGTTGATTTACGACGTGCTAGTTTCAAGTGTACAGTAAAGGAAATCAGGCATGCATACATCCACTCTCTTAGATTATTTTCACATATAGGCTATTACAGAGTACTGAGTGGAGTTCTTGGTACTGTACAGTAGGTCCTTATTATCTATTTTATATATATTCAGTTCAGTTCACTTCAGTTCAGTTGCTCAGTCATGTCGGACTCTTTGCAACCCCATGAATTGCAGCACGCCAGGCCTCCCTNACAAGTTATTGCTGAAAGACAGAAGATGCTTTAAAAGTTTATATTGTTATTCCAGTTTTTATAAAAAAACACATTTAATACATCCTTATACATACTCTATAGAGATTATATGAGTATGGAGAATATATGAAAAATACAAAGTTGTTAAATGAGGCTATAAAGGAAAGATAAATCTAGATTTAACCATTTTTTAAAAAAGCTATGTGGTATATCACATGCCTCAGAGATAGTCACATTTAACTGTAATTACACATAAAGTATTGTTGAGTAGGTATCATCAAATAATTTCATATAGTATTTTGCTGAATCTAGGATGCTTCGATGCTTGGTGCTCTCTTGGTCTTACCTGCTTCAAGAGGTTTTCACATATATGGCTGCAAATGCTAAATAAGAAACACCTCAGTGGTTCTCAAAGTGTGGATTTCCATGGCTTGTTAGAAAGGAGAATGTGCAGGCTCAACTGAAGACAATCCTGAATCAGAAACTGAGGATGAGGCCCAGTAATATGTGTTTTATTGAGCTTTGCAGGTGATTCCAATGCAATGCAAACTCATTCCTTGTTCAGTAAGATGTAGCCTTAATTCAGAGGTTAAAATGTGAAAAAAAAAAAAAAAAGTCCATCTTAGAAATAAGATATCTTTTAAAAATAAGGACATTGCATTAATTTTCATCTTCTTTTATCTACCCAAGCTGACCTAGCTTCTAGGGTAAGATGGTGCCTAGCTTTGCTGGAGAAACTATGTCTTTGGACCTGTTGGTTCTTCTGTAAAGTGGGAGTAATAATAGTATACAACTCATAGTCACTGTAAATAAATGAATTCATACATTTAAAGTTTGGAACGATGTTTGGCATAGAGTACACACTTGAACGAGGCCGTCATCATTTAGGACAGGTTACACATCTCCCTGCCTCATGGACTTTGCAGTCTGCAAGCACGATTCTTCTGCCCTCCCATACTTCATGTCCACCAGTAGTTCAAATGTCACAACTTCAGGGAAGATGTCCCCAACCTCCCCAGATTAGCCTTCATACAATTTAAGCTTTTCCTGCATCACACTTATTTAAAATTATTTATTCATGAGGCTGATTAACAGACGTCTTTCCATTATACTATAAGGAGGAAGATGGTATCTGTTTGGCTCCCTGTTTTAAACCCTGAATATCTAGTACAAAAGTACGTACTCAGAGCATTTCTTCTGTATTTAAGGATCAATTTCTTTTCATCTCTGGGCTTCCCTGATGGCTCAGACAGTAAAAAATCTGCCTGCAACGGAGACCCAGGTTTGATACCTGGTTGGGAAGACCATCTGGAGAAAGAAATGGCAACCCACTCCAGTATTCTTGCTTGGAGAACTCCATGGACAGAGGAGCCTGGCAGGCTACAGTCCATGGGGTGGCAAAGACTCAGACACGACTGAGTGACTAACACTTTCTTTTCATCTATTTTGTTTTGGATCAAATCCTCTGCTATCAACATGTATAAAGGCTAATTATGATAAACGTACTAAGTTTTATAACAAGCTTTAAACAACTAATTTTCGGTTATTTCAGGGATTAAACATATGGAAAGTATATTAAATCAATAAAGAGTACTTCTTTGCAGATTTCTTCAAAAGGAAAAAAAAATGTTCCTAGCTATAAAGTTTGTGGGTTTCAATTTAATTCTAAATTAGAGGCTGATGGAATGGAAATTAGGGGAGGCATAAGCTTGCAGTTAAGTGAGTCAGATATAACAAGGAAGAGTCTCCAAATAACCTTTCAGCTCACTTTCATCTTTTTACACAATCTCTACTTGTGTATGAATGAGTTTAGGAAGTTTGATGACTTATAAAAATTAGTATCATCAAATCTGTTTTCTCTAGAAGAATCCACTTTATATACAAAGAGTTAGGTCTGTAATTTTTTAATTAATTATAAAAGAATGATTCACATGAAACTTCATTTCCCCAAGACACTAGTCATTTATTTTCAAGTTTCCAAATCGTATACCCAAGTATTAATAAAATAAAATATAAAAAAATAACCAGCCTCAGATAAGTCTCAAAAACATCTCCTCATAAAGTTCAGTTCACAAACACCCCAAAGAGTTAATTCTGTCTTCTGATGGCTAGTATTTATAAGGAAGTTTAGAGAACCAGTGTGGGAAAAGAGAAAGAGGATATGGTCAAATTCTGAATTTAGTACCCTGTGTTCTGTATTTCCCTTGTTTAATCATTCTGCATATTGGCTCCAAGAAACCTAATTTGTTTTAAAATTTTTCTAAACTTATTCAACCGCAGAACTTACATCTCTCAAAACTAGAGTCAGCAAAAACACTTTTGAGAATTGTTAGTCTGGCTGCATTCTACAGATTGACAAGTGCAGAATCCTAGTTAAAATACTAAACAACCCTGGTTATAGTGACCCGTAACTCCTGGTGGACCATTAAGAGTTGACAAATCATCCATTTAATAAATCCACTTTAGAATCTTATCAAGAGTTGACATTCTTGTAATTGCAGAATTTACTTGGTGCCTTTTGAAAAACAAGGTATCTTCTGGGCTCTAACCTTTGGGTACCTAAATTTCTTTATAATTCTGCAAAGTTTAGTAACAGGAATTGCCTTTACCTTTGGGACCAGCAACTTGAAAGATGTCAGGGACATATGTAGATCCTTTTTACATCAGTGGAGGTGCCTACTAGAATTACTTGAACTGTCTGAAAGTACATGGCACCACTGGGATAAAGAACCTAGATATGAGTACTCAGAAACCTCCCCAGATGACTCTGATGCACGTTTCTAGAAAATCCTTGTTTTGGATAATATGTTCCTTGCTATCATCTACAGTAAATATGGCATGACTGGTGATAAAGACAGCAAAGGCCTCTAAGCTTTTAACTTTTTTCTGTTTCAGACTATGGGTCTGTGGTACTTTCCTGTAAGTACACTGCACTCTTATTTCCTTAATAGTTCAGGGCATTCTACTATTATTTCTTCATCTGGCTTTTCAGAATTAAGATGGGAGGCCTATTTCCCCCAAGGTACACATTTCTTCTTCCACTTGATCAACCAATACTTCCTCTGTGGTTAAATTTAAGTTTTGAAGAACAGTTTTCGTAACTGTCTTACTTCTTCTTGGGAGTAGCGAAATGACAGATGTACCAGAAGGTCTTACTGGAGTATTTTAGAGCATTGCTTAGTAGGTTACGTTTCCTCCTCTGGTCTGCCTGCGTGCATTCAGCGGTCAGCTCTCCACTGATGGTTCCCTGGCTAGACAGGCTGTGGACTCCCTCCCCAATAACCTCCTCCTTCTGCTTTGTTCTCAGGGCCACTTTGCTGTCTGCACCTCTTCTAGACACAAAGCACCACACAGCCTCATCTCTGATGGGTTTTGTCTTAACTAAATTATCCTTTCTATTACTACATCCCAGTAAGCTTTACACCACCAACTCTTGATCATATATATTAAAATAGATTCTTTATTGTTCCTCTTTAGTGAATTTTCTGAGACTTTAATTATAATTTTTAATTTCTGGGAAATTAAAGCATTTGTTTTTGTATCTTACAGTTCTCAGAGATCATAGCTTTTTAAAGAGAAAAAATAGGAAATTCATTTTGGTGACTTAAATAAGATATAATTTAGATAATTATTTCATCCTCTCAAATAAAGCCTCCTACATTTAATTAACTAATAATTTAAGCACAGGTTACTATGCCTAACTGATTTAGGTTTATGTGAACCTGAAGTAATACTATTAAGTTTTCAGCTGTCTTAGCGACATCAAAGAAAAAGGACTAATTGAATGCCAACTTTGCTCGTAAACTACCAAGAGCTAAGACACATACAAATTTTATGGCAAGTAATCTAAAACCCTTCTAAAAATGATTAAGTGTTATTCTATCCAACAAGAAAACAAATACAACAAATCTATCTAATTAGTTAAGACACCAGATACTGTCATGCAGTTTCAGCATCTAGTAACAAACCTCTAAGCTTTAAAATTCTGTTTCACAACTTCTGAGTACTAATAATACATTTTAAAAGGTTGATATCCACTATTAACTACATGTAGAAGTACCAGAGTACACAAATAGCAAGTAAATGTGCATACACACCAGAGTCTCAACTCTAATTTTGGAGCTCAACCTGGCAGGCTCCAAAGATTTATCTCCAAAGCAAAGTCATTAGCATTAACTTTTAAATATAAAATTTTATACAGGGTGGGAGAAATATAATCAAACAGCTGGATACTCTGCCTCTAGAAAGTTGACAGACATATCTGTATTTCTCATGTAAAAACATGATGGACTGAACTGGCCCAAGGGACAGGTTGTTTTTTTATCTTTTTAAAAATTAAGAGTGCAAAATGTAACCATTAGAAACTGAAACAAAATCAAGCATTTTAGAATAGTTCTTTCAGTACCTTAAATTCTAACACAGTACAGTGAAAAAAATATGCCAGTTTTGCATACTGCCATCAGGTTTTTTAAAAAATTTCTTTCTTGGTCCATATTCAGTAAATAATAAACTTGTCTTTTCGTATCTGAGCTAGGAGTTCTAGGGTATTCCTTAAAAAGTAATAATATAATCACAAATAAAAATGTTAAGATAGTTCAAAGTTAACAAGTTCATAATCAATACCACTAATGGTGATGTTCCTGAAACATTTTAATTTTTCCTTTAATGAGTGTGTATAAAGCAGATTTTTTCTTTTTTTTTAGGTTGTTGTTAACAACACCCCAAATCCACCCCAAACACACCCATGGACTTTGTTAAATTCAGTAAAGTAGCCTAAAATGTGGGTTGCAATGCCAGAAATGGCCAGATTAAAAATAGAGTAACTGCTAATTAAAAATGGTCTTTTATTCTCAACTATGTTTGTTATATGTGCTTTTAAAATTATTTAACAAAAAAATGACTTTTCAAATATCTAATTTCAAGTCTCAATTTGAAAGAATGTGTAACATTTCATTTGAAAATAATAGTTTCAGCAGATATATGCAAGATTCCTACATGAACTGTAAACATGTCAACACCACCACATTTTAGTGTTTTTAAAGGGGAATTCAAGATAGACTATTATTTTTCTGCAGTATGCAACTGATTAAAGATAGTACTTTTGCATGTAAAAATAATTTTCACTAAAAAACTCAGGTGCAAAAAGTCTGGTACTTTGTATATCAAAATAATAAGAACAAAATGAGCAATGAAAAAATAGCAAAAGTCATTACAAAAAATAGTAAATTCCTATTTAAATTTCTGTGTTCACAGGTTAAAAATGTTTATCAATTAACTATATCACACAGATTGTAGATACTTTAATATAGGAAGGTAACATGGGATATTTGAAATTCAAGCTGTACTTACCAAAATAGTTTTAACCTGAGTTTTTGATATCTTCAGAAAGGTACTTCACAATAACATATGATATAGTTATTATGTAGTAGTATAATTCAAAGTTATTTTTCTTTGACTTGCTTCTTCTTAAATAATTGAGTAAAATTATAAATATTTATTATACTTTTGGGGCCAAGTTCTCCAAACACAAGGAAGTATCTGGGTTAAAAAAACCTGTTATTTTTTTCCTGCTATACAAGCCTATGAAGATGTCTTTCTTGTTCAAAATGCCTTCAATTTAATCTTATTTTTATGTTTTATTTTAAAACAAATGCAAAAGTAAAAAGATCATCATAGATACTCGAATATTCCCATGAAAAATATCACACCCACTGAAGAATTTAATTTCACTAAAGAATATCAAGTTAATCATTTCCTCCTATAAATATTTTCTTTTTATTTATTTGTGTTTAGAAGTTGCAGTTTTAAGTACTATTAACAGAAAATACATAACAAAAGCTTCCTAACAAGTGAAAAAAATAATTATAAATGCTGGAAAAATTGGCCTAATTAACATATTTACAGACTTTTACTTAATACATACTCCATTGGAAATTAATTATATGACATTTATACAATCATTAACATTTCCAAATCACTCTGAGTAGTGAGCATTTCAGTTCTTTACTGTCTATACTCAAAGTTGAAAGTCACTCAGTTTCTGAAGGCAATACCCACAAGCATCAGAAATGGTCAATCTGAGATGCTATTGATATATTGTTCTGCTCCTTCACCTAAAGACGTTTCTGTTGAGTAAGTGTCCTTATGCTTCTTTTTCTCTTTGCTCTGATCTTCCTGTAGCTTCAGAATTATGTTTCGGATTTCTTCTCTTTTTGTTCTCATTCTTGGGGGAGGAAACCAGTTTGCCAGATTCATAGGTAATTCAAAATTAAGAATTGGATTCTGAAAATAAAAATATTAAATGCACATCAGAAAATTATAATAATTAATATTTTAGTTTCAATGACAAAAGCATTCCAGAGTAGAAATGAAAAAAAATCAGTAACATGCCAGGTATTTTGCTAGGCACTGGAGATGTAAGACAATTTCTACCTACAGATCAAGGGTGAGCAAACTACAGCCAGTGGGTCAACTTCTGCCTATTGCCTGTTTTTGTAAACAAAGCTTTATTGGAACATCACCACAATATCTCATCTACATGCTGTCTACGGATGCTTTTTCTTTCATGCACAACAGGAAAATGGAGAGCAGAGACCGTATGGCCACAGAACCTAAAATATTTATGACCTGGCCCCTTATGAAAAGGACTGCTGACCCCAGTCTAGACAGATAACTCAACAATTAAAACAATGGATGTGACAGGTACTAAGACAGGAGAAGGAGAGTCCTATGAGAATACATACCTAAGGATGTAGCACAGTATCAAAAAGTGATGTTTATGCTAAGATCTAAAGAATGAGTAGTAATTAGTCAAATAAGGAATGATGGAAGCATATTCCAGGGAGGAATATTCCAGGGAGGGAAACAGGTATCAATGTCTGGAGGCAAGAAAGAATATGAGAGCCTGAAATGACATTCAGGTAGATGGTACACAGAATGCTAGAGTAAGAAAGGTAGAAAGAAGTTTGGAAGCTTGGACAGGAGTTAAGAGCATGCAGGTCATGTGAAGGATTCCAGTCTTTTAACTCAAGAGCAACAGGAAGCCATTATAAGATTTAAAGCAGAAAAGTAACATGATTAAGTTTGGGTTTTGGGAAAACAACTGTGAAAAAAACACAGCAAGAGGCCCAGCAAGCTACATGCAAAAGAATGAAATTAGAACACTTTCTAACATCATGCCCAAAAATAAACTCAAAATGGATTAAAGAACAAAATGTAAGGGCAAAAACTATAAAACTTAAGAGGAAAACATAGGCACCATGCTCTTTGACATAAAGCAAGATCCCCTTTGACCCACCTCCCAGAGTAATGGAAATAAAAACAAACAAATGGGACTTAATTAAACTTAAAAGCATTTGCAAAGCAAAGGAAATTATAAACAATATGAGAAGACAGCCCTCAGAATGAGAGGAAACAACTGCAAACTGACAAAAGATTAATCTCTAAAATATACAAGCAACTCATGCATTTCAGTATCAGAAAAACAAACAACCTAATCAAAAATGGGCAGAAGACCTAAACAGACATTTCTCCAAAGAAGACATATAGATGGCCAACAAACACATGAAAAGATGCTCAACGTCACTCATTATTCAGGAAATGCAAATTAAAACTAAAATGAGATATCACTTTACACCAGTCAGAATGGCCATCATCAAAAAAATCTACAAATAAATGCTGGAGAGGATGTAGAGAAAAGGGAACCCTCGTGCACTGTCGGTGGGAATGTAAACTGATACAACCACTATGAAGAACAGTATGGAGATTTCGTAAAAAAACAAGGAGTAAAACGACCACGTGACCCAGCTATCCCACTACTGGGCATATACCCTGAGAAAACCATAGTTCAAAAGGACACAGGTACCCCAATGTTCACTGAAGCACTATTTACAACAGCCAGGACACAGAAGCAGCCTAGATGTCCATCGAGAGATGAATGGATAAACAAGTTGTGGTACATATACACAATGGAATATTAGCCACAAAAAGGAATAAATTTTAGTCAGTTGAACTGAGGTGGATGAACCTAGAGCTTATCATACAGAGTGAAGGCAGGCAGAAGAAGAAAAACAAATACCGTATATCTAACGCATATATATGGAATCTGATGAATCTGTCCGAACGGAAGACTAGAAATGCAGATGTAGAGAATGGACTTGTGGACACAGCAGGGGAAGGACAGGGCGAGACAAATGGAGCAAGTGGCACTGATGTATACACTACCGTGTACGAAACATAGCTAGTGGGAGGCCGCTGCACAACACAGGGAGCTTGACTGCGTAAAGCAATTATCCTCCAATTAAAAATAAATACATTAAAAAAATACATTAAAAAATATATATATGGAATTTACAAAGATGGTAATGATGACCCTGTAAGCGAGACAGCAAAAGAGACACAGATGTATATAACAGTCTTTTGGACTCTGTGGGAAAAGCCGAGAGTGGGATGATTTGGGAGAATGGCAGTGAAACATGTAAATTATCATATGTGAAATGAATCGCCAGGTTTGATGCATGAGGCAGGGTGCTTGGGGCTGGTGCACTGGGATGACCCAGAGGCATGGGATGGGGAGGAAGGTGGGAAGGGGGTTCAGGATGGGGGACACATGTACACCCATGGTGGATTCATGTCAATGTATGGCAAAACCACTACCATACTGTAAGTAGCCTCCAATTAAAATAATTTAAAAAAAAAAAAAGGGAGGTCTAGTCAGAGGTTGGTACAGCACTGTGGAATAGTGATGCTAGTGAACTGAACTGAGAAAGTGGTCGCGGGGTTAAAGAACTCAGCATGTGTGACACTGAGTGATGGAATTCACAGAACTTATGGCACAATGGCTGGTGGATGAAGAAGANTGGTGGATTCATGTCAATGTATGGCAAAACCACTACCATACTGTAAGTAGCCTCCAATTAAAATAATTTAAAAAAAAAAAAAGGGAGGTCTAGTCAGAGGTTGGTACAGCACTGTGGAATAGTGATGCTAGTGAACTGAACTGAGAAAGTGGTCGCGGGGTTAAAGAACTCAGCATGTGTGACACTGAGTGATGGAATTCACAGAACTTATGGCACAATGGCTGGTGGATGAAGAAGAAGTCAAGATAAACTGTAAAGAATATCCAAGACAGGTATGCACAGTAAAGTCAAATGAAGACTGTGTTACGAGGAAGGAATGCTTGGCAGTGTCAACGGTGCCAGGAAATCAGGAACAATTCCTGTGTAAGGGGGAGGGTCAAGCCAGATTACACGGATTTGAGAAGCAAGTAGGACTTGTGAAAATGAAGACAATGAATATGTGTCCAGAAATACATTTGTGAAGGGGAGAAAAGAAGGGAAAAAGATAGAGCCTGAATCATGTCAGAGATTTCTTTAAGGCCAAAACAGCCAGTGGAGAAGAAGAGTTGATCAGTGATAGAAGTGACTGGATTCAGATTGCATGGAGTTCAGTCTTTTTCCAATCTTAAATATTCTCCGATTTATGAGTTGGAATAATTTTTGAAATAGCAGTTTTCAGTCTCTCCAAAATATTTGATTATTGTGTCTTTTACACTAACGTAAGATCAGAAACACCATTTCAGTATTTATTAAGTCAGATCCAACCAACTGAAACCCACCTCAAAAAAGCTCTCTACGTACTGCAAGACATACACGCCACAGTCACTGAAGTTGTTTTGCTGTGGTACTTTCGGATTAGAGCCTTTCATAACATCTTTGGAAAAACTTCTTTTGCTTCCTTTTTTAACTTCCCATTCCACCTCTAAATACCTGCAATGATATGTATATAGTAAGAACACACACATACATATAAATATACATACTTCCTCATCCTCACCAGAATACAAAATACAGGTAGAGTTTTCAACTTACTCTCTCAGAATTTTGACAACATTTGACCGAGAAGGGCCTCTGAGTGAGTCCATCAGTAAGATACAAGGTCTGAAATAAAATGACCAAATATTAATATTTTATTAATGTTTAAAAGGCATAGAAAGATGTACATTAACAATAAAATGGAGCGGGGGGTAAATCTTTTAGGCAAAAACACCTTAATAATACTTAACTACCCATGATTATATTAAATACTGAATTACAGAGTAATAATTTGGCCATACCTAAGTTATGAATATACTTCACCAAAGTTACATAGCTAGTTCCTAAAAATACTTCAAAATTTAGTACAAAATCAAAACAATTCTGAAAATTTGAACATTCCTTGTTCAGAAGAAAGATAACCCCATTTTAAAAATCTACTGATATTTTAAATAACTAAACAGGTAATCTTCACATAAAAGAATTAGCTTAGAATCCACTGTTTTGGGCAAGACTCCACTTTGGAACACTTACTATAAAAAAACACTTAACTTTCAAAATTTTGTTCTTAAACCTAAGTGTGTGGGCAAGTTTAATGTAGTACAGAAAGTCCTGAAATGATTAAAGACCTAGGTTCTTCCTGGCTAACATTTTATGGGATTTGGAGAAAATCTTTTAACTGCTCTAGGTCTCTATGTTTTCCTTTATACTGACGTTTGCTTCTCAAATGCTGTTACTACAATTTCAGACATTTCCTACAAAAAGTCAAGAAGAGATTAAGTCTAGAAATAGGTACTTCATCCCTGAAGTCTGGAGACCCTGGAGAGATCTCGGAACATGTACTTCTGAGAACCAAAACAGACTCACTCTCAATGTGAGTTTCCCTGGAACAAGCCTCTTAGGACTGCCCTGAGTCACTCTACAGCCTTCACGCAGTGGCTATGGAACTAGTGTAAACTCCAATCCCCATGTTACCGACCTGAATCTGAATGAAAATTCTTTGTCCTTTCCTGCTTCAAATCACTACATATCCAAAAGGAATAGTGGCTTTCTATGCACTTGCACAGAGATGGAAAGTGGGCAGTTGGAGAACTGAAATGATTTCCATTCTCCCCAACTCAATCTTGACATTAGTAGGCATGACCCAGGTTTTCCTCACTGATTCTAAAACCCTTTGTGATTTTTGCTTAAGTACTTGTTTCAATTAAAACAGCATGGTTAATATTTTATTCTAAGAGAGTATGTGAATAAAAGCCACCAGGTGGTTTACAAGATGTATAGTCAGCGCTTACTGTTTACAGAGAGTAGGCTTTAAATGCCACTGTCCTATTTCTGAACTGCAGTTGTCGTCAGCAAGGAGTCCATCATCACTGCTATCATCCTGTAAAAGACAGCCTACTGTTAGTACTGAAACTATGAAATCTAAGTAACTAATAACAAAATAGCACCACTGAGGATAAAAACCCTTGTGGCAAATATGTAAAAAATATCTCTCTAATTAGGTGATCAGACTTCAGAAAATGTTCTGTCACTCAATCCCGAAGGAACTGCAAAGGAATCCAAAGGAAAACTTTATAGTAATGATATAAATACTGGAACTCCTTGCTAAGCATTAAGTTTCACCTGGTTATCCTGATCTTCTGAGAAGTCGATGAGTTCATCTTCAAGCATTTTACTACCTTCAGCGGATTCATCGCTGTAGTTTAGTCTTATTTTGCTTAAACCATCTGTATCAATAAGAAATATTACATAATTCTTAAAAAGAATATGCACATAACTTAATAGTATATGATCTTAAAATTAATGCTAGCAACTATATAGTAATTACAAATATAAAATTTGTCTTAGCATGTAATATCACAAATACAAAATAAGTTACTTTTTAAAAAACCTGGATTGTCATACTATTTACAGAGCTGTTTCTACTACTCAGACCCTAAAATTCATTAAACATTAAAAACTAGGTATCAATTATATTATTAAAACTTATGTATATTTAAATACATCTATAAATAAAGGTTTTGTGCTAGGTATGCTAGATATCTTTAATAACAGAAGCTACAATGGTTTGAAAATAATTGTTCAATAACAGGAATATGCAGAAAATATAGAACATAAAATGAAATACTGTGTACATGTGAGAAATTAAAATTGTGAAAATATAGAAAACTGTACAAATTAAAAAACATGATTAAAACATAGTAAGATGGGCTTGCTTTTGCACAAATAATTTTTTAAAAATACAAAAATGAAAATAATGATCATATTAGTGGTTATGGGTAAGCTCTTTGACTTGGCACACTTTTCCTTCTTGTTTGGTTATATTCATAAGATTTTTCAATAAAATAAAACAACACAAGCCAATGTAGATGCTGGTAGTATGAAAATAAATGACTCGCAGAAATATCTGAAATGATTTTAAAAGTCTCTTTTAATAATCCAAATCCTTAAAAATCAATGATTAATCTTAAAGAAAGAGAAGACTCACAAAAAAATAATGAAAACTGAGTTAGGAACTTTGATGCCAAATATACAAATATTGTTTACTATAGAGCATACCATTTCCAAGTTTTTTAAAAGCATGACTTCAAGGTATTTTAGACAGGATTTAACTTATTTTAGCACAAGTTATTAAAAAAGCATTAAGAATACTAATATTATTAAGCAAGACAAGATGGAAGATAGCAGGATAAAAGTGNATATACAAATATTGTTTACTATAGAGCATACCATTTCCAAGTTTTTTAAAAGCATGACTTCAAGGTATTTTAGACAGGATTTAACTTATTTTAGCACAAGTTATTAAAAAAGCATTAAGAATACTAATATTATTAAGCAAGACAAGATGGAAGATAGCAGGATAAAAGTGCTTCTGAAAAGATATATTTGACATATATTAAGTTTAAATGTTGTGATGAAATATACTATTTAAAATAATAAAGCCCTGTGATTAATCCTTTTATTATGCAAATAATAACCTTTACAATTTATCTTTTTAAAAATTTGTATTTTAATGTTTTGAAGCTAAAATACCTATATTTAAGTAAAATTTGTCTAAATCCTTAGGTAATTCAGAATTAGTAATTACAATCAAGTTGTTTTGGTATCAAAATATTCCTAACTATACCTTTTACCCAGAAATTGTGTCATATAAACATGAATTTATACAAATGAAAACACATGTACATTGTAAAAAAGAGAGAAAAGTAAATAGTATAGTCAATTTCTTCAGTTATTTTGTTCAGTAAACAAATGCTCTAGTATAAATTGAGTGGCAGTAACTCAATCAGCTATTCTCACAACCAGTCCCAGTTCCTGAGGTTCTCACATAGTGAGATCATCTGAAGATGCTAAACCAAGTGTGATTCTAGAATTTAAACATATTTTTCATGTACTGATACCACACATCACAAGACAACTATTTCAAATGGTGCCCAACTGAAAAAGCAGCAAATCAAAGTAATAATAACACAATTATTACTTTCCTACAGTTGATCTTAAAAACCTAGTCCCTGTGTCAAGATACAATTCTATTTATTTGCTGTAGCATGTCAACCTACATCGAAGTCACTTGTGACTATATGTATTCAGTGGTTAAAGTATGTTTAAACTACCTAAAATGCTTCATTTAAATCTTGTCAACTATCAGACCAAACAGAAATAGATCAATAAGGTAAAAACCATAATCACAAAAATTTTTTACAAGCTCTCCTCTTCTTAAATTTTGATGTCATAATTTTATATAGCATAGACTGCTTAAACCATCCTCTCTGAGGCTATTCAATGTTCTTTTGGGTGAGTGAGGCCTTGAAAACAGCTGATGAAAAATGAAACTTCACTCCTCAAAAAAAATACAAGCCCATTCTAGAGAACTATGGGACACTATCATCACTGGATTAAGATAAACATTAAAAAAGGATAGAAAAACACCAGTGTATCACACATAATAATGTTAAATTAATTACCTTTAAGGATAATTGATATAGTTACACACATACTAAAAAAAAACAACAACAACAACAAAGTACAAACTATAATTTTTTCAAAGAAGAATAAACAGATACTGAAAGGGCAAACTAAAGGATTCACTGGAGCATATACTCAAATTTAACTGGTTACTTCTCAACTAGAACACTAACTTGTAGGGAAGGGTCACTAGGAATTTCTGGGCTTTGTGTATATGAAGGAAGCCCTAAGGCTTTGTCTCATTGCTCTAAGTCATGCATTTTAATTCATTTTTTAACTTGAATTCATATTAAACTATATGAAATTATTGATCGAAAAGGAACTTAAAAAATGTTCTCTAGAACATTGTACCCCCTTAAAGTGTACAATTAAGTGGTTTTTGGTACATTTACACATGTGCAACCATCACCACAGTCAATTTTAAAACATTTTCAAAATGTTTCAAATCTCAAACAAGCAAAAACAAACCTCTAAACTTTTTAGCTATCACTCCCTTTTCCCTGTATTCCTCTCCAATCCCCAAGCAGCCTTAAGCAACCATTAGTCTACTCTTATAGGCTTTCTGTTTGGGAGATTTAATACAGATAGAATCACATTAATATGTGGTCTTCTGTGACTACTTCAATTTAACATGCTCTCAGTTTCATCCATGTTGTAAAATGTATCACTACTTCATTTCTTTTTATGGCCTAATAATGTTCCATTAAATAGATATATCATGTTTTCATTATCCATCTATCAGTTGATGAACATCTGGGTTGTTTCTACCTTTTGGCTGTTGTGAATAATGCTGCTATAATTGTTCATGCCCAAGTTTTTGTGTGGACATATGTTTTTATTTCTCTCGGGTGTTTATCTAGGAGTGGAACTGCTGGATCATATTATAACTTTATGTCTAACTTCTTAAGAAACTGTCAAATGTTTTCCAAAGCAGACTGTAGCATTTTACCTTCCTACATTAATAATATATACAGTTTTCAGTTTCCCCACATCCTCACCAACACCTGTTGGCATCTGACTTTCCGATTCTAGCCATGCTCTATAAAAAGGTTTGCTGCTGCTGCTGCTAAGTCACTTTAGTCGTGTCCAACTCTGTGTGACCCCATAGACGGCAGCCCACCAGGCTCCGCCGTCTCTGGGATTCTTCAGGCAAGAACACTGGAGTGGGTTGCCATTTCCTTCTCCAATGCATGAAAGTGAAAAGTGAAAGGGAAGTCGCTCAGTAAGTGTCTGGCTCTTCATGACCCCATGGACTGCAGCCTACCAGGCTCCTCCGTCCATGGGATTTTCCAGGCAAGAGTACTTGAGTGGGGTGCCATTGCCTTCTCCAATAAAAAGGCTTAAGCAGCCATTAATCCACTCTATAGGCTTGTGGTTTTGATTATAGTTCCTTCATGACTAATGATATCCAGCATCTTCTCATGTACTAATTGGCAAGACTTTGTTCAAAGGCAGTGAAAAACAGTGCACAGTGCCTTGAAGGCTTAATCTTCAGAGTGCCCATCTAAGCAATGCTCGCAGTGTAGCAAAATGGTAATTAATATAGCTATTCAATGCCTTTTATTACTTTTTTCTTCTATTCAAGTATTAAAATACTAAAACTGAAAAAAAATTACAGTGACTTGGTGACTACCTATTTTGCCTTTCTTCATTCCATTTCCTCCCTGATGAAATATATTAGAAAGTGAGCAATAAAAATAAGTACTGTTGACCCTTGAACAGCACAGGTTTGAATTGCACTGGTCCACTTACACATGGATTTTTTTTTTCCGCCCAAGAAAGAGGTTAGCACAGTACTGCACAATCAGAGGTTGGCTGAATCCAGGGATGTGAATCTGTGGATGTAGAACTGTGGTATGATATAAATGGCTGATGATAAAGTCAGAGGGTCAGCACCTCTAAATCCCATGCTGTTCAAGGGTCAACTGCATTTATCTGCTTGGTTTTGATGCACTTTTTTGCTTATCTGCTAAATTCCCCCCTTTTGCCTCTTCTCTTATACCTGCTAAAAGGAACAAAGACCAATATCCATAGGCCTAATATCAGCTTTATGCAGCTGAGCATGTCAAACAAAAAATATTTTTGTAAGAATGCAGCAACAAGCTTTCTGATTTACTAAAATAACATAGGCTGGTAGAAGTACCCGAAGTATGCTCAGCATTCACAACTTTTGATAGGTTCTTTCTGAGGTCACATAATTTCTTCTATGTTTTATACTGAGTTTTTTCCTCCAAAGACAGTGTATTAAATCTATTCATAGTTTATTAAGTTTGCTATCTTATATATATAGCATACTACATTTCATGACGGAGAAGGCACTGGTGACCCACTGCAGTACTCTTGCTGGGAAAATCCCACGGACGGAGGAGCCTGGTAGGCTGCAGACCATTGGGTCGCGAAGAGTTGGACACAACTGAGCGACTTCCCTTTCACTTTTCACTTCCATGCATTGGAGAAGGAAATGGCAACTCACTCCAGTGTTCTTGCCTGGAGAATCCCAGGGACGGTGAGGCCTGGTGGGCTGCCGTCTATGGGGTCGCAAAGAGTTGGACATAACTGAAGCGACTTAGTAGTATAGTTCATGAAGTGGACTATTTTACTTTTGAGGTTGAAGTGGAAATTCTGCAGTTGTCTTGATAAAAAATTTAAGTATTTGAAGAGAAACCTTAGATTTCTAGAATAAGTGCTAGTAACATGGACCTGATTCAAGGAAAGAAACACTTTATTAGAACTGAAGGGAAATAAAAAAGCAGAGGTTGGACCAGTGCCCTTCTTTCCACTGAAAACCATGAGAGAGAGTGAGGAACAGGAACTAACCTTTAATTTGAATGTCAACAACTATTTGGAGGAAAAAGCTTTAATTTTTTGCCTCTTGATCTCAATTTGCCTATCTATAAATTGAGAAAATCAAACTAATTTGCCTTATAGATCTAAGATTGTACAACTACTATTTATGCTGAATAAGTAAATTTCCTACGAAATAAAAACAAGTCCAAGTTCCTACAAATGGAAAATGCAGACCTTGTACTATAATTTTAAAACTGCATTCTTTGTAAGGATGAGGGGAGGAGACTCACTTTAAAGGGGGCACAAGAGAATTGTTTTGTAATGGCAAGGTTCTCAATCTCGATTGCTGTAATGATTACATGACTATATACATTTATCAAAGCTCACTGAGCTATATTTATGAGCGAATGTTACTGTAAGTAAATTATATAATAAACCTGACTTTAAGAAAAAGTGCACCCTGAAATTTTAATCCTATTTCTAAAAAATCCAACTTATTCTGAATTCTTTGATTTTTTTGAAACACTTAGTAACATACCTGTATGGTGCATAGAACTTAAATATTCATTCTGTAGGCCATTCTCACTTTCAGTCCTATCAACAAATTTCTGGCATGTGGGTTCTCCTTTATTCGATTCTTCATTTTCANTTTTTTGAAACACTTAGTAACATACCTGTATGGTGCATAGAACTTAAATATTCATTCTGTAGGCCATTCTCACTTTCAGTCCTATCAACAAATTTCTGGCATGTGGGTTCTCCTTTATTCGATTCTTCATTTTCACTTGCAGTATGATTTATTTTTTTCAGACTACATTTCACACTGCTTATGTTTCTCCGGTAACGAGGGTCACTTTCTTCCTGTTCATTATTTGAATCAATTACAGCTACGCAATGCTTTCTGTTTAACATCTTCTTAATTACAGGCTTGGCAGCAGAGTTTTGTGAACAACTGTCCATTTCACTGGCTGAAGGAGAAGAAATACAACTGTCCTCTACAGGTGAACTTTTTTGCGTGACTGTATTTTCATGGTAATGAGGATTAGGTTCATACTTTGGTTTTTCCAAACCAGGGAAACAAACAACGGCCAAAAACCAGTGTGCACTGTAAAAAACAAATGAAACTACTGAATATATTACTAGAAAAGTTTATTATATTTGGCAATATATATTAAAATATTTTTTCAAAAGCTTCTATAAACAAATTTATTAAGAAGGCCCTATTTTTTCAATTCTTAAATTAATCTACTTGTTTGAAGACTCACTGATTCATTAACAGAGTATAATGTCTATTCAAAAATAACATAATTTTTGTCAGAATTACCTAGCCTGCATTCACTTTTGCAAACAACCCTTTGAACATTTTCTTGCTTTTGGAATGAAAAATTCATTGTTTTCCAGGCAATTTAACAAAATGTAAATTACATCACTGCAATTCATCATTCCCATTTACCTTTCCTTTGTTTTATTTATGCCAAGAGTAAAAAACCGGCAACATTAAAATATTTTCAGAAGTCTAACTAATTAGACTTTATAAGTTTGAACATTTTCTAAATATTGTAGATAATAGTTTTTTAAAAACTTTTCATCCGTGTTTATCTTATTAATAAGATGAGTGAGTGAGTGCTCAGTTGTGTCCGACTTTTGAGACCTCATGAACTATACAGTCCATGGAATTCTCCAGGCCAAAATGCCTGAGTGGGTAGCCTTTCCCTTTTCCAGGGGATCTTCCCAACCCAGGGATTGAATCTAGGTCTCCTGCATTGCAGGAGGATTCTTTACTAGCTTAGTTACCAGGGAAGCCCAAGAATACTGGAGTGGGTAGCTTATCCCTTCTCCAGTGGACCTTCCAGACCCAGGAATTGAACTGGAGTCTCCTGCACTGCAAGCAGATTCTTTGCCAACCAATCTATCAGGGAAGCTTGGTTAACATTAACTAGGTATTATTAAGTATTAATATTAGGTATTAAGAAGTACTAATAACACTTATTAGCCTATATTAATGACATAAGGATTTCTTAATACTGAAAATATTATTCTTGTCTCATACTCTACTGAAATAAAATACACTAAATTGAAATAATGTATCTAGTCTAATTATCAGTACAGAAGTATCAATAGGATTCTAGCTAGAGCTGAATTCAGGTATCATCATAGTTCCTGACAATAGGATATAAGCTATGAGTAAGAAGCTATACAGCTAAAAATGGCTAATTCATTAATCTAATTAATTTTATTCAGGGTTTACTATTTGCTAGGCACAGTGTTATGTGAAAGGGTCTTCCCTGGTGCCTCAGACACTAAACAATCTGCCTGTAATGCAGGAAACCCAGGTTTGATCCCTGGGTTGGGAAGATTCCCTGAAGAAGGGAATGGCAACCCATTCCAATGAACAGGCTAAAGATGTCAGATAATTTATTAGCTGAGGACAATATTTGTAAGAGAATATGGAGTTCAGTAGATACTTGCTGTATGAAAAATGAATGTTGACCCAGACAAAAATTATTGCATATTCTATTTATGCAAAATATTAAATTTCCCCAAGGTAATACTAAGAAGCACTGTATGTCTCTTCACTAGACACAGTAAGTAGAAAAGTTCACAGAGGCTGCCTTCATCCTCAGTACTGAAAATCCAAATGGAGAAATGCTTCTCTCCTCTTCTTAATTATTAATCCTCAAGACCCTATGGACTTAGGTCAGGCCAGGCTGGGAGAAGAGTGCACACCATCTTCCTCACTTCATCAGCTCAAAGACATAGCTGACACTAAGTCACATCTCAACTTCAGAAAGGTTATAAAGTAAAAAAATGTGCTTTAAAAATTGATTAAACACTGTATAACCCAGTGATTCTCAACCTACAGCTGAAACCAAAGTCGGTCACAGTTATAAACATTTTTCAGCTGTGACAATATGGATGAGCCATAGTTTTTCTGTTGCCTCATCTAATAACTTGGAAAAAAAATTTTCCGTCACCTAACTGTAAAGAGAAAGCTGAATCAGACACATGTGACTTCACTTTCAACCTCTAAGAGCCAGAGTTTTGCTTTTATGATCCCTTTTAATGGCAGATATCTTGACCTTAAGCCATTAGTAGGAGACATGGCTAAAACAGGCAATTTCACTTAGTTTTAATTTGATGTTTGGATTAGATCCAAACATTAAATTTGTGTTCCTTGTCAATTACTACAACAATTTTTAACAAACAGCTTATCAACTTTTAGCTTAACCACCACCAGGAAAATTAAAATAGATGACGAATACAGGGCAGCCTATCTAATTAGTTTTATCTCTTTATAAAAAAAGCCTTCATGATCTGGAAGTTATTCTTCCATCTATAAACAGCACAGTTCTCCTGCAGAACACAACTAATTCACTCTCTACCTTTCACCAAGACAACCAAGATGACACAAAGCACTAAACATAGCGTCCATCCACATCAGATACCATGACTAAGGATGTGCCTCTATTACTAAATTATATATGCCTCAAATTATATTTTTATTTTAAATTTTTATAATTAATTTCTGACGAATGGCTTCCCATGTATATCCCTCCCTTTTACCAAGTGGGCAGCTCATTTGCTACTTGATATGACAAATTAATGTCAAGAAATCTAATTTTGAGGAGAACAAAGAAATTATAAAGATTAGTTTTAAACTTAGTTTTAAATTTTATTGATATTATGATACTATGTTTGACTCAAATCATTTTGAAGAGGTTGGGCTTTACAGTTGTAACCAATGTTTTAACCTAGTCTACCTATCTTTGGCTGGGCTAATTAGAGACCTAATAGATGTTATAATTAAAGCATGATTTTACATAAAAAGAATCTGACTATACTACAGAATAAATGTTTTTTACAGTGAGAAAAAGAGCACATTCAGAAGCTAGCTTGGCACAGATAGGCTTATTAGACATTAAAAATCTTACAGAACACCAACCTCAGACAAAGTTACTCTGCAACCATGATAAAAATGAGACAAAGCGAGGTCATTTCATAATTTGTCTTGGCAGAGACAAATATAAGGTCACAGTGCAACCCTTCAAAATACCAAATAATCTTTTTGCTAAATGAGTGAATGCATGCCGCTGGAGCAGCTGTGAGGAGATAACCCATGTCCAAGGGCAAAGGAGAAGCCCTAGCAAGATGGTAGGTGAAATCGCCTTTAGAATCAAACTCCATACCTACCAGAGACGCTCAGAAGGCTCAAACATACCTTGTGTACACCAGGACCCAGAGATGTGTTTGAGTGTCTCGTGCAGAGGTACAGGTAAGCAGTGGCCTATTGCAGGGGCAGGGGCTCTGGGTGCAGTAGACCTGGTATTGCATAAGCCCTCCTTGGAGAAGGCCACCATTAACCCACCATAGAGCCACCAGAACTTATACAGGACAGGGTAAAGAGACTCTTTGAGAGCACAAACAGAACCTTGTGCATACCAGGACCCAGGAGAAAGGAGCAGTGACCCCACAAGAGACTGACCCANCCCAGGTTTGATCCCTGGGTTGGGAAGATTCCCTGAAGAAGGGAATGGCAACCCATTCCAATGAACAGGCTAAAGATGTCAGATAATTTATTAGCTGAGGACAATATTTGTAAGAGAATATGGAGTTCAGTAGATACTTGCTGTATGAAAAATGAATGTTGACCCAGACAAAAATTATTGCATATTCTATTTATGCAAAATATTAAATTTCCCCAAGGTAATACTAAGAAGCACTGTATGTCTCTTCACTAGACACAGTAAGTAGAAAAGTTCACAGAGGCTGCCTTCATCCTCAGTACTGAAAATCCAAATGGAGAAATGCTTCTCTCCTCTTCTTAATTATTAATCCTCAAGACCCTATGGACTTAGGTCAGGCCAGGCTGGGAGAAGAGTGCACACCATCTTCCTCACTTCATCAGCTCAAAGACATAGCTGACACTAAGTCACATCTCAACTTCAGAAAGGTTATAAAGTAAAAAAATGTGCTTTAAAAATTGATTAAACACTGTATAACCCAGTGATTCTCAACCTACAGCTGAAACCAAAGTCGGTCACAGTTATAAACATTTTTCAGCTGTGACAATATGGATGAGCCATAGTTTTTCTGTTGCCTCATCTAATAACTTGGAAAAAAAATTTTCCGTCACCTAACTGTAAAGAGAAAGCTGAATCAGACACATGTGACTTCACTTTCAACCTCTAAGAGCCAGAGTTTTGCTTTTATGATCCCTTTTAATGGCAGATATCTTGACCTTAAGCCATTAGTAGGAGACATGGCTAAAACAGGCAATTTCACTTAGTTTTAATTTGATGTTTGGATTAGATCCAAACATTAAATTTGTGTTCCTTGTCAATTACTACAACAATTTTTAACAAACAGCTTATCAACTTTTAGCTTAACCACCACCAGGAAAATTAAAATAGATGACGAATACAGGGCAGCCTATCTAATTAGTTTTATCTCTTTATAAAAAAAGCCTTCATGATCTGGAAGTTATTCTTCCATCTATAAACAGCACAGTTCTCCTGCAGAACACAACTAATTCACTCTCTACCTTTCACCAAGACAACCAAGATGACACAAAGCACTAAACATAGCGTCCATCCACATCAGATACCATGACTAAGGATGTGCCTCTATTACTAAATTATATATGCCTCAAATTATATTTTTATTTTAAATTTTTATAATTAATTTCTGACGAATGGCTTCCCATGTATATCCCTCCCTTTTACCAAGTGGGCAGCTCATTTGCTACTTGATATGACAAATTAATGTCAAGAAATCTAATTTTGAGGAGAACAAAGAAATTATAAAGATTAGTTTTAAACTTAGTTTTAAATTTTATTGATATTATGATACTATGTTTGACTCAAATCATTTTGAAGAGGTTGGGCTTTACAGTTGTAACCAATGTTTTAACCTAGTCTACCTATCTTTGGCTGGGCTAATTAGAGACCTAATAGATGTTATAATTAAAGCATGATTTTACATAAAAAGAATCTGACTATACTACAGAATAAATGTTTTTTACAGTGAGAAAAAGAGCACATTCAGAAGCTAGCTTGGCACAGATAGGCTTATTAGACATTAAAAATCTTACAGAACACCAACCTCAGACAAAGTTACTCTGCAACCATGATAAAAATGAGACAAAGCGAGGTCATTTCATAATTTGTCTTGGCAGAGACAAATATAAGGTCACAGTGCAACCCTTCAAAATACCAAATAATCTTTTTGCTAAATGAGTGAATGCATGCCGCTGGAGCAGCTGTGAGGAGATAACCCATGTCCAAGGGCAAAGGAGAAGCCCTAGCAAGATGGTAGGTGAAATCGCCTTTAGAATCAAACTCCATACCTACCAGAGACGCTCAGAAGGCTCAAACATACCTTGTGTACACCAGGACCCAGAGATGTGTTTGAGTGTCTCGTGCAGAGGTACAGGTAAGCAGTGGCCTATTGCAGGGGCAGGGGCTCTGGGTGCAGTAGACCTGGTATTGCATAAGCCCTCCTTGGAGAAGGCCACCATTAACCCACCATAGAGCCACGAGAACTTATACAGGACAGGGTAAAGAGACTCTTTGAGAGCACAAACAGAACCTTGTGCATACCAGGACCCAGGAGAAAGGAGCAGTGACCCCACAAGAGACTGACCCAGACTTCTCCGTGAGTGTCCAGGAGCCTCTGGTGGAGGCGTGGGTTGGCGGTGGCCTGCTGCAGGGTTGGGGCACTGAGTGTAGCAGGGCCAGCATGGGACCTTTTGAAGGAGGTGCCATTATCATCATTACCTCCACCAGAGTTTGGCCCCAGGTAAATAACAGGAAGGGAACACAGCCCCAGCCAGCAACAGAAAACTGGACTAAAGATTCATTGAGCATGGCCCCGCCCATCAGAACAAGACCCTGTTTCCCCCTCAATCAGTCTCTCCCATCAGGAAGCTTCCATAACCCTATTATCCTTCTCCATCAGAGGGAAGACAGACTGAAAACCACAGTCACAGAAAACTAACCAATCTAATCACATGGACAACAGCCTTGTCTAACTCAATGACACTATGAACCATTCTGAGTAGGGCCACCCAGGACAGATGGGTCATGGTGGAGAGTTTTGACAAAACAAGGTTCACTAGAGAAGGGAATGGCAAACCACTTCAGTATTCTTGCCTTGAGAGCCCCATGAAGAGTATGAAAAGGCAAAAAGATAGGACACTGAAAGATGAACTCCCCAGGTCTGTAGGTGCCCAATATGCTACTGTAGATAAATGGAGAAATAACTCCAGAAAGAATAAAGAGACACAGCTAAAACAAAAACAACATCCAGTAGTGGATGTGATTGGTGATGGAAGTAAACACTGAAGCTGTAAAGAGTAATACTGCATAAGAACCTGCAATGTTAGGTCCATGAATCAAGGCAAATTGTAAGTGGTCAAATAGGACACGGCAAGATGAACATTGACACCTTAGGAATCAACAAACAAATCAGATGGACTGGACTGGGTGAATTTAACTCAGATGACTATTATATCTACTACTGTGGGCAAGAATCCTCAGAAGAAATGGTGTATCCATCATAGTCAACAAAAGAGTCTGAAATGCAGTACTTGGATACAATCTCAAAAACGACAGAATGATCTCTGTTCGTTACTAAGGCAAACCATTCAATATCACAGTAATCCAAGTCTATGCCCTGAACAGTAATGCTGAAGAAGCTGAACAGTTCTACGAAGACCTACAAGACCTTCTAGAACTAATACCCAAAAAAGATGTCCTTTTCATTATGGAGGACTGGAATGCAAAAGTAAGAAGTCAAGAGATACCGGGAGTAACAGGCAAATTTGGCCTTGGAGTACAGAATGAAGCAGGGCAAAGTCTATTAACAGTTTTGCCAAGACAGTGATCTGGTCACAGCAAATACACTCTTCCAACAACACAAGAGAAGATTCTACACATGGACATCACCAGATGGTCAATACCAAAATCAGACTGATTATATTCTTTCCAGCCAAAGATGGAGAAGCTCTATACAGTCAGTAGAAACAAGACCGGGAGCTGACTGTGACTCAGATCATAAACTCCTTATTGCCAAATTCAGACTTAAATTGAAGTGGGGAAAGCCACTAGACCATTCAGGTATGACCTAAATCAAATCTCTTATGATTATACACTGGAAGTTACAAACAGATTCAAGGGATTAGATCTGATAGACAGTGAGTGAAAAACTATGGATAGAAGTTCGTGACACTGTACACGTGACAAGGATCAAGACCATACCCACGGAAAAGAAATGCAAAAAGGCAAAATGGCCTTACAGATAGCTGTGAAAAAAAGAGAAGCAAAAGGCAAAGGAGAAAAGGAAAGATATACCCATTTGAATGCAGAGTTCCAAAGAATAGCAAGGAGAAATAAGAAAGCCTTCCTCAGTGATCAATGCCAAAAAAAAGAGCAAAACAATAGAATGGGAAAGACTAGAAATCTCTTCAAGAAAATCAGAGAAACTAAGGGAACATTTCATGCAAAGATGGGCAAAATAAAGGACAGAAATGGTATGGACCGAACAGAAGCAGAAGATATTAAGAAAAGATGGCAAGAATACACAGAAGAACTGTACAAAAAAGATATTCACAACCCAGATAATCACGATGGTGTGATCACTCACCTAGAGCCAGACATCCTAGAAGGCAAAGTCAAGTGGGCCTTAGGAAGCATCATAATGAACAAAGCTAGCAGAGGTGATGGAATTGAAGTAGAGTTATTACAAGTCCTAAAAGATGATGCTGTGAAAGTGCTGCACTCAATATACCAGCAAATTTGGAAAACTCAGCAGTGGCCACAGGACTGGAAAAGGTCCGTTTTCCTTCCAATCCCAAAGAAAGGCAATGCCAAAGAATGCTCAAACTACCGCACAATTGCACTCATCTCACATGCTAGTAAAGAAATGCTCAAAATTCTCCAAGCTAGGCTTCAATGGTACGTGAACCGTGAACTTCCTGATGTTCAAGCTGGTCTTAGAAAAGGCAGAGGAACAAGAGATTAAATTGTCAACATCCGATGGATCACTGAGAAAGCAAGGAAGTTCCAAAAAAACATCTACTTCTGCTTTATTGACTATACCAAAGCAGTCTGACTGTGTGGATCACAGCAAACTGTGGAAAATTATCAGACCACCTGACCTGCCTCTTGAAAAATCTGTATGCAGATCAGGAAGCAACAGTTAAAACTGGACATAACAGACTGGTTCCAAATAGGGAAACGAGGACGTCAAGGCTATATATTGTCAGCTTGCTTATTTTAAGTTATATGCAGAGCACATCATGATAAATGCTGGGCTGGAGGAAGCTCAAGCTGGAATGAAGATTGCCGGGAGAAATATCAATAACATCAGCTATGCAGATGACACCACCCTTATGGCAGAAAGTGAAGAGGAACTAAAAAGCCTCTTGATGAAAGNAGATCAGGAAGCAACAGTTAAAACTGGACATAACAGACTGGTTCCAAATAGGGAAACGAGGACGTCAAGGCTATATATTGTCAGCTTGCTTATTTTAAGTTATATGCAGAGCACATCATGATAAATGCTGGGCTGGAGGAAGCTCAAGCTGGAATGAAGATTGCCGGGAGAAATATCAATAACATCAGCTATGCAGATGACACCACCCTTATGGCAGAAAGTGAAGAGGAACTAAAAAGCCTCTTGATGAAAGTGAAAGAGGAGAGTGAAAATTTTGGCTTAAAACTCAACACTTAGAAAACTAAGACCACGGCATCTGGCCCCATCATTTCATGGCAAATAGATAGGGAAACAATGAAAACAGTGACAGACTTTATTTTGGGAGGCTCCAAAATCACTGCAGATGGTGGTGACTGCAGCCATGAAATAAAAAGACGCTTACTCCTTGGAAGAAAAGTTATGACCAACCTAGACAGCAATTAAAAAGCAGAAACATTACTTTACCAACAAAGGTCCATCTAGTCAAAGCTAGAGTTTTTCTAGTAGTCATGTAAGGATGTGAGAGTTGTACTATAAAGAAGGCTGAGCACCAAAGAACTGATGCTTTTGAACTGTGGTGTTGGAGAAGACTCTTGAGAGTCCCTTGGACTGCAAGGAGATCCAACCAGTCCATCCTAAAGGAAATCAGTCCTGAATATGCATTGAAAGGACTGATGCTGAAGCTGAAGCTCCAATACTTTGGCCACCTGATGCAAAGAGCTGACTCACTGGAAAAGACCCTAATGTTGGGAAGATTGAAGGTGGGAGGAGAATGGGATGACAGAGGATGAGATGGTTGGTTGGCATCACTGACTCAATGGACATGAGGTTGAATAAACTCTGGGAGTTGGTGATGGACAGTAGGCCTGGTGTGCTTCAATGCATGGGGTCGCAAATAGTCAGTCACGACTGGGCGACTGAACTGACTGACTGACTGAGTTCTTTATCCAAACCACTGCTTCCTTAGACCTTCCCTCAAACCACCATAACAAAGACCAAATTCTGTTACTGCCTCTTTCAAACACATTTTTATTTAGAGGAGTCATGGTCGGCCATGGTATATGTTCTCACTTAATCCAAGTACTAAACCCATGCTGCCGATTACAAGAGTATTCCTGGAGGTCTCTGGCTGGAGGGCAGGACAGTTAGAAAATGAAATACAGAAACTCTCGAGTTCAAATTGTATAATAATACTAACGTACATCGATGCCTCTCTAGTCACTGGGTGACAATAACATAAAATGTTTACCACCTCTATTTACTTAGGAAATACCTCCAGGTAGTAAACATGGCTTTCAGTGAGCAAATGACATAAATCCAGCCACCTTCTCTTCATTTTCATTGAGTCGAAGTGTGTTTTATAAACTAAAAATCCAAATTCTTCTGTGTGACCTAATCACCATTCTGTACAAGGTAGTGTTTTCTATAGGATGTCTCCTAGACCACAAGTACCATTTTTAAAAGATGACATTATTCTACACTGATGAATAAAATGAAATTAGGAAGATTTCTTATTGAGTACTTGTAAAATTCCATATCTTACATGATTCACTGAAAAAGTATATTAATTTCCATAAAATAAGGAGTATTAAGTATCAACACAACATATACAACAAATTTCAGAAAGAAGTTTAAAACTGGATGAATTATTTACCTCATAAACATATTTTCTAAAAATTGCCATCACATTTACATAAAGGAAATTGCTACTCACGCTTCATTAAGGGGTACAAAAATAAAATCCTTCTCAAAAATATCTACATGCCGGGTCCATGTTTTTACTCTTCCATGTCGCTTCTGCTGTATTCTGTAAGACAAGAGGAAAACTATCAAGCTTCTGAAATGTTTCCAGTGTTGTCAGCCTATATGCAGCAATTCATTCATTACAGCTATTAAGATTTAAACAGATCAAACAGCTGTATAAGAGGATTTAACAAGATGTGAAAAGAAAGCAAAATATCTGAGATAGAGCTGGGAAGATGTGAAACTGGCCATCACTCAATCTGGAAGAAACAGATTCTTTAATTCCTACTATTACTTACTAGGGTGCTTATTGTTGCAGAACTGGTTTTAGTAAAAATATTGAGTGTGTATCAGACTGTGACCTGTAAGTACTAAGGTGAAGAGAGCAGGAAAAGTGAGCACTATTTTACAGTAGGTAAAACAGGACAGATTATCAGCACTGGTCAAAACCAACCACTACCATCAATTCTGGGCTTCCCTGATAGCTTCGCTGGTAAACAATCTGCCTGCAATGCAGGAGACCCTGGTTCAATTCCTGGGTTGGGAAATTCCCCTGGAGAAGGAATAGGCTACCCATTCCAGGATTCTTGGGCTTCCCTGGTGGCTCAGCTGGTAAAGAATTCACCTGCAATGCAGGAGACCTGGGTTTGATCCCTTGATTGGGAAGATACCCTGGAGAAGGGAAAGACTACCCACTCCAGTATTCTGGACTGGAGAATTCCATGTCTACATAGTCCATGGGGTTGCAAAGAGTAGGACACTACTGAGTGACTTTCACTTTCTTTTTTCACCATACACTCTAAGATACAAAATTAGGTATCACTGAAACAGCAGAAATTTTATTTATATCGTACACAACAGCCATCGATTCAAGACACTTAACAGCACTGATAACAACAATGGACTCTCTGTGTGCATCTTGTAACCAATTACCAGCAAGTATTAGAGCTGGATGCACTCACTATATGGAAAGGCATTATAAATAACTCAGGGCTCATATGTAGAATACTGTTTCCTTGTCTGAGAATTATTATCCAAAGAATTTATTAATATTACAGATTCACAGGTTCCACTGTTAGATGCTACAGATGGAACATGTAAGGTAAAACAGTGCGATTGGTATTTAATAATTTTCAAGATTTAATAAGATTCAAGTAATTTTCCTTTTTTAAACTTTCAGATATATTTGGAAAATATCAATTGACATATTAGACCTAAAATCTTTACGAATCCCAGGTATTCTTTGGGTTTTAAATATTATATATAGCTATATATGTATATTATATATATATAAATATTATATATAGCTAAAATCTTTATGAATCCCAGGTATTCTTTGGGTTTTAAATATTATATATATATATAGCTATTATAAGCTATATAAATTTTTCTAATTGAGAATAGAAGGAAAAAAAGTTGCTTTAATATAAACAAGTGATTTTTTCCTATGTTAAACTTAAGTGACTTACTACATCTATTAAATATTTTCAAAAAGCTTGACTTACGATAGATTAGTTGTTTCATGAAGATTTCTCCTCTCCCTTTGATTAAGGCGTTTATAGAAAAAAGAACTGAATATATGAATTCGGTCAGCTTCTTCTTTCTTCAATTTTTCAAGCACCAAATACCTGTTTTATAAGAAGCAATTCCAAACAGAATGAACTTAAGTTTGTGTACTAAAAACAGAGCAATCAAATACTTATTCACCACCAATCTCCATTCCTTTAAACTGAAAGACTTTATAAACAAAATTTCATATTCTAGACAATGGTTACTATCAGATTATTTGTAAGTAATAAAACATGATATTTGAGAGTAAAACTAGAACTTGAAAGATCTAATCTTTTTAAACAAGGGCACATTTATGAACATTCACATAAACTTTATCAAAGCCAACAAACAGAAATGCTAGAAATGCTCATCAGTCAATGAATGGAAAATGTGGTATACAAATACCATGGAAAATTACACAGCAATAAAAAGAAATGAAGTTGATGCATGTAGTTTCATAAAAAGAACTTTGAAAATGTTATGCTAAGTGAAAGAAGCTAGCCACAGAAAAGCACATATTGTATGCTTCCATGTATATGAAATGTTCAGAATATGCAAATCCATAGACATAGTGAGGAGACTAGTGGTTTCCAGAGCTGCGAGTAAGGTTCGAGGGAAATGGGTAGTCACTCCTAATGGGTACTGAATTCTGTGAGGGATGAAAATGTTCCAGTATTAGTTATGGTGGTGGCTTCAAAACTGCACACACTAAAAATCACTGGAATTATACAGTTAAAATGCATGATCTGTATGGTATATGCACTATATCTTAATAAGCTATCTTTATGTATTATTTTGTTTTAAACACTTAATAAACCATGATGACCTAGCCATAGACTACTTTTTATAAAAACAGAAATGAAACAGAAAGAACCTGTACAGTGGTGAGGTAACAATGACTAATCTTTAAAGTCATCTTATATCAGTTCTTATTTTTCCTTGCTTTAGTTGTTTTTTTCCTGAAGGTATGTCTATATTAAAACAAATAGACATGGTCCTTTAAATTACAAAGATAAATTATAATACATTAAATTTAATTGTGTATGTCCTAAACTCCCTCAAAGGAGGTATGCAAAGTCAAGCTTATATCTTATTAAAATGAGGCTCATATGAAAACCTTGCGAAATCTTGCACAGAAACAGGAAGTACCCACAGGGCACACCTCTGAGACCTGTCACTTTAGTTATAATATTCAATAATTCTAAAGCTCAAAAAGGACGTAAGTTACAGATTTTTTGCTTTAGGGCAATCCAGTGTGCCCCCACAAAAGATACGACAGTGAATCAGCTCATGACACAATTTAAATCAACTGCTGAATTCTACATTTTATATTCAAAACAGAGCATGTAGTGAATTAGACTTGAATTTACAGACTGTAACCATAATGGGCGAACCATGCTGCTTTACCAAAACAAATAACAATGGCTCCTTTGTAAACGGAACTGAATGAACAATGGGATTTGGTGACTTAAGAAAACAGACTATACTTTAGTCTGTTTGTGTACTAAATAAAGCACGCTTTATTTTTGTAAACGTACAAAATTAATTTACTTAAAGATGAAAGGATTTTCATACAGAAAACTTAAGATCTACAGACATATTAGAAATGTTTTATCACAGTGGCTGGCTATAAGATCAGAAAATATTTTTACTGAAATACTCAAAAATATAAGTATCAGTCATCTCCAAATTGCATAAATTTAGTGGCAGGCTCCTCAAGCTTGGCACCACTGACATTTTCAGCCAGATAATTCTTTGTTGCTGGGATCGTCCTGTACAGTGTAGTGTGTTTAGCGTTATCTCTGGTCTCTACCCACTAGATGCTATTAGATCAATCCTTTCCTTTTGTGAGAATCAAAAATGTCCACAGACATTGTCAAACATCCCCTGAGGCCAAAGCTGCCTCCAGTTGAGGTTAACTGATTCAGTGCAATCACAATAAAAATCTCAAAAAGAATTTTAAAAATTGTATTTGATGGGCTGATACTAAAATTTATCTGAAAGAATTAAAAAGGTCAAGCATATCCAAAACATTTGTGAACAATATTGAGAAGAATATTCTTTTTAGATAACAAGAATAAAGAAATAGTAATCATGGCAGTGTGGCACTGATGCAGGGATAGGTACACGGCCAATGGAACAGACTACAGAGTCCTGAAAACAGATCTGTGCCACTGTTATCTTAGTATATGACAGAGGCAGGATTTCACATCGATGGGGAGAGAATGAACTGCTTCACAAATAATACCAGGGCAATTATCTGTCCACATTGAAAAATATGAAATTAGGTATCTATCTGATACCATGCATAAAAACAAATCCTAGAGGAATTAAAGACATAAAAGTGAAAAAACAAAACTTCAAAAAGCCTTTTAAAGTAACTAGTTCTGTCTTTCTAATCTGATATACATCCATAAGTATTAACATTTCTGTGACGATATATAGTTCTGGGTTTTTCATGTACATGTATTACAATTATTAATTTTAACTTGAATAGCTGTTTCTTATTCTAGAATTAAAGGGAAATCCAAGTTTATCACACTCATAAAAAAACAGGAATTTCTTTTACTTTGAAATTTTCTTTCCATGTATAAATCATTTAAATATTAAAACTCATTCACCTGTTATAAGGAGGACAATCTAGTAATTAGGAAATTTAATTACAGGATGAAGTTAAAAGATCTTTCCCTCTGTATTGTATTAACATTCTCTAGATTCAATGCCCTTCTACCTCTTATAAGTATGGCAAACTGTTTAAAGGTTTGCTTCTAACTTGTAGAGTTAGAAATGGAAAAGAATGAGCAGCTCTGGTGGCAACTGAATTACTTAGTTCAATAGTGAAATTTGAAAAGTTTCCTCTTTTTAACTTGCTTCTAAGAATCATGAGAGAAATATAAATGGAGATTTTTAAAAAATCATGCATTTTGTTAGATTATTTGGAACAGTGATTTGCATGAGAAAAGGCAGAACTTGTAGATAATGTAAGTTCACTGTATAAAATTTGCTTTAAAGTTTAACTATATGATGTCGAGGCCTACTGAAAATAATTTCAAAAAAATAACTATAAAATCTCTACTCTAAAAAGTGTAGACTATTTAGTATGCAATACAATAAACTAAAATGTAAACAAAATATAGGAACTTATTTTTTAGATACAGTATCTATATGCTTTCAGAAAGAATTTTTTTAAACATAAAGACTTAAATAGATTAAAAGTAAAAGGATGAAGAAACATACATCATGCAAACATGAACCAAAAAAAAGATGTACTAGTTATATTAATTTTGAACAAAGTAGGATTAAAAACAAGGAGATTATCAAGAATNATTTTTTTAAACATAAAGACTTAAATAGATTAAAAGTAAAAGGATGAAGAAACATACATCATGCAAACATGAACCAAAAAAAAGATGTACTAGTTATATTAATTTTGAACAAAGTAGGATTAAAAACAAGGAGATTATCAAGAATAAAAAGGAATATTATGTAATGATAAGGGGGGGGCTTGATTCTCCAAGAAGACATTAACATGCATGTACCTAACAAAAGAACTTCACAATACATTAAGGAGAAATAGACAATAATTATAGTTGGAGATTAATGACTTTCTCAGGAATTGAGAGAACAAGCAGGTATAAAATCACTAAGGACAAAGATGATATGAATAGTAACTGTCAAACAACTTGACCTAGTTGACATTCATAGAACACTTTATCCAATAACGGCAGCACTGTTCTACACAATTGCTTAAGATTTTGCAGTTGCTTGGTTTTTTAAGGTGGTATACACTAGTATTAAGACATAACATCTCTTGAAAACTTATGGAAAAAATGCAGAAGACTTTACAATCTTAACCATTTTTAAGTGTACAATTCAATAATGTTAAGTATATTCATACCGTGTGAAACAGATCTCCAAAACTTTATTTTGCAAAACCAAAACTATATCCATTAAACAGTAACTCCCTTTTCCCTTGCTCTGCAGCCCTCGGGAATCAGTTCTTTGCTTTTCTATGAGTTTGACTACTTCAGTTCCTCATGTAAGTGGATTCATACAGTGTTTGTCTTTTTGTGACTGTCTCATTTCACACTGTATAATGTGTTCAGGTTCATCCATGTTGTAGCATGTGAAGGGTTTCCTTCCTTTTAAGGGTGAATAATACTCCATTACATATATGTATCACACTTTGTTTATAACCTCATCCATCAATGGACATATGTGTTGCTTCCACTTTTTAGCTATTATGAATAGTGCTATTATGAACATGGGTATGCAAATATCTCTAAAATAGCTCTACTTTCAATTCTTTTGTATATCCAGAAGTAGGGTTGCTGGATCAAATGGCAGTTCTATTTTTCATTTCTTGAGGAACCACAACACTGTCTTCTGCAAAGGCTGTTTCACCTTATACTCCAACCAGCTGTGTACGAGGGCTGGAATTTGCTCACATTCTCTTGTACACTTGTTATTTTGGGGGATTTTTTTTTTTTAATAAAGCAGCCATCCTACTTAATGGGTATGAGGTGAGATCTCACTGTGGTTCTGATGTTCATTTCTCTGATGATTAATAACATTGAAGATCTTTTCATATGCTTTGTTAGGTATTTTTATGAAATAATATCCTTTAATTTAGTTATCAAGAACTTTGAATTTGTCCTTCAATATGGGTGAGGTTTCAAAAGAATCTACATACGCAAAGTTAGGCATTTAAAATCTAGGACAGTTTCTCTTGCCAGCAAATCTTTATTTCAAACTTCTTACCTCTCAAATACCTTCAGAATCTATTGTCTCCTTACTCGCTCTCTTTTAAAATCTACTCTGCTGAGTTTGTCCTTATAGCTCTTTTTCTCATTCTACATCCCTCACTGTGCAATTTCATCCATTCTCCTAATTAAACTACTATCTGTAAAGCCTTCTATCTCTATGTGTCTCTAGGTCAGAACTCAACTGACTCTATAATCATATATACAATTGTTTACTGATACTGTCCCTTTTGTCATATCACAGTTTGGTTAGTGGCAAAATCATTTGGACATCTTACTAGTAAGAAACTAGGAGTTATTTGACACCTATTTATTTATCGTCGATCAGTCCAGGACTTCTGCTAAACAACTCTACCTCTTAAAACATTTCATTATTTCTTCTTCACTGCAACTAAAATGCCTTAACTAGGCTTCTTATATCACCTTAATTAAATATGCTTAAATTATCTCTCATCTAGACATTCACAATAAACCTGCTTGTCAAAATGACCTTAAGGAAACAATTACACGTCACTTTTCTGATCAAAATCTTTCATTGTGAATAATAATGCTGTCTTTTCCCAAAGTATGGGCTGCAATCATAGGCTATAAAAATCAATCCAGTGGCTTTTAACAACCAGTTTAAAATATATATATATTATACATTTGAATAAACAAAATATATTGGAGAGCACTAGACACACTGATGGTTGTTTTGTTTCATATACACATTCATCTTATATCACAAAGCAGTAAACACATACAGTTTATACATACATAAACACACTAAATCTACTCCAGATCATGATGTAGGCCCTTTGAGGAAAGCTTCTTGATTCTTCATTTCTCAACCCCCAAAGAGAATGCTGCTTTCTTTTTCTGCTATATTTGCACCGTGCTAATGCTTCTGTCAATACTTTAATCCCATATTTGTATTCTCTATAAAATCTGAAACTTCTGACACAGTGTGTATGTGTGCTCAGTCATTCAGTCATCTCTCTGAGACCCCATGGACTGCAGCCCACCAGGCTCCTTGGTCCATGGAATCTTCCAGGCAAGAATACTGGAGTGGGTTGGCATTTCCTTCATCAGGGGATCTTGCTGACTCAGGATCGTACCTGGGTCTCCTGCACTCAGGCAGATTCTTTACCATCTGAGCCCTCAAGGAAGCTCTAAACACTAACAGTAACAATGTAGTAAGCTACTATTTATGATCACTTTGCATGTGATATTTTTTCCAGATTCCTTTAGATATTATTCCCATTAAAGAAATTCATTTGAGGATAATTACAATATTATGATGGTTTCTACCACACATCAAAATGAATTTGCCATAGGTATAAATGTTTCCCCCACATCCTGAACCTCTCTCGCACATTCCTCCCCACCCTATCCCTCTAGGTTGTCACAGAGCATCAGCTTTGGGTGCCCTGCTTCATGAATCAAACTCATGCTGGACATCTTTTTTACACAGGGTCATGTGTATGTTTTAATGCTATTCTCTCAAATCATTCCACCCTCTCCTTTTCCCACTGAGTTCAAGTGTCTGTTCTTTACGTCTCTGTCTCCTTTGCTGCCCTGCATGTAGAATCATCTACTGGTACCATCTTTCTAAGTTCCATATATATGAGTTAATATACAGTATTCATCTCTTTCTGCCCTGCAGACAGATTCATCAGACTCCATATATGTGCATTAAATATACAGTATTTGGTTTTCTCCTTCTGACTTACTTCACTCTGTATAATAGGTTCTAGGTTCATCCACTTCATTAGAACTGACTCAAATGCANGCCCTGCAGACAGATTCATCAGACTCCATATATGTGCATTAAATATACAGTATTTGGTTTTCTCCTTCTGACTTACTTCACTCTGTATAATAGGTTCTAGGTTCATCCACTTCATTAGAACTGACTCAAATGCATTCCTTCTTATAGCTGAGTAATATTCCATGGTGTATATGTACCACAACTTCTTTATCCATTCATCTGCTGATGGACATCTAGGTTGCTTCTGTGTCCTAGCTATTGTAAATAGTGCTGCAATGAACACTGGGTCTGACAATGAAAGCACAGTGTCTGTTTCAATTCTGGTTTCTTCAGGGTACATGCCCAGCACTGGGACTGCTGGGTCATATGGCAGTTCTATACCAAGATTTTTAAGCAATCTCCACCTTCTTCTCCATAGTGGCTGTACCAGTTTGCAATCCCACAAACAGTGTAAGAGGGTTCCCTTTTCTCCATACCATCTCCAGCACTACCATTCAACATAGTTTTGGAAGTTCTAGCCACAGCAATTAGATAAGAAATAGAAATAAAAGGAATACAGATTGGAAAAGGAGAAGTAAAATCCTCACTGCAGATGACATGATCCTCTACATAGAAAAGCCTAAAGATGACATCAGAAATGACTAAAGCTAATCAATGAATACAGCAAAGTCACAGGATATAAAATACACAGAAATCCCTTGCATTCCTATTAGTCTCATTTTTTAAATGAAGAAACACATACAGAGACATTACTTTCCAAATGTCACACAGTAAGTGGCATTGATGGAATTGAAAATACAATTTTGACTCTAGAAAACAAACATATACATTATGATGTGTTAAAAATTTGCTAAAAGGCTAGGAGAAAATTAACTTACTTCAAATAAAAGTCTATAATAACATCATTTAAAAATTCTCCTTCACTTAGACAATGCAGGTCCTCATTAGTAACGGAGATGCCTCCCTTAGCTGGAGGTGGTGGATATACTATCAATCTGTAACAAAATTTTTAAAAATAAGCAGACAAAACAAAAATAGGTCTGTATAATACTGAAATGTAATAAAACAGAGAAGAAATTTAAGTGTTGCAAATGTAAAGGAATTCTCTCACTTTTCTACAGGACCCATGAAGATGGTATGGCTCTCTCCAGTTTCTTCCTCATCATCAAAAAATTGGAATTCTTGTTTGTTTTTAAGTTGTATTTTAGATTCAAGGGCCACCTGGTAAGGAAAATTAAATTACCAGTTCACAAAATCAATTTGAAAAAATTTCAACAGNGTTTCTTCCTCATCATCAAAAAATTGGAATTCTTGTTTGTTTTTAAGTTGTATTTTAGATTCAAGGGCCACCTGGTAAGGAAAATTAAATTACCAGTTCACAAAATCAATTTGAAAAAATTTCAACAGAAAGATAAAGGCAAGAATGCTTTTCAATTAAAAAGGATTAAAGATAAGAAACAGGCAAAACTAGGATCCACTTTCTTTTTATCTGTAGCTTCTAGAACAATGATACTTACAAGTTTTATAACTGGTTTTCTGGTATCTTATCTAAGATCTCTACCATCCATATTAAATTAGATTATGTTAGTAAAATCCAAAGAACAGATAGTGGTTTTTTCTTCTACAAGTGGAGGCCTACCTAAGTTCAGTGCCTAGGAAATCCACGGAATATGGGAGCAGAGGCTCAGGGAACACAGTCCATTGAGCTTCAGTCCTCCAGAATCAAGAAGTCCTTAAAGAAAGAGCCTTCCATGAAATCTGGGCCCATCACAGCCGCCTTACGGCTCCAGCTGCTCTTTTCTTCCTCTGGAATTATTTCCTGTGGCCAATTCTGCAAGAGAAGGGGAATGGTTCCCCTTCCTCCTTCTGTGCTTCTCATCAACCCACTAACTGTGTGGATAGTTCTTTTCGGGTGAAGTCTTGTTCAACTTCACGAGTATTATGCTTTGGATAGCCCTATTTCCAAATTTGCAGGCAGGCCGCAATATTTAAGTATTTTTAATAAATTGTCAGCAAACTCCAGTTGCTGTGGTAGGAGACAATTTTAGAGTATTTAAGTTGTATTTTTATTGATTAACTTATATTGTATGTTATAGTAGTACTGTGGCCTTTGATTCAGGTGGCTTCAGAGTTACTTACTACATGATCAATTATTCTAGAATCAGTTATTCTAGAATTGGTAAGAGTCAGAATCAAATGGTTTTATTCTTCCTTTCCAAGTTTTCAACCGTGTATGCACATGTTACACATAAAAGTACAATACATCAAGGACCAAAATGCCTTTATTTGTATTGAAGCCAATGTCACCAACAGGAATCACTAGCAAATTTAAGAACTAGACTACCAGTCACTTTGAATGTAGCACTGCATGTATATGTATGCTGAGGGGAGGTGGAGGTGGGGGGAAGAAAAAGGGACGAGAGAAAAAGAAAAGGAGACAAAAAGTAAAGGCAAGAACAGAATGTGGAAAGAAACTAAAATACTTCTGAGACTTGTACCAAATACTATTTGTGTCACAAATCACCCACCACCATTAATGTTTTGACACCATATAGTTTACAAATTACATATAAAAGCAAATAATTCTGAAATGGAAATAAAGAGCTAACTCCAAACAAGCAATATGATAATGAAACACATTTCTCTTTAAAGTTACCATTTAAAAAATAATTACATTTTTAATTTTGTTTTCTTTTTGCACGCAACTTCCTTTGATGCTCTCTTCATAGGTTTTTGTACAGGCAACAAGTCTGCTATTGGCTTCATCAAAGGGGATTTTCGCAAAAAAATTTGACACATTATTCTTTATACCAATGTCAGTAATAATATTTTCAAATAGCATATTCGCCTGAGGATCAAGGCCATTTTGAAAAATCAGAATTATGTATTGTTCTTCCAAATCTGAAAAGAAATCAATATAATTATAAGTCTAAAAGAAAAAAATAGGTAAATAGATACTAAAATAAAAAGTTAACTAGTTATTTCCAAGAACATCACCAGAAATCCTGGTATAAATGTTCAAAACAGTGTTTGGCATACAGTGGATATGTAATAAATACTAAAATAAGGATCAATAATACTGTCACCTAACAATGTCACTTAATTAAGAGAAAGGAACCAGAACACATTACCCTAGCAGCAGCTCTAGAATAAATCTATTTATAGATGTAACTAATTTATTTCACCTAATAGGATCCAAATATATTGAGTTTTAAATATATAATCAGTCAATACTGCTGTCAAACACATAACTGCCATGTAAATTGGCAGTAACTCCAGATTTAACTGTAAAAGCCGATATTCACTAATGTGCCAACTCTTGGAGCTTACATAGTTATCTATCATTTACTTATCATTAAGCTGAAGGAGTAATTAGTGAGGAGAAATATTTTACAACTAGTCACGCTATGCCACAAATGTTTGGGGGAAGGGAAACAAACAAACTGGAGAACCACACTGATTTATTGTAGAAAATGAAGACCTGTTAATGAACTTTCAAACTTTCTATTCAGGCTGTTTTAAAGATTCCAACTTGATGGCTGATTTACAGTTACAACTTCTATTAGTACATTAAAACAAAACACCTCACTTTACTCAGATTATACAGTGTTAAATAAACACTATGTATATTTTGGGGTTTCAACCCATTTTGAAAACTTTCCAAATGGCTAAACCTGGGTTTTATCTTCAGAACTTCTATTTTCTATGGACTTTTCCTCTTCTATAAAACGAGGGAAGTAATATCTTATAATGTCATTATCAAGATTGTAGGTAATACAAATATATCTAAGGTATCTATCAACTCACAGTCTGCTAACCAATGTATTGTACATTTGCTCTACATAACTTACTTGTTAATTTATTTACTCCTTTACAGTCATTCCAAACTTTATCCTCCATGTTCATCTGCAGTTGCATGCTCAGCTTCTGATAAACTGCTGGTTTAGTCTGAAGAAACACTACTGGTAATTTTCGGACACTACACCATTCACATTTTGTTAGATCAGAGGTATTTAAAGTAATCCCTACAGGATCATTTTCTGGTTCTGGAGAAAAACAAATGGAAATGGAGAAGGAATCAGTTCTTAAGAGGGCAAAATCATGAATGGAGGAAAACTAGGGAATTACAATTTTAAAGTACCCATTTATTATGAAAAACTGAGAGTGTTAGTTGCTCAGTTGTGTCCGACTCCAAAACGCCATGGACTATAGCCTGCCACGCTAACCTGTCCAAGGATCTTCTAGGCAAGAATAGCGGGGTGGGTAGCCATTCCCTTCTCCAAGGGATCTTTTTGACTCAGGGATTGAACCTGGGTCTCCTGCATTGCAGGCAGATTCTTTATTATCTGAGCCATCAGGGAAGCCCCCATATATTTATTATATTTTGTACATGGTAACTTTAGTGGGAAAATGAAGAAAAATCTTTGATCTTAAAGAAGTATCTAAATACATTTTTTTCCCAGATGGAAAGAGAATTCTAATGAAGAATACTTAAAAACTTAAACATAGCTTCCGTGATGTTATAGTATGAAATTTCCATTCTTAAGGTATAATGCCCTTTGTTACAATGCATATAATAACTAATTATCTTAGTGAATCCTAAAAATAACATTTTTTATTCCAGTAAAGTGTTTTAGTGTAAACAAAGCTTTAGTGAGCAGTAGGACACACAACAGCTTACCTTCTAGCTGTATCTTGATAAAATCTAAACAAAACTAAAAAATAAGATAAATTAGTAACAATCATATATTTTGGGGGAAGATTTTGCTACAGAGATCCTAAATGATATGCTGTTGGGACTTTGCCCTGATTCATGTACTGCATTTGTCCATCTGATCTTTATAATACCAAGAATGATGCCAGCCTCTATTCATTAAAAAATAGTTGGAAACAGAATTAAGGACACCCGAGTTAAGAAGCCTTATAAAATAAGTACAGTGCTATTGGAAGATTAACCTACCAACAATGCATATGATTTAGAAGGCAGATTAAGGAGATTATGTTACAATCTTAAATAGAAAATATACATTTGAATTGGACTGGTGGTAGCAGAATAACAATGAGACAGGTATGATAGGTAAGATAAAGGGACGAAAGAAGTTCTTTGGCTTCTCTGGACACTGAACTAGTTCAAAAGCACAATGCCTCTTGGGCAGCCACCAAAGTCCAATAATCTATTTCTAGGAGTCACTATGTCACAAGACATTTTTATGCAGACCCCAAAGCTTCTGAATTCTTCTTTTTCTCATAAAGTTCCTCAAAATACTGTTTTCATGCATTGGGCTGACATGAGAAAGAACGGTAACACACTGGAGTGAATTCCAATTTAGTGAGAATAAACATTTTCCTATAATGATTATGCACTACTTTGAATATTATCTTATAATTAAAATTTTTTTTAAATCAGAATACATATGACCAAGTTTTTACCCACTAATTTTTATGGTGAGTAGCTATTTGTAATTGTCCATATTCCTAAAGCAATTTGAAATCTTGAAATAATTGCAATGTTCTATTAAATATTTTAACTTATAAATTTTAAAATATTATATATTAAATTCTGAGTCTTATAACTGGTAGTAAAGAGCATAGTGTGTACTTACAATTACAGGTTCTATTAATAGTCGGAAGAGTGTCCCTACTCGTATACTTCGACAGTTTAAAACTACAGTATCAGAGGAACTTTGGCAGCTTAAAGATACAGGATCAACTGAAGTTTCTTGAGAAATCACTTTGCGACGTTTTAGAGGTGTGGTGATAATAGAATTACCAAACTGAAAAAGGAAAAAAATTTTCACTTAGTAAGTTATTAAAACAAGACTGCAAACTAAGTAGACATAGCAAAGAAGAAATGTAATTATCAAAACATAAAATTGATCTTACTTCAACAGTGCTACATGAGTATTTATTGATTTTATAACAGTAACAGTAAACTCTTCCTGTTCCACTTTACCTAGTTATTAGATGAAACTCCAGTAATAGCTAAGCAGAGAGAAATGGTCCTTTAGGAATCAGACAGCCTGGGTTCAAAAAACAGTTTTACTACCTTTCAACGATCTGATCTTGTAAAACTTATAATAGTAACTTCTAAACTAAAAATTTTGGTTTCCTAAACTAAAATGTAACAGTATTTACTCAAATGAGCTAATGCATGTAAGTGGCTTAGCATGGTGCTTCATGAATGGTAAAATGCTGGATAAAAGTTATCTGGTAAAAGTGGTAGTAGTTGCTGTATTTGGATTAAATTAGCAGCTCTTTAGAAAACTGATAATTTAGGAAAATTGCTATTTACATTATAAAATGATGCTTCTTTATATATTAAAAACTATTAAATGACTTGATCTGTTAAGATTTCAGTCATTCCCAAATGCAAATTAATCATAAAAGTATCTTTATAAGTATATATTTAAATTAAATGTAATTAAAAGATGTCAAAATCCTTATCATCAAAAAAAATAAAATAAAACAAGAGATTGATTTAAATGAATATTTTCCCAGGTTATTAACAGATATCTATTAGAGAGGTTTAAAACTTTTTTTAGTTTTAGAATTATTTCTTCAAATGAGATTTTACTTAGCTCAATAGTTAAGTTAGGTAATTTCCAGCAATCTAACACTTAAAAATATATTTTCTTTTTTTGTACCTTACGTAAAAAAAACCCCTCTTATTTATACCCTTTACTCATTTTTCTATAATTACTTCTATTTTTTGATTTTTAACAAATCAAAACTATGTAAAGGACCAACCTATCCTCTGTCACATATTTCACTATTTTTTCCCATTTGCATTACCTACTAAATTCTGTGGATGGTGTTTTGGTTCACTGCATTGTACTTTCCATTGAAACAAATATATTCATCTCTTCATTTATTACTTTTGCTTGTGCTGAAATGTTTGAAAGGCATTTACTAAGATTACACTAAAACTATCAACCTATATTTTTTCTATTATTACAGTTACTTTTGGTTTTTCATTTCTTACTGATCCCATCTTAACAATCAAATATGTATGTTTCCATATTTTAATCTACANTCAATAATACTGTCACCTAACAATGTCACTTAATTAAGAGAAAGGAACCAGAACACATTACCCTAGCAGCAGCTCTAGAATAAATCTATTTATAGATGTAACTAATTTATTTCACCTAATAGGATCCAAATATATTGAGTTTTAAATATATAATCAGTCAATACTGCTGTCAAACACATAACTGCCATGTAAATTGGCAGTAACTCCAGATTTAACTGTAAAAGCCGATATTCACTAATGTGCCAACTCTTGGAGCTTACATAGTTATCTATCATTTACTTATCATTAAGCTGAAGGAGTAATTAGTGAGGAGAAATATTTTACAACTAGTCACGCTATGCCACAAATGTTTGGGGGAAGGGAAACAAACAAACTGGAGAACCACACTGATTTATTGTAGAAAATGAAGACCTGTTAATGAACTTTCAAACTTTCTATTCAGGCTGTTTTAAAGATTCCAACTTGATGGCTGATTTACAGTTACAACTTCTATTAGTACATTAAAACAAAACACCTCACTTTACTCAGATTATACAGTGTTAAATAAACACTATGTATATTTTGGGGTTTCAACCCATTTTGAAAACTTTCCAAATGGCTAAACCTGGGTTTTATCTTCAGAACTTCTATTTTCTATGGACTTTTCCTCTTCTATAAAACGAGGGAAGTAATATCTTATAATGTCATTATCAAGATTGTAGGTAATACAAATATATCTAAGGTATCTATCAACTCACAGTCTGCTAACCAATGTATTGTACATTTGCTCTACATAACTTACTTGTTAATTTATTTACTCCTTTACAGTCATTCCAAACTTTATCCTCCATGTTCATCTGCAGTTGCATGCTCAGCTTCTGATAAACTGCTGGTTTAGTCTGAAGAAACACTACTGGTAATTTTCGGACACTACACCATTCACATTTTGTTAGATCAGAGGTATTTAAAGTAATCCCTACAGGATCATTTTCTGGTTCTGGAGAAAAACAAATGGAAATGGAGAAGGAATCAGTTCTTAAGAGGGCAAAATCATGAATGGAGGAAAACTAGGGAATTACAATTTTAAAGTACCCATTTATTATGAAAAACTGAGAGTGTTAGTTGCTCAGTTGTGTCCGACTCCAAAACGCCATGGACTATAGCCTGCCACGCTAACCTGTCCAAGGATCTTCTAGGCAAGAATAGCGGGGTGGGTAGCCATTCCCTTCTCCAAGGGATCTTTTTGACTCAGGGATTGAACCTGGGTCTCCTGCATTGCAGGCAGATTCTTTATTATCTGAGCCATCAGGGAAGCCCCCATATATTTATTATATTTTGTACATGGTAACTTTAGTGGGAAAATGAAGAAAAATCTTTGATCTTAAAGAAGTATCTAAATACATTTTTTTCCCAGATGGAAAGAGAATTCTAATGAAGAATACTTAAAAACTTAAACATAGCTTCCGTGATGTTATAGTATGAAATTTCCATTCTTAAGGTATAATGCCCTTTGTTACAATGCATATAATAACTAATTATCTTAGTGAATCCTAAAAATAACATTTTTTATTCCAGTAAAGTGTTTTAGTGTAAACAAAGCTTTAGTGAGCAGTAGGACACACAACAGCTTACCTTCTAGCTGTATCTTGATAAAATCTAAACAAAACTAAAAAATAAGATAAATTAGTAACAATCATATATTTTGGGGGAAGATTTTGCTACAGAGATCCTAAATGATATGCTGTTGGGACTTTGCCCTGATTCATGTACTGCATTTGTCCATCTGATCTTTATAATACCAAGAATGATGCCAGCCTCTATTCATTAAAAAATAGTTGGAAACAGAATTAAGGACACCCGAGTTAAGAAGCCTTATAAAATAAGTACAGTGCTATTGGAAGATTAACCTACCAACAATGCATATGATTTAGAAGGCAGATTAAGGAGATTATGTTACAATCTTAAATAGAAAATATACATTTGAATTGGACTGGTGGTAGCAGAATAACAATGAGACAGGTATGATAGGTAAGATAAAGGGACGAAAGAAGTTCTTTGGCTTCTCTGGACACTGAACTAGTTCAAAAGCACAATGCCTCTTGGGCAGCCACCAAAGTCCAATAATCTATTTCTAGGAGTCACTATGTCACAAGACATTTTTATGCAGACCCCAAAGCTTCTGAATTCTTCTTTTTCTCATAAAGTTCCTCAAAATACTGTTTTCATGCATTGGGCTGACATGAGAAAGAACGGTAACACACTGGAGTGAATTCCAATTTAGTGAGAATAAACATTTTCCTATAATGATTATGCACTACTTTGAATATTATCTTATAATTAAAATTTTTTTTAAATCAGAATACATATGACCAAGTTTTTACCCACTAATTTTTATGGTGAGTAGCTATTTGTAATTGTCCATATTCCTAAAGCAATTTGAAATCTTGAAATAATTGCAATGTTCTATTAAATATTTTAACTTATAAATTTTAAAATATTATATATTAAATTCTGAGTCTTATAACTGGTAGTAAAGAGCATAGTGTGTACTTACAATTACAGGTTCTATTAATAGTCGGAAGAGTGTCCCTACTCGTATACTTCGACAGTTTAAAACTACAGTATCAGAGGAACTTTGGCAGCTTAAAGATACAGGATCAACTGAAGTTTCTTGAGAAATCACTTTGCGACGTTTTAGAGGTGTGGTGATAATAGAATTACCAAACTGAAAAAGGAAAAAAATTTTCACTTAGTAAGTTATTAAAACAAGACTGCAAACTAAGTAGACATAGCAAAGAAGAAATGTAATTATCAAAACATAAAATTGATCTTACTTCAACAGTGCTACATGAGTATTTATTGATTTTATAACAGTAACAGTAAACTCTTCCTGTTCCACTTTACCTAGTTATTAGATGAAACTCCAGTAATAGCTAAGCAGAGAGAAATGGTCCTTTAGGAATCAGACAGCCTGGGTTCAAAAAACAGTTTTACTACCTTTCAACGATCTGATCTTGTAAAACTTATAATAGTAACTTCTAAACTAAAAATTTTGGTTTCCTAAACTAAAATGTAACAGTATTTACTCAAATGAGCTAATGCATGTAAGTGGCTTAGCATGGTGCTTCATGAATGGTAAAATGCTGGATAAAAGTTATCTGGTAAAAGTGGTAGTAGTTGCTGTATTTGGATTAAATTAGCAGCTCTTTAGAAAACTGATAATTTAGGAAAATTGCTATTTACATTATAAAATGATGCTTCTTTATATATTAAAAACTATTAAATGACTTGATCTGTTAAGATTTCAGTCATTCCCAAATGCAAATTAATCATAAAAGTATCTTTATAAGTATATATTTAAATTAAATGTAATTAAAAGATGTCAAAATCCTTATCATCAAAAAAAATAAAATAAAACAAGAGATTGATTTAAATGAATATTTTCCCAGGTTATTAACAGATATCTATTAGAGAGGTTTAAAACTTTTTTTAGTTTTAGAATTATTTCTTCAAATGAGATTTTACTTAGCTCAATAGTTAAGTTAGGTAATTTCCAGCAATCTAACACTTAAAAATATATTTTCTTTTTTTGTACCTTACGTAAAAAAAACCCCTCTTATTTATACCCTTTACTCATTTTTCTATAATTACTTCTATTTTTTGATTTTTAACAAATCAAAACTATGTAAAGGACCAACCTATCCTCTGTCACATATTTCACTATTTTTTCCCATTTGCATTACCTACTAAATTCTGTGGATGGTGTTTTGGTTCACTGCATTGTACTTTCCATTGAAACAAATATATTCATCTCTTCATTTATTACTTTTGCTTGTGCTGAAATGTTTGAAAGGCATTTACTAAGATTACACTAAAACTATCAACCTATATTTTTTCTATTATTACAGTTACTTTTGGTTTTTCATTTCTTACTGATCCCATCTTAACAATCAAATATGTATGTTTCCATATTTTAATCTACAACTTTCCGAATTCCTGAAATATTTACAAATTCCTGACCTATGTACATACAACTTTTTAACATACAAATTTATTTTTTAGGTTCTGTTTACAAAAATGAGAAAATATGCACATAATTTCTGCATCTCAGTATTCTCATTAAACAGTGCCATGTAGAAAATCCTAAGCCATTGCTACAGCTCCAATTTTCATTGACAGTGACTGAGAAATAGTCCACAGTACATATATACTATAGTTTCTTCAGTAATTTCTATGAAAGTGAAGTTTCTGTCGTGTCCGACTTTTTGAGACCCTGTGGAGGAGCCTACCATGCTCCTCCCTCCAAGGGATTCTCCAGGCAAAAATACTAGAGTGGGTTGCCATTTCCTTCTCCAGGGGATCTTCCCAATCCAGGGATCGAACCCAGGTCTCCCACATTGCAGGCAGATGCTTTAACCTCTGAGCCACCAGGGAAGTCCCTACGTAATTTCTATATCAATCATTAAAATGATTGTTTGCTAATAATTATATTTGTATATATAATCAAAGCACTGGAGGTTAAAGAGTCCTTTGAGTCTAGGGAATGAATTACTTGGTCATCCAGTATACATTTTAAATATTTCAGTAGATGCTTTTACTCTTTTTCCAAAAGGCCACAACTTACCTCTTTTTCATCAACATATAAGGAAAGTACCCTTTACCTTGGATTTTTGCCAATGTATGTGTTAACTGATTTTGCATCAATTGTGAAAGTTTGTTAAGTATATGGTTACATTTTATCTTCTTTGATATATACTTTTCCTATAAAGGTTTATTATCTGAATTTCTCTTCTTTTGGTCTATTCCTATCTTTTTAAAATTTTCTTTTTCCTTCTAACTTTTAAAAGTTCTTGCTTTATTATAGACATCAGCATAGTTTACCTGCATTACAAATACTCCTTTCTAGACCTACTGTTGATTGACAGAATTTCTTTTGTCATCTGAATATTTTTAAAATTTTACAGTAAAACAGAAAATATACTATAACCATATTATGCTATTAATAAAATATACCCAAGTTAAAATGACCTCTTACTGTCTATTAGATTATAAAAATATGAGCTTTACATTATATTTTGCTTACTAAAGGTTGATGTTGTTTCTTTTTGTTGAATTTTTACACTTTAAGCCTTTAATTAAAGTATTTTTTCTGTATGCTTTAATGTTCTTTCAATAATCTTCCCAGTGTTAAGTTCTACTTAATGAATAATTCATTTTTTTCTATTGATACCACCAAATTATCCTCCCCCCCGAATATTTACATATCAAAGAAGAAATCTGAATAAATGTTAATAAATGTGAAAAGTACCTGGTCTTTCATTCTTGCTTTTCTTGGCAACGTAACTGTATTTAATTCTGAATCTGCTGGAATGCTTCTTAGTTCATGCTCTATTCTACAACTGTTTTCATTTAGAGCTGCTTCTACTTTTCCAGTGGATGGTACTGGGGAAGAACATGCTGAATCAGCAGGCTGAGGAGAGATGCTTTCTCTTCTGTTAGTCCTGTCATTGTCGTCATCATCATCATCATCACTGGACAAAATGACTATAAAGAAAGTGTTAAGTACTTGAGGTATTTCATTCTTGTCAGTTAAAAATGTAAGTCCATGACAAAAGTTGGAAATATACCAAATCTCCTTTGGATCTCCTGATCTGAGATTAATAAAAATGAAGATACCATCCATTCTATTTGAAGAAAAGTTAAATTTGTAGAGCAATTAAACTGGCATTTTTTATATAACATACAAATGTAAAATTAATTCTACAACTCATCACAATCACCCACACAGAAACATAGACAATTTACAACAACACTTACATGTTTATCATTAGGTCTATTTCAGAGTTCCAGAAAGTCTTAGGTATGAAGAGAATTTGCATACAAATTATTCATAAAATAGTATGCATTTTAAAAGTCTGTAAGACTGCATGTGATCAAATAATTTTTATCTCACACAATAAATCACTTATATCATTATTAGTCTTTGGGAGAACTTGAACCAGTGCCTGAAAGTGAAAGTCACTCAGTAGTGTCTGATTCTTTGTGACCCAATGGACTATAGTTCATGGCATTCTCCAGGCCAGAATATTGGAGTGGGTAGCCTTTCCCTTCTCTAGGGGATCTTCCCAACCCAGGGACCAAACCCAGGTCTCCTGCATTGCAGGTGAATTTTTTACCAGCTGAGCCACAATTATTGGACCAATGCCTAATATGCAGTAAATCTCGTTGAGTAAATGAACATGGGGAAGACATTACATAAAGGTAATTTGCTCTTATACCATGTACTTATTAGTGAATCTTTTCAAACTCATCTCTCTATCAAATTCTGCAGAGCCAGCATACTGCACCTGAGTGCAAATCCAAACTCCTTACTCTGGTTCATATATGTATGTAATTTGGACCCAGGCTACTTTCTCATACTACTTCATTTTTTCCTCCAGCTTGTTTCTATCTAACTGAAAATCTCCTAACACTTTTGCACTTTTGTCATCAAATAATTGGTTTAAATACCACTTTTTGATTAACTACCCAATCTAAAGTAAGCACACAGGTACTTGCTTATTCACATCAACTAATTTAAATTTCTGCTGTCTTTTGCTGTGGATGTACACTTACTCATTTGTTTCTCCCACTAAAATAAAGTATAAAGAACAAGAATATTGCCTTATTTACTGCTATATTTCCAGTGTCCAAAATACTATCTGGTAAAGAAAGTCAAGTGTTGAAGAATGTAAAAACTTGTAGGAGCAATTCTGTTTTCCCCTATCATATATCATAAACATAAATGCTTAGTTATTATTTCTGAGTCATATAACAAGTCTCAGAGAGGAATCACCCCCAGCATCACACCATTCATCTTTTTAATTCTGCTATCCTGTCTCAAATGTTTTTCAGGAAGTGATACTTTTATTAATAGAAAATGTAACAGGCCAGATTAGAAGGTCCAAGACCCTAGTTTTCAAGTCAGTTTACACACAGTTGAAAGTTAGGGTCTTGCCACTTACTAGTCATTTGCCTCAGTTTCTCCTCTGTGATACAGGGGACAACAAAGTCTTAGGAACAAATGATTTAATGTACAAAAGATTTCTTAGCGTAGTACCTGCTGTATAAAAGCTTTATAAAAATTCATAACTGCTTATATTGTTTATAAAGAACTACACAGAAGCACATATTTAACAGTAAGCCTAGTGTTCAATCTACAGTCATTTCTTTGTGCTTCAGGAACATTAAAACTTCTATATCTTGCTCTATCAAAAACTTATTTTAAAGCTCCAATGCTGCAACAGATAGAACTGTACTACATAGTTCTTGTTTTATTAATTTAAAGTAAATGAGGGTTGTGCTCAATGTCACCATAATTACAAAGCAAATAGGAGAGAGTATCCAAAGATGATAATAGTTAAAGAGCTGTTCTTATAACTGCTTTAATTCTCTACAAAACATAAAATATATTCTATATAAGTATATGCCTAAGATTCTGCATCAGAGTCTGCTTTGAACTAAATTCTGTCCCTTTAAAATTCATATGCTGAAGCCCTAATCCCCAACGTGGCTATATGTGGAAATAGGGCCTATAGAGAGATAATAAAGGTTACAAGGTCTTAAAGGTAAAGCCTTAATCTGATAGGATTGGTGTCACAGGAAAAAGAGATGCCAGAGATCTCTCTCCCTCTTTGTGCAAGCACAAAAGGAAGGGCATGTAAAAACACAGCAAGAAGGTGGCTGTCTGCAAGCCCGGAAGAGAGGCCTCCACCTGACACCAATCCTGACGGCACCTTAATCTTGGACTTCCAGCATCCAAAATTTTAAGACAATAAATTTAAGCCCACTCAGTCTGTGGTATTCTGTTATGGCAAGCTAAGCAGATTAATACTGGTCTTTGCATTTACATTCCAAACTTGTTCCCACAGAAATCAGGCTATCTTCTTCCTCACCTCATTCTAGGCAGTGTTCAAAAGCTTCTTTATCAAGTAACTTTTCCACCTCCCTATCTAAAATTCTATGACCTAAAACTGCAAGCTTCTTCACTGTGACACTTGTCACTCTCTATTTCCCAGAACTGCTTCACTTTTCTACACAGAACTTATCACTACTTGAGACACTGTACATTTTATTATTTGACCACCAAGGACAGAACAAAAGCTTCATAATAATAAATCATTTTAATAGGAACACAAATTTAAGAATGATAAAGTAAACAAGAGACTTTGAAACCAGAAAAATCATTAAAAAAAAAAACAATCTAAACTCCAACAGCCTATATGTACATAACAATGAGAAGCCTTAAGCTTAGATTGCCTCATTTATAGAATAGGGTTGCATTAGTAACTACCTCACAGGATTGTAAAAACCAAACTAAACTGGTTAGTATATAAACTTTTATAAGCAGGACCAATAAGCATGCAATAAATATCCTAAAACAAAATATTTTTTCTATATACATTACTGAGAAATATGGGTTTTAATTTTTCTGGAGGGGAGAGAAACAAAATTAGGCTTTATGATTTTAATTCATAGTAAACTGCTTAAGGCACCTCAAAACCACATATATTCACTTTGTTTTTTTTACTTACTAACTCAGTCTTACTAACTTCTAGTTCCCCTCATCCTGGAAATCTCAGCAAGCTGAGTTTCCAGCATGGAAGTCTGGCTCAGAGTAATACCCAGTAATTGCCTATTAAGTTTTAGAGTTCTATTGATATCTTACAGTAAAATTTTACATAACAACCTCACCATTAGGAAATATTCAAATGACATTAACATATTTAATACTGCATTAGTATAACACTAAAATGTGTCATAAAATATTCATATTCAATATAGACATCCTCATAACATCATAACAAGAGTGTTGGCTTGACAGCTATCATACAGAAATTTCTTTACAAATCAAGCTCTTTCGGAAAATAAGCTAATATACTGGTATAGGTTAAGGTTTCTCACACTGAATTAAAATAGGACTTGATGCATTTTTGAGGTTGAAAAACTTCTTTATTTTATCCCTTTTATAAGGTGGAGCTTTTCTCTCTGTGAGAGAGTAGGCGGGTATCATTATGAACTAATTGTGATGTTTAACATATTTCAATACATAGTAGTTATGGTTCCTTTTGTGGCCCAAGCAGACTCAGTCTTGGTCACTGAGTGAAGCCTTTTCATTTTAGCTGTGTGCTTCTGACATGACCTTGGCTATTTGTGACTGTTTCCACGCTTCCCGATACAACTCAATGATTGAGATTTATCTCACACATTTGTGTTCCAGACCTAGAGCCAGCCATTTCTCTGAAGAGCTCTGAGTATTTTTAGTGGAAAATGGTATTAGAAACACAGATATGGGATATGGGAACTAAAGTTGTTTTTATACAAGGTTTGCTTATTGTTTCCAGGCATATTTCATGGGTAAAGCTAAGAGATACTTTCTATTCAATAGAAAATATTGATATATTATAAGTTCCAGTATTATCTTCAATTCAAATTCAGTTAGTTATTTTTACTTCTTTGATTTTACTTTTGTATTCCTTTTCTGCAATACTGAACATCTTGGTTTCTGGAGACAGTAATATAATTGCTGGCTTGTTTTTAATCAGTATATATTTAAAAACAGCAATATTATTGTTAATAAAATCACTGAATCCAGTCAGGACTTCTCTGGAGTTTTACTTAAACATTAAGGATGTACAGCCACAGTATCATTTTAATTTAATTTCAGATAATTCTGTGCTTTCAAGCCACCAACAAGGTATATAAATTCTATCCATCAAAAATAAAGAGTAGCATACTATAAACTCTGATCTGCACCTTGCTTTAATTCATTTGATAAAATAGCTTAAAAATCATTCTATACAATATTAAGTTCCCCCCCCTTTCCAGCTACCTAAAGTTTATTTAATCAGTCTATGACAGTTTCCAATCATATGCTATTTATTACAAAAAGGACTGCATTTCATATACATACACATATGTACATGTGACTAAAGACAGGAAAAGGATTTAGAGGAAGAACAACAGTAGTAAGGGAGTGAATTTTCAGAGTCCTTTGTCAGATGCCTTATTGAGCTATGCTAGGCACTTCATGTTATTTTTAAATTTACTCCCTCAGTCTATCAGGCAGGAAATATATCTACTTAGAGATCAGAGAGATTAAAGTAACTGGGTCAAAGTTAGAAAGTTGGTCCGAACTGGCAACTGACCTAAGACTAGGGCCAAGATCTACATTCTTTTTTTAAAAAACTACTTAAAACGGATAGGGTAAGTACAAAGTCTAAGTCAGTTATTATTTTTCAATTACATGGACAGTCTTAATAATCTACCCCAAAAGCATGTCATATAACTGATACAAAAAACTTTTTAAAACTACACTTCTGAAATATGCTCATGCTCACATTAAAAATATATGTGAAGAATATTAGACCCATATAAGCAATACTAAAGAGAGTAAAATACTTACTTGGATCATTTAGGTCTGACAGGCTTGTTTTCCTTTCTTTCAGGTTTGTGATTTTGGCTACTTTTGTCCTAGATAAAATGACTTTTCCATTAGTATGTAAATAATTCTGTCCACTCTCATCACAACTCACAATAATATCAACTGGAATCTTTCCCACACTGTTGCCATAAAACTTCTTGGCTGGTAATATTGTGTTTTGTGACTTCTGTCCTCCAGAATTCTGATGAATTGATGTTCTTAATGATAATCCAGCAGAGTCATTCAAAGTTACAGTTTGTCTGCAATTTCTCTGCAAATCCTTAGAAAAAGGAATACCACAACTTTGGCATTTGGTCTGATTTTCTTTTTCTTTCCCACATTTTGGACAAAATCCACACTGTTTAGAAACCTTAAAATCCAAAAGAAAGAAAGGGGAAAAAAAAGACTTCGGCATTTTATTTCAACATCATGGAACAACAACAACAATAATCTCAAAATTAATCTCCTATTTCTCATCACCATCACTATGGCTATCACAAAATCCTGAATGTTACTTGGGATTTAGCATCACAACACTGGAAGGAATTTTCAAAACCATCTAGTCCAGCAGTCTTCAAATCAGAGTATGTATATTCCTCAAGGGCTACATAAAAATTTTCTAAGGCATACAGGGCATAAATCATCTTAAGGTAAATCAATATTTAGATGTTTAAGTCACACATATAACCCTTCCAAAAACTGGTCTGATTATGCTTATGTCAAAGTATCACCTGCCACAACTGTTCTCATACTTAAAAAAAAAAAAAAAGAATCCTAAATCCAACTCCCATTTGAAATATTAAAATGGCACATGGCCCTAGGGTATAAAAATCACCAAACCAAACAGAAAGATAATGTTACATGCAGGAAAAATGAATTGATTCTAAGTTCTGGTTAAGACATTCTATTACAAGGTAATTTATTTCTAAATTATCAGTGCTACAAAAATAGTTCAAGGAAGGCCCCATCTAGGCCTCTTACAATTATGATACCATTAAAAAAGTTTTTTTGACAGTAGAGTATCATATGATTTTGAAGCCTTTAATGTAGAAGGAGTTCAAGGTATTTGGTAATATAAAACTCTTTCCATTCTCATGTACCTATTTATGTGAACAAGGTTCTTCAGCACTTACATCAATAAGAAGGAAAACACGAATAGATGCTGAATCCAGTTTCAATATGTAACATAATATTCATCCATGGACATATAAAATAATTGAGAAAAATAGACTGTCTCTAATTAAAAGATGCACCTCCAATAATTTTGCTTTTACATCAAACTTTGTATAAAATATATGGCTTTAATAATTATATACTATTAACAAGTGTATATTATTAATTTGGATGTGCCCAGATCCATATATGAGGAGACTGATCTAAATACTCTATTTTAAAAGGTAACTCCTTTTCACTGTGTCAACTATTACATCCTGTGTGACCTTTTAAATTCAGGATGAAAAATGCTAAATGTCAATTTAAGAATATATAAGAGGATAACATAATCATTTAAAATTCTTTTAGGTGACAGAAGACATCAAGTAGTTGCATGACCAACAGATAGGTGGTAATCATATATACCTATATATATACACACATATATATAATGTACAGAATTACATTTCAAAATTCACCAAACTGAATGCTTAAGTTTTATGCATTTTTATTTTATGTAAATTTATGACTCAAAAATATGTACACAAGCAAAAACGGCCTATAAAGACCACTACTCTAGACTTACCTCTTTGCTGTAAAGATGAAAAAAACTGACAGAGAAATTGCTAACTTTGCCCAACTGACCATGACCAAGCTGTTCTATTATACCACGTTACCTATTTGAAGGTCTACCCCAGACAACAAAAAGGAATGAAATTTTTTACCCAGATAACACAAAGGAATGAAAACCAACCAGGGCAAAATTAAACTTAATAGGTAGAACTGCAGCTTGGCATATGTAGATTGTACTTTTTTTTTTTCACTCTGCCAAGACATAAAGAATTCAATTATGCTATTTTGAATGCATATGTAAGTTATGTGAACAACTGGTTAGATACAAAGGAGTAGTCCCTACCTACATACTACCCGATGATGAAATACCTAAACCTCTTAAAAAAAAGAAATATCTAAATCCCCTCATTTAAACACATCCATTTACGTGAAAACTAGACCCTCATTTGTCACAGTGGGAGTCAGCTCTATGTAAGCTAATTCTCTTTTATTAAGAAGAATCAATGATATCATCAAGCTGGGTTCAGGCTGGCTCCAATACTTTAGTGTCTATAATAAAGGATATATTTTAATAAAAAGAACCCTACGGAAAACAATACTTTCACATATTTGCTTTTATAAAATTGATACTGAAACAGAAAAAGCACTTCTATACTATTAAAAATTTTAATATTAAAATATAGAAGGAACTATATCATGAGCTATTATCATATGCCACCCACAGGCTAAGAAATAGGTATCTTAGAACTGCTTGCAGCAATTAGGAACAAAATGCCGATCAGCTTAACCAAACATGGTATTACACTGCTCATGATAAAAACTAGAGATTAAGAATTTTATCAACCTAGTGATCAAAAAACTAGAATCTCAACATTATTTAATTATTTTTAGTAAAGTAGTAAATTTTCTTAACAGTTTTATGTTAAATATAAATCCCTTCAGAAAACAAAGATTAATTAAAGGGTCATTTCCCCCACTTTGGTCAATGGAACACTTTAAAATAAATCCAAATCTCATTATCACATATTATCTGCCAGTCTATACACATTAATAATAACCTGTATACTTAATAAGAATAAGCATGTCTTTGATGAGACACCACTGAGACAATTTCATGTTTTGCTAAATATTCTGAACCTGTTATAATCTCATTAAATACCAAAGACTTCGTTTTCTTACAAGCAGTATGTAATGTGAAATTTCACAGACTATACATGGAAAGAAAAACCACTCATCTTGTTAAAAAATTTTAAATTACATAGAGGATGGCTACAATCTATTCTTTATCTCCACTAAGAAAAGAATAAGTGGCACAGAAGTAAAGAGTAAAAAGAAAGAAAATATATTTTCGATGTTAAAAAAAAATTCTGAGGCTTTTAGCTGGCATGCCTAAGGAAGGAAGGATGGTGTGTGTGTGGGAAGCAGCTTTCTTCTTTCCTCCTCCTTTCCACGGGCCCAGCAAAGGGCTAAGCAGTGTGGGGGATGACGGCAGGGCCCAAGCCAACCTTAGGCTTGCGTGCCAGAAGACTGGCCACAGAAAACTCAACTGAGCAAATACACTGGAGATAACGCAGAGAGGTTTCTCAGTCAGAGAAGGGAGTTACAAAAACATGCAAAGCACAAAAGGCTAAAATAAACACTGTGGTGTTGGACTAGAATTGGAGTTATCAATGTACACTCATGAATTTTAACATATACTAAATATTAACACATACATACACAAATATTCCTAGTTCAGTCTGCTGAGAGGGTCTACAAATTTGACACCCAGTAGCAACAAGCACAACTACTGTCCAAATATCTTCCTTTCACTTATACAAACAATGATTGTTTGGAGAAATGCATGACTACAGAGCTGATACAGAGAAATACAAAGAAATCTAGACCACCTGGTTATACCAGAAAACAGGTACTCAAATAATGATGGGGACATGTCAAAAAGAAAACAGCCAGCTTGAAGAACTTTCCATGGTCCAAATCTCGGGCAATTTGAGCATCAAATTGCTCAAACTGCTCAAATTGCTCAGCTGTGGAGAATAACCTTTCTGAGAAAAATAAGAATCTATGTCTTCTCCAGAGAGACGTTGTGGGGTGGGAGGTGGGAGGGAGATTTGGGATTGGGAGCTTGTGTGTACCTGTGGTGGATTTATGTCGATGTATGGCAAACCCAATAGAGTATTGTAAAGTTAAATTTAAAAATAAATAAATAAATAAATTAAAAGATAAAAACAAAAAAAATATATATTTCATGT
>SJYV01015587.1:715701-730296 GCA_006410875.1 Neotragus pygmaeus | reverse complement strand
AAAAAAAAAAAAAAGAATCTATGTCTCCATGCTGATAAAAATAGAAACTATGGTAAATGTGAGATAAGAAAAAACTCTTATTAACAAATAAGTATAGAAATACTAGGGAACTCCCAGGTGGCTCAGTGGTATAAAGAATCTGCTTGCCAGTGCAGGGGATGTAAGTTAGATCCCTGGGTCAGAAAGATTCCCTAGAGTAGGAAATGGCAACTTGCTCCAGTATTCTTGCCTGGAAAATTCCAAGGACTGAGAAGCCTGGCAGGCTACAGTCCATAGAGTCACAGAGTCAGATATGAAATGAGTAACTGAGTACACAGAAATACCCATTAAAAACACGTACTAAAATGCCTGGAAAACGAGACAGCAAAAGAGACACAGATGTATAGAACCATCTTTTGGACTCTGTGGGAGAGGGCGAGGGTGGGATGATTTGGAAGAATGGCATTGAAACATGTATATCATATATGAAAGGAAAAATAAAATAAATAAATAATAAAAAGAGAAAAAATAAATAACTAAAAATAAAATACCTGGAAAAATCTAGAAGAGTACATCTTAAACAAGATGAAAGTGAGTATCAGCAATGATGTCGAAATCAACATTATATACCTCCTGATATGATGCAGTAAGATCATAGCATCACCTCTGGGGAATCTTGAAAAATATATACATCATGAAGAACATGCAGACCAATTCAACTTGAGGTACAAAATCAGTGGCCTGTATTTCTTACAAATATCAAGGTCACGAATGACAAAGGAACATCAAGGAATTATTCCAGATTAAAGAAGAGTGAAGATCACCACAACTCAGTGTAACATGATCCTGAACTGGATCTTGTTTCCATAAAGGACATGGTTAGAGAAAATGTGAATGGAGTTTGTGCATTAGATGATAATTCTGGATCCATGTTAATTAAACATTTTTGACAGTTGTATTCTGGTTATACATGAGAATTTTATTTTTAAAAAATTCTGATTGAGAGGGATTATGTGAAGAATGGTATAGGGAAGTATTCATACGTCTTTTCAGAAAGATACATATTCTGGATTTGTGACAATTGAAAAATGATCTAATGAAGGCAGAAAAGTTTGCCAAAGTAACCTTTTCTAGTTCTCCTCCAGTCCTATTTGAAAAGATCACCAGAATTTAATAAGTACTAAAAATAGTATTAATAAAAATACCAACTGATTAGCAGCAAAGAATAATTTCTCTACCCACCTCTAAATCAGTTAAACATTTTTTGGAAGCAGGAGACGGAGAAGGTGGGGTAGACTGATATGTACTACTGTGACGTTTCTGTGCAACTTTCCTTTTAATTTCAGACTCCAGGTGTGATTCAGACTCTTCTGTTTTCATTATACGATCTAAAAAAAAAAGGGGGGGGAGTACTAAAATTAAACTTTATAAATTTCTCATTTTTCACTATGAAAAAAAACTAACTCATATTATCAAATGATGTTTTAGCTAAAAGAAACTAATGTTTCAATATGTACAACAGAGAAAAATAGAACTTTAGGCCAGAGCCAGTAGCCATCTCCTGGGTGCTCTTGCCTGGCCTTCACCAAGACCACTTTCCACCTGCTCTACTGTGTACCATTTTCATCAAGTGTACCAATAGTCTCTTCAGCTTTTTCTGTGCTACTGCGGCAACAGAGCACCTTCTGCACTGAGTCACACACACGTTTCTTTTTCCTACGTTATTGTTCTTAGATCAGTAAGGAGAAAAATATGAATTCAAATATTGGGGTACAACTGTTTCGATAAAGGAAGTAATTCTCAATTTAATGGCTTTTTAAATTCAAGACACACAAAAGAATTTTCTTCATTATTTTTCAATGTAAAGTCAACCATTTTCATTTCTAATTAATTCATAATTAGAATTTTTAAATGATTTCACAAATTTCAAATAGAACAATTTAAAATTCAGTATAATTTTACTTCATCAGCAAAGAAAACTGAACATTTATCTAAATCAAAAGTTAATGAACCTACACTGATGACTAATTCATGTGGTTGTATGGCAGAAACCAACACATTGTAAAGCAATTATCCTCCAATTAAAAATAAAATGAAAAGGCACTGAAAGTTAATAAATCTAAAACAAAGGTGTTCTACCTCATAATCCCAAGTATGTTAAATATTTCCATTTTCCTATCTTTAACATCCTCTAAAACTGTCTTAAGAAACCCATGCAATTATTGTTGCTTGGTGCAATCACAGAGTTCCACCTCCTCAGGATTTGCTCAGTCAGAATACCTTTATTTTCCTGGACACCGAAGCTAGAAATCTAAGTAATCGCTGACTTGTCCCAGTGAGTCCTTCCTCACAGTCAAGGGAATTCTACTACAGTTAGGGTCTTAAACTCATTCCTTTCTCTCCAATTCCACCGCCACTGCATTTCAGATGCTTAACTCCTGCCTAAATTGATCTCCCTCATTCCAATTTTGTTTGCTTCAAATCATTCTCCACTACTGCGAAAGTGATCTTTCAAACGATCTAATCATTCTAATGTTTAAAGTGTTAGTCACGCAGTCATGTCCGACTCTTTGTGACCCCAAAGATTGTAGCCTGCCAGGCTTCTCTGTCTATGGGATTTTCCAGGCAAGAATGCTGGAGTGGGTTGGCATTTCCTTCTCCCTTATGCTGAAAATCTTTCAATAATTTCAGTAGCTTAGGAAAAAAGTCTAAACCCCATATCTTGACAAGGTGAAGTTTGTATTGATATTCCAGACTTAATTTTAAAAAGAAACAAAAACACTATACCTCAAAGAAGTGCATTTCTCCAGGGTGTTTTCTTTCTCACCCTCATATATATATCATTCTCTTTGCAAGCAAAGTCCTCCCTATTTATCTAGTAAATTCAAACTATTCTTCATTAAGAAGCTACCTCTGGCCCACACTATGCATGATGAAGCACATCCTCAGAGCTTCCACAGCACTTCATCCATACTTCTATTAGCACTCATTTCATTCTCTGCTAAATCTTTACACTGATCTGCATCCTCCATTATACTGTTGGCTCTGATAAAGTAGAAACAATGTTTTACTCACATGTTTTCTCAGTGTTTAGAAACTGCACAAGGCAAGGGCTGAAAACATGTTTACTGGATTAATGAATCACATTACAAAACATCATATGACACAAGTTTTAGTAACAGATCTAGATATGTCAGGACTCAGCCAAGGAGAGGAAGGAAAAGCTGTTCCCAAGAACACCTTAGGTTATGGAGCAGCTGCTCCAGCCAGAGCATCCAGGTGTTAGTCATATTCCTATGAAAGCTAACTTTGGTATGGTGTTAAATGGATTAGATCAGATCTAAAAAGATGTTTCCAAATAAATGAGTATTAAAGAACTAGAATGTGGCACTAAGTAAAAAAAAAAGAAGACAGACAAGATATGGAATTCAGAAAATATACAGTTATCTGGAATATACAACTGATTACTGGCATAATTTAATTTACACAGACAGCTATCTTAAAACATGGGATTTTTTTTCTCCTCCAACTTTTTTTGGTCTAATTAAATTTTTGTATGTATACAGAAGAGCTTTTTCCTTTTAAACATATTTTAGGAATCTCTGTAATCCCTACAAAATCTTTGCAAATCATTTTGCTCAAGTATGTCTCTGGATCGTTTTCCTGCCAGACCCTACTTAGAGAATGACATTTTAAAAACTATTATCCTTTCAATCCAGATCATATAATCACACTCTTCTGTCCACTGTTGCTATCTCATCATGTCTAAGTCACATTTTTCTCTACCACATAATTAACAAGGGAGAAACGAGTGGCCCAAGCCCTGAAGGAAACAGAAAAATTTTTATTGATAATAGAGAAAAACAGTGTATATATGTACCACATCTTTATCCATTCCTGTGTTGATGAGCATTTAGGATGCTTCCCGGCTGTTGCTATTACAGTGCTCTATTTACGGCTGCTCTGGCCATTGCTGGCAGTGCTGCAGTGAACACTGGGGTGCAGGGATCTTTCCGAATTGTGGCTTTATCTGGGTATGTGCTCAGGAGTGAGACAGAGAGATCCTATGGGGGCTCTGCTTTTGGCTTTTTAGGGACGCTCCACACTGTTCTCCACAGTGGCTGTACCAGTTTACATTCCCACCAACAAGGCAGAAGGGTTCCTTTTCCTTCTTGACAAATGTACACCACTATATATAAAACAGATGACTAAACACATGCACACATACCAGAAGAAAAACCCAGAACCAATATACAAAGTACCAAAAGAGCTCATGTTAAATAATCCAGTACGATGACTGGCTCACTCATCACTCTGAGAAAATTAATTCTGGAGAAACTAATTTTGGCAAATCAGATAAAAAAGAAACTGCTTTCCCAACTTAAAGATTTACACCATAAGATGGCATTTAAAATACTGCCTTCAATATTGTACTTAATCCTCATTTATGGTCTAACAAGCCCAATCCTGTAATCATTTCATGGGCCCAATTAAATAATGTGCTAGCAATCAGTAATTTCCTCACCTGGAAATATAAAATGTTCATTCACATTGAACACCTAATGTTCATATGTTCCCCCCAAAGTTTATTTTACAATAGCTGATATATATATTAGTATACCTTTTTCAGCTAGATTATATCTGTAATATGGAAACTTCTATATCATTGTTATTACAAAATGATTTCAAAGATTCTCATTAATTTTTAAGAAAACAAATTTTGGCCCCCCAAAAAAGACAAAAGAGGAAAACAATTTTAAAATCTGACCCCTTCCTCAATCAAGATTATAGGGTATCAAAAGAAAGAGACAGAAACAGAAAGAATGACATACTTAGAAGTTTTAAGATGAAGCTTTATCTTAAGGTAAACACAGCTAAGAAGATTATGATAATTCATGTAAAAATTAACTAGTTTCAAATTATAGCCAGAAATATAAAATGGCTAAATACTTAAAACTTGATGAGTATAAAAAAACAGCAAATCCCTAACAAGAGGCTCATGAAAGTCTTAGCAGCTGACTATGAAAGGTATTTCCAAACCCTACAAGTATTCCAGGGAGATACTTAAGATAAAACCTATTCCCAACCCCACTACCTTTTAGGGATGAGAAGGTGAATAGAGTATTAATCCAAGACCACACAAAACAAATACCAATATTAAGATGCGACAGCATAAAACTCCTAAAAGAAAACATAAGCAGAACATTCTCTGCCAGAAATCATACCAGTGTTTTCTTAGGTCAGTCTCTCAAAGCAACAGAAATAAAAGCAAAAAATAAAAATAAAAAATAAACCAATGAGACCTAATCCAACTAATAAGCTTTTGCACAGCTAAAGAAACCATCAGCCAAACAAAGACAATCTATGAACTGGGAGAAATTATTGGCAAATGATATGACCAAAAAGGGCGTAATTTCCAAAATATATAAATAGCTCATAAAAAACAAACAACCTAATCAAACAATAGGCAGAAGATGAAAACAGACATTTCTCCAAAGAAGACATACAAATGGCCAACAGGTACATGTAAAGATGCTCAACATCACTAATTACTAGAGATTATTAGAGAAGTGCAAATCAAAAGCTACAATGAGGTATCACCTCACACCAGTCAGAATGACCACTATCAAAAAATCTGCAATAAATGCTGGAGAGGATGTGGAGAAAAGGAAACCCTTCTACACTATTGGTGGGAATGTAAACTGATACAGCCATTATGAAGAACAGCAAGGAGAGTGCTTTAAAAAAAAAAAAAAAACCTAGGAATAAACCTACCATATGACCCAGCAATTCCACCACTGGGCATACACTCTGAGAAAACTGCAATTCTAAAAGACATATGCACCCCAATGTTCACTCCAACACTATTTACAACTGCCAGGACATGGAAGCAACCTAGATGTCCATCTACACATGAATGGATAAAGATGTGATACATATATACAACAGAATACTACTCAGCCTTGAAAAAGAACAAATATGTCAGTTCCAGTGAGGTAGATGAACCTAGAGCCTGTTATACAGAGTGAAATATGTCAGAAAGAGAAAACCAAATATATCTTAACACAGATATATGGAATCTAGAAAAATGCTATTGATAAACCTACTAGCAGGGAAGGAATGGAGATGCAGATGAAGAGAATGGACTTGTGGACACAGTGGGAGGAATGGAGAAAGGCACACTGACATACATACACTACCCGTGTAGAAAAATGGTTAGCGAGAAGTTGCTCTGCAACACAGGGAGCCCAGTCTGGTGCTCTGTGATGATTAGAGAGGTGGCATGGGACAAGCGGAGGGAGGCTCCAGAGGGAAGGGATACGTGTACAGTTACAGCTGATTCATGCTGCTGTATGGCAGAAACCAATAATGTTGCAAAGCAAGTTTCTTAAAATTAAAAATTTTTAAATAAAATATTCTTTACAATAAAAAAAAAAAAACTACAATGAGGTATCACCCTATACCAGTCAGAATGGCCATCATTAAAAAGGTCCAGCAACAATAAATGTTGGAGAGGGTGTGGAGAAAAGAAAACCCTCCTACACTGTTAGCAGGAATATAAATTAGTGCACCCACTATGGAGAACAGTATGGAGTTCCTCAAAAAACTAAAACTGCAACTACTATATGCTCGAGCAATCCAGACAAGACTCTGGTTCAAAAAGAAGCATGCAGGCTTCTGGTTAAAGACACTGGGGCAGGACGTGCTCCTACTGCAAGGACACCAAAACAACAACTAGCTTCTGAACAACCACTGACAGTTGAATGCTGCTGCTAAGTCACTTCAGTCGTGTCCGACTCTGTGCGACCCCACAGACAGCAGGAGAACGCTGGAACCCACCAAAAAAAAGTACCCCACATCCAAAGACCAAGAAGAATCTGCAGCGAGACAATAGGAGGGGGGCAATCATGATATAATCAAATCCCATACCTGCCAGTGGGTGATGTACAAACTGGGGAACAATAATGCCAAGCAAGCTCTCCCACTATTGTGAAGGTTCTCAACTCCATGTCAGGCTTCACGGCCTAGGGATCTGGAAAAGGACTGGGAATCCCCAGGGAGTACGACTGTGAAGGCCAGTGGGATTTGACTACAGGACTTCCACAGGACTGGAGGAAACAGAGACTCCAGTGTTGGAGGGCACAAACAAAACCTTGCCCACGCCAAGACCCAGAGAAAAAGAGCAGTGACCTCACAGGAGAATGAACCAAAACCCCCTGGTAGTGCTGAAGGGTCTCCTGTAGAGGCATGGGTTGCCAGAGTCGGAGACTCTTTGTGACCCCATGGGCTGCAGCCCACCATGCTCCTCTGTCCGTGGGATTCTCCAGGCAAGAACACTGGAGTGGGGTGCCATGCTCTTCTCTAGGAGATCTTCCTGATCCAGGGATCAAACCCATGACCCATCTCCTGCACTGGCAGGTGAGTTTTTACGACTAGTGCCACCTTGGTTGAATCATAACATATATAATTACCTTAATCAATAATTACCTTAAATGGATTAAATGTACCAATTAAAAGACACAGAATGGCTGTGTGGATGAAAATAAGTACATGTATGCACTTCCATTTAGCACATCACTCTGCTGGAACCCCCAAATTGCATGTCATTATATTATAAAGTTAGGTTAATCACATTCCCATTATGACTTGCAATTGTAATTATCTTTTATTTTTTTGTCTGGCTATTTCTTGTGAAAACTAATAAACATCTATTACTAATGTGCTTACGTAGCTCTCACTCACTCAATACCACTGTATCATGATTGATCAACAGAAAAATAACAGAATTCTAAATAACCAAAGCTACTGTTTAATAGAAAAGCCTGTAATTCCTTTTTAAAATCCAGATGCATATTAGAATTATCTTTGAATTAAAAAAAAAAAAATGCCTGTTTTATTTTTCTCCAAAGCTCCAGATACACTTCTAACGAGAAGCCATGTTTGAAAACAACTGGACTATATTATGATATCTTACTTTTATCTAGCTGGTTTCCCTTTTGCTTTTTCATATTCAATGCTCCCATATCATTCACTTCATATTTTTCAATTTCTCCATCTCTTCTTTCTTTGATATTCTTTCTTATCAAGTGTAGTAGAAAGGCTTTTGTATACATACACACAAATAGCATGTATAATATATATATTTTAGAAAACTTACCAATTTTTGCCTAACTAAAAACCTTGCAATATTTTGATTCCACTTGTTTGACTTAATATGAAAAGAATTCTAGATTTATAATTTAAAAAAAAACAGGTATGCAACAAGAAACAAAGGTGTACTGTTATAGCACAAGTAACTATAGTCAGTATCTTGTAATAATCTATAATGGAAAATAATCTTAAAAATAATATATATGTATAACTGAATCACCTTGCTTTGTACCTGAAACATTGTAAGTCAACTCTACTTCAATAAAATATATATATTATGGATAAGAATAAATAAATAACATATTAAGGCAAATTTTAAAAAATTACATACACTCCAATGTTCAGAGCAACACTGTTTAGAATAGTCAAGACATGGATGCAAGCTAAATGTCCATCAACAGATGAACATATAACAGACAGACAGAGGAATACCACCCTACCATAAAAAAAGAAAGAAATAATGCCATCGGCAGCAACATGGATGGACCTAGAGGTTATCTTACTAAATGAAGTAAGTCACACATTATCATATGACATCACTTATATCAATATATGTGGGATCTAAAGTATGATACAAATGAACTCAATGAAAAATACAAGAAACAGACTCACAGACATAGAAAACAAATCTACACTTAACAAAGGAGGAAGGGGTGAGATAAATAAATTAGGAATTAGGGATTAGCAGATACAAACTACTATATATAAAACAGACAAATACCAAGATAAGGCCCTACTGTATAGCACAGAGAACTACATTCAATATCTTGTATTAATAATAATCTAGTGGAAAAGAATATGAAAAAGAACGCATACTATACGTATTAACTGAATCATTCTACTGTACACCAGAAACTAAAACTGTAAATCAACTACACTTCAATCAAAAAAAGAAAAAGATTATAGAGTATTTCCTGGTGGATTTTCTAGCTCAATGTCTTTTTAATATACCACCCTATGTCCAGGTATACAGAAAAGGTAAATATGGAAGCTATTACGAAACAAGTAAAAGTGGTTGAATCTATGCTTTAAAAAAGAATGGTCCTCCATAAAAAGAATGCTTATAGTAGCTTTCCTCATAAAAAACAAACAGACAAACGTAGAAACAACTCAGGTATCTATCATAGGAGATGATAAATAAACTGTTACAGCCCTATAATACAATACTAAAGAAGAACAAATTGCTAATGCACGCAACAACACTGGTGAATGTCAAAAATTCATCCTGAGTGAAAAGAAGACTTACATAAAAGTGTATACACTGTATTATTCCATTTATGTGAAAATGGTTACCTATGAGGGGGCAGCGATGAGAAGTAACTGGTAGGGACACGAGGGAATATTCTGAAGTGATGTTATCCTTTACACTATGTGTTCCAGGGCCTTGGGTTATAAAGGTGTGTATACCTGTCAAAATGTATTCGACTGTACATTTATGACTTGTAAATTTCATTATATGTAAATTCTATTTCAAAAGAAAACAAATATATATTTAACTCTAATCAAATGTCTGCTGAAGTGTTTAGGAGTAAAACTAAACTGGTGTTTGTAATTTTAAATGTACTGGAAAAAGTAGATGAATTTATAAAAAATGATTAGATATACAAATACATAATGAAGTAGTGTTCATTACAGAATCTATGTGGTACATGTAAATTCACTTCTAAAAGCTAGTTTTTTGGTATGTTTGAAAATTTTCATAACGGAAGTTGGAGGTTGGGTGGGGCAAGGATAAGGATAGTCCTTTATTTTGTTTGAAAATATAGCTTTGCTGGAAAATATACACCTCAAGGATAGTCAGGATACAAACAGCTATTTTTATTATGGTATTATGGTTATTTATTTGCTTTTAAGTTATTTTCATTACCTTTGAAAAGAGAAAGACAAATTAGAAAAATGGTTTTTTCCATCATGTCACTGTTACTATGACCGATTTTCATTATAAAATAAAATTAAAGTCATATATCATATTCTCACTATAATCTCCTTAAAAATCACTTTGGGCTATGCTGAATATATGTGATAAACAGAGAACACAACAGGCAAAGAACACAACAGGCAGACATGAATAAAAGAAGAAACTCAAATGGCCACTTAACATACAAAATGCCTGGTCATTAATAAGGAAATGTGAAAAAACAAATACTACTTCCCAATCAGTCTAGCAAAGCCTGAAAGAATGGTAAGATCTAATACTGCTGAGGAGCATATGAGAAAATAAACACAGATCATGTCTGCTGGGTGCTGATACCCTTTATAGAAAGCATTTTGGCAGAAACACATCAAAAGTCTTTAAAATGTACATAACTTTTGACCATGTAATTTTATTTCTAAGGACTTGATCTAAGGAAATAACATAAAATACACAAAATGTGCTAAATTATTAATCATAATATATAATATCAAAACATTAAAATTTTAATTATACTATATAAATATAGTGGGTCACTTCACATCTATTAAAAAATAAGAGACTTGGCTATAGTCCATTTGATTCTTTTAATTGTGTCTTTCATTTTAGTTTTCCTCTGGAATTCCAATATCTCTTAATCAGAGTACAGAAACCAGATAATATCATAACAAAGTCAAGATGCAAGTTATAGAACAATACACACAGTATAAATGCATCAAAAAATAGCTATATATGCATGAAGTCTGGCAAGTTATCAATATATGTTACGATACTAAAAGAAGATACCTTGACTGATTAAGATGAGAGGATATATTTCTTCTGCAAATGAGTTAAACACTGCTAAGTCAGATGACTTAAGTTACAATTATAATGTAATTATGAAATCATAATTACATTAAGAATGTAATTGAATATGTACTCAGAGACAGCATATAACATCTATTAATTCTCTGATAAGAACACAAAATCGGAATGAAAAACAAAAAGGAAGCCTAAGAAGAAAAAAAAAAGAGAGATCTTAATTAAGACGTTATTTTTCATGCTTAGAAAAACTGTAAAAAGTACATCAAACAAAAAATTAACAGAATATGTGACTTGTCCAAAAATTATACCAACACTTAGTTTTTTACAAGCTTTAGTTTAACTGTACAGAACTGCTTTATCAGTAATTACTGGCCTAGTGCTGATAAATAATTATAATTCATATTAAATGCTTTTAAAATCCAAAATAAAGGAGAAAAATAATAAAGGAAGTCCTCATAAGTGTTAAGAACTATAAAAAGACAGTGATACCTTTAAAGGAGGAAATTATTCCAGGTGCTATGCCACTAACTACTGATCCTGGGGTCTGAAAATAGTATTTTAAAAGCTATCTCCAAGGAAATCCTAAAATAAAATGCAATCTTAATGAAACAATATACACAACATTATTACAGCCCTATCATTCATACTATATCCAAGTATATATGAAACTACCTAACACAAAACTGAACTGACCTAACACAAAAGAGCTATCAGTTCAGTTCAGTGAAGTCGGTTAGTCGTGTCCAACTCTTTGCAACCCCAAGGACTGTAGCACATCAGGCTTCCCTGACCATTACCAACTCCCAGAGCTTGCTCAAACTCAAGTCCGTTTAGTTGGTGATGCCATCCAACCATCTCATCCCCTGTCATCCCCTTCTCCTCCCACCTTCAATCTTTCCCAGCATCAGGGTCTATTCAAATGAGTCAGTTCTTTGCATCAGATGGTCAAAGTATTGGAGCTTTAGCTTCAGCATCAGTCCTTCCAATGAATATCCAGGACTGATTTCCTTTAGGATGGACTGGTTGGATCTCCTTGCAGTCCAAGGGACTTTCAAGTCTCCTCTAACACCACAGTTCAAAAGCATCAATTCTTCGGTGCTCAGATTTCTTTATAGTGGAAAGACCATAGCTTTGACTACATGCACCTTCCCGGCAGAATGATTGATGTCTCTACTTTTTAATATGCTGACTAGGTTGATCATAGCTTTTCTTTCAAAGAGCAAGCGTCTTTTAATTTCATGGCTGCAGTCACCATCTGCAGTGACTTAGATCCCAAGAAAATAGTCAGCCACTGTTTCCACTGCTTCCCCATCTATATGAAGTGATAGGACTGGATGCCATGATCCTAGTTTTCTGAATGTTGAGTTTTAAGCCAACTTTTTCACTCTCCTCTTTCACTTTCATCAAGAAGCTATTTAGTTCTTCACTTTTTGCCATAATGGTGGTGTCCTCTGCATATCTGAGGTTATTGATGTTTCTCCCAGCAATCTTGATTCGAGCTTGTGCTTCCTCCAGCCCAGTGTTTCTCATGATGTACTCTGCATAGAAGTTAAATAAGCAGGGTGACAATATACAGCCTTGACGTACTCCTTTTCCTATTTGGAACCAGTCTGTTGTTCATGTCCAGTTCTAANGTTTCTCATGATGTACTCTGCATAGAAGTTAAATAAGCAGGGTGACAATATACAGCCTTGACGTACTCCTTTTCCTATTTGGAACCAGTCTGTTGTTCATGTCCAGTTCTAACTGTTGCTTCCTGACCTGCATACAGATTTCTTAAGAGGCAGGTCAGGTGGTCTGGTATTCCCATCTCTTTCAGAATTTTTCAGTTTACTGTGATCCACACAGTCAAAGGTTTTGGCATAATCAATAAAGCAGAAATAGATGTTTTTCTGGAACTCTCTTGCTTTTTCCATGATCCAGTGGATGTTGGCAATTTGATCTCTGGTTCCTCTGCCTTTTCTAAAATCAGCTTGAACATCTGGAAGTTCACGGTTCACGTATGCCAGCACACCAGGACTTATGTAGCTCCCAGGACTGGTGTATTCAGTGCCCCGACCCTGCGGCAGGCCTCTGTTGACCCACACCTCAGCCGGAGACTCCTGGACACTTGCAGGCAAGTCTGGTTCAGTCTCTTGTGGGGTCACTACAGTAAAGAGTCTGCCTGCAATGCACAAGTTCAGGGTTCAATCCTTGGGTCAGGAAGATCCCTTGGAGAAGGGAATAGCTACCCGCTCCATTATTCTTGCCTAGAGAATTCCATTAACAGAGGAATCTGGAGGTCTCCAGACCATGGAGTCACAAAGAGTTGGACATGACTGAACAACTGCAACTAACACTGTCACTTTTTTACAAGCTAAATATACCAATATCCCTTTCCCCAAGCTAAGGTGTTTCATGTGGACAGGTAATATTTATACACATACATATATATATATATTTACACACTTTATTATGAGTCCACAAGCATATACTGAGTAAGTAAAGCAGAAAGTATAGCTCTTCCCTATAAAAAAATTTCAATTAACACATGTAAAAGAAATAAAATAGAAGACTACCATTAATAAACACTGAGTAATAATTGTTGCCAGCAAGAGCCACCAAAAGATGCTAGTATTAGTGGACACAATTTTGAGGAAAAAGAGGGTATCTGCATAGTGTCAGAGTCCCAAGTTTTTAATAGGTAAAGGTAAAGTCGCTCAGTCGTGTCCGACTCTTTGCGACCCTGTGGACTGTAACCTACTAGGCTTCTCCGTCCATGGGATTCTCCAGGCAAGAATACTGGAGTAGATTGCCATTTCCTTCTCCAGGGGATCTTCCCGACCCAGGGATCGAACCTGGGTCTCCCGCATTGGAGGCAGTCGCTTTAACCTCTGAGCCACCAGGGAAGCCCCAAGTTATTAATAAGGAGGGGAAAATAGCTATATGGTGGAAGAACCCACCAGAAACTACCTAAGTAGGAGATCATGTTTAACAGTAGTTAAGACAAACCAACATCATACAACACTTGATATAATATGTAGAAAAAGAGACAACCTAACTTTCATGAAAGTTTTGCCAAAAATGAACAGCCTCAATCTAATCATAAGATGCAAAGAGCTGACTCATTGGAAAAGACTCTAATGCTGACAAAGATGGAAGGCAGAAAGAGAAAGGGAAATTAGAGGATGAGATGGTTGAATGGCATCACCAACTCAATGGACATGAGTTTGAGCAAACTCCAGGAGATGGTGAAGGACAGGGAAGCCTGGAACACTGCAGTCCATGGGGTTGCAGAGTCAAACATGACTGAGCAACTTAACAACACATCATAAGATAACATCATTCAAACTTCCAAACAGAAAGGCATTCTACTAGTATTCTTCAAATTAATCAAGGAAACTTAGGAGATGTAACGAATGTAAGATGCTCAAACTGGATCTTGGAACAGAAAAAAGTTGGAAAAATTGGTGAAATAAGACCAATGTCTAGTTTAAAATGCTATACCAGTGCCAATCTTTTAGTCTGTAAATGTACTATGACTGTAACATGTTAACAGGAAGAGCAGCTGGGTAAAGGGTAAATGAGTTCTATTTTTATAACTTTTCAGTACTCTGATTTTAAAATAAAAAGTTTTTGTTTTTTTTTAAGGTTTTTCTTACCTATTTAATGAATGTCACTGAATAAACAAAAAAGTTTTTTTTCAAATTTTGTTACTTTTGGCTACACTGGGTCCTCACTGCTGCAGATGTTTTCTGGTTTTGGGTTAG
>SJYV01015587.1:694395-715512 GCA_006410875.1 Neotragus pygmaeus | reverse complement strand
GGGGGGGGGGCTCTCCAGCTGTGGTGCTTGGGCTTAGTATCATGGTGGCACGGGCTCTATTTACACAGGTGGGCTCCGTAGCTGCAGCTCACAGGCTTAGTTGCCCAGAGGCATATGGAATCCTTCCAAACCAGGGAGCTAACCAGTGTCCCCTGCACTGGCAGGTGAATTCTTAACCACTGGACCACCAGGGAAGTGTCTGAATAAACAAAAAACTTTTGTAAAATGTCTGGGGCTTGCTGATATCTAAAACCATATCATAGGCTATATCACTTAACTTACTGAAATGCATCTGGGTAAAGGGAATGATAACCGTACCTATTGTGTAGTTCTTCCCTGAGGATCAGAAATAAGTTTCTTTTTGATCTAGGGAGAAAATAGTAAAGCACAGTGGTTAAGAGAACGTGTGGTCTTTATCATCATATAGACCTGGATTCCAGTACTAGTTTGTGTCCTTGAGCAAGTTATATAATCCCTGCGAATCTCAGTTTCTTCCTCTGTACAAAATGGAGGTAAAGTTGAACTTAGCTTATTGAGATCCTGGGTAGGGAGCTAGGATAAAAGCAAATAATCAGTGTCAAGCATCCGACTCAGCTCAAGTGCAGGGCAAGAGTTCAGTAAAGATTTAAGGTATGAATGTTAAAGGGGCTAGTCATTACTAACACATTTAATAAACCTAGTGAGCATAACTATGCATTACAAAGCATACTAATTCACATTCATAACAACTGCAAAATTAAGAAGCTATGTTTCAAATATTCTCTTTACAAAATATGTTCTATATATACACAAAAGATTTTCATCCAAGGTATGGAAAAATGCAGGTGCTTTAAAAAAAAAAAAGAAACTGTTGGCAACCAGGAAAATTCAGCTGCTTAAAATCATTCAATTTTGGATAGTAAGAGCCACTACTGCTATTTAAAACAAGCAAAAGACCTATGGGATTAAGAGATACAAACTACTATACATAAAATAGATAAGCAACAAGAATATATTCCATAGAACAGGAATTATAGCCATTATCCTGTAACAACTTAATGGACAATAACCTGTAAAAATACTGAATCACAACACTGTACACCTAAACCTAATATAATAACGTAAATCAACTTCTACTTCAATTAAAAAAAAAAAGCCAAAAAATAAACAAGCAAAGGCCTGGGGAAAACAAGATGCACACACAGATTGAAAATCTCTAAATAACGAACATAAATTTGATGGCAGAGAAAAAGCTTTCATAAGTGCTAATTGCTCTTATTAGTAATTAAAAAAAATTATTTCTATGTAAATTAAATTTCTACTTACAATAATATTTCAACATCTACTATTAACAGAGTTTCATCAGGTATGATCTCTTTTTAATTCAGTGATTTTCTTGTCTAGAATAATTTTGATCCTAAAATTTAGAATATATTAGGCAACCACTGAATTAACACTATNGGGAGCTAACCAGTGTCCCCTGCACTGGCAGGTGAATTCTTAACCACTGGACCACCAGGGAAGTGTCTGAATAAACAAAAAACTTTTGTAAAATGTCTGGGGCTTGCTGATATCTAAAACCATATCATAGGCTATATCACTTAACTTACTGAAATGCATCTGGGTAAAGGGAATGATAACCGTACCTATTGTGTAGTTCTTCCCTGAGGATCAGAAATAAGTTTCTTTTTGATCTAGGGAGAAAATAGTAAAGCACAGTGGTTAAGAGAACGTGTGGTCTTTATCATCATATAGACCTGGATTCCAGTACTAGTTTGTGTCCTTGAGCAAGTTATATAATCCCTGCGAATCTCAGTTTCTTCCTCTGTACAAAATGGAGGTAAAGTTGAACTTAGCTTATTGAGATCCTGGGTAGGGAGCTAGGATAAAAGCAAATAATCAGTGTCAAGCATCCGACTCAGCTCAAGTGCAGGGCAAGAGTTCAGTAAAGATTTAAGGTATGAATGTTAAAGGGGCTAGTCATTACTAACACATTTAATAAACCTAGTGAGCATAACTATGCATTACAAAGCATACTAATTCACATTCATAACAACTGCAAAATTAAGAAGCTATGTTTCAAATATTCTCTTTACAAAATATGTTCTATATATACACAAAAGATTTTCATCCAAGGTATGGAAAAATGCAGGTGCTTTAAAAAAAAAAAAGAAACTGTTGGCAACCAGGAAAATTCAGCTGCTTAAAATCATTCAATTTTGGATAGTAAGAGCCACTACTGCTATTTAAAACAAGCAAAAGACCTATGGGATTAAGAGATACAAACTACTATACATAAAATAGATAAGCAACAAGAATATATTCCATAGAACAGGAATTATAGCCATTATCCTGTAACAACTTAATGGACAATAACCTGTAAAAATACTGAATCACAACACTGTACACCTAAACCTAATATAATAACGTAAATCAACTTCTACTTCAATTAAAAAAAAAAAGCCAAAAAATAAACAAGCAAAGGCCTGGGGAAAACAAGATGCACACACAGATTGAAAATCTCTAAATAACGAACATAAATTTGATGGCAGAGAAAAAGCTTTCATAAGTGCTAATTGCTCTTATTAGTAATTAAAAAAAATTATTTCTATGTAAATTAAATTTCTACTTACAATAATATTTCAACATCTACTATTAACAGAGTTTCATCAGGTATGATCTCTTTTTAATTCAGTGATTTTCTTGTCTAGAATAATTTTGATCCTAAAATTTAGAATATATTAGGCAACCACTGAATTAACACTATATTAAGATGGTAACATAGTGCAACAAAACATAATTCTGAAGCTATAACCCATCCAGAGTGAATATCTGGATCCTGAATTTAACAACAATGCTAATATAATCAAAAAAACTTCCAACTGTCATCACCTGAATGTGTACTCTATGAATCATTCTCCAATGATTTCAGATGAGAAATAAATTCTCAAGTCAGTTATTAAAAATGGGTCTATATATTTCTAGTATAACTGGGAATATTCTAAAGCCAGTGCTACATCCCTAACCTACCTTTCATACAACAACTCAAAACCCTTCACAGGTGTTAACAAATAAAACTGCACACTTACCAACACCTTGGGGCCGACTTAACCTTACAGGGTTACTTTCAAATTTTTGGACATGAGGTGGGTATTCTTTCCTAAAAAGGAAATTCATATAGTTTTACTCTAAAAGAAAAAAAAAATATTTTTAAAATGAAAAAGTAGAGGGAATACTTACAATATGTTTATCAAAAGCAAATCATAGCTTGTTACATAAAAAGTGGTAATATAAAATAACACTATATTACACAAACATACTAAACCTTAATGTACTGCAAGATCCCTAAGGGCATTGATTATATTTTATTTAAACTGTTAATCTATGCCAGCCAATAGTGGGCAGTCTTTCAAATAAACATTTAATAAATGAATCCAAATATTTATCCTTTCAAATTAGTCACTTTTGGAAGATACATATATCTCCCCAATGCACAAATTTTAGAATTTTTCTTTTGGAACTACTTTCATAATCTATTTATAAAAACTTTTAAAAAAAGAAAGGCTTGTAATATTTCATTGTCACATGCAGTTCTGAAATAAAACAAATTACTTAGCTTAGAATAAATATCTGCCCAATTTTGCTGTAAATGTTTCTAGCTGTTTAAAAATCAAGGAATAAAGGGAATAAAGACTGAATAAAATCTTATTCTTCAGGATAATTACAAAAGCAGTAAAAAAAAAAGTTATATACAAAACTAGAAATCATGAAACAAGTATTCATACTGTGCAGTCACTATACCTGTGACTATATAATGGGGTTATAATTATATTAATACTTTTAAAAGTATATTACATCTCAGACTTCATACACAACCAATTTTCAACTACACACCAGTTTGGGAGAAAAGCAAAAAACCTATAGCTAAATTATGGGATAAAACCATTAAAGAAGGAGATTTGCAACAGACGAGGGAACTACAAATAGCTACTTCCCCATCCAAATGAAAGGCTCCAAAAATACTTTCATATTATTTAACGGGGGAATTAAAAGAGGTCATTCTGTTCTTTGTAAATCCATTCGCACAAGTGATCAAACCTATCACAAAGCAGTACAACTAAGCAAAAATTAAACAAAAATCCTCAAGGAGTTTTCCTTATAAGGGTTTCATATTTTTATATTGCAAAAGTCAGAGCACCTGAATTGAAAGCAAACTAAGAAAACGACAAGCAGAACATAGCAGGAGCAGTGACAGCAGTGTCCTCCCGAGAGCAGCTAGCAAACAGTGCGCGCAGTGTGCCAGGCGCTGTTCCAAGCGCTCTGCGTCGATTGATTACTTTGGCCTTCACAATAACCTTATGAAGTATATGCTACTGTTAGCACTTTACAGATGAGGAAACTGAGGCACAATGAGGTTAATTAACTTGCCCATGGTCACAGAACTACTAAATAGCAACACCAGAATCTGAATCCTGGCAAACTGCATCAGTTTTGGTAAGTAATGGTATTTTCATTGTTATCGTTGAGCAGTATGTGATCCAACTGGGTCATTTCCACACTGTCAAAATTTTGTGAGGATACAAATTGTGAAGATGAGAATTTGCCTCAAGAGACAGCAGTACCAGTGCTATGAGAAATAAGGTTTTCAGCTCCTAACTACATTAAGCTTATAAATAAAGTACATGTTTTTATATTCTACACATGTTCAAAAATGATATAATCTTATCCATATACAATCAATTTTCAATCTCTGTTATAACTCTACACTGGAAAAATAAAAATATCAACTATAAAATACAACCAAAGCAATAAATTTGAAGCAAAATATGATACAACTATAGTAAATTCCAAAATCTCTATGTATTAAAACAGTGGACAATAGAAACAGTAGATATTCTTAAATACTAAGGATTATCAACACGAGAAATGATTTGACAGAGTGGCCACAAAATCTGGAAATACAGATAATTTGGATTTTTGTCTATTTAAATCTGCTTTACTTATTCTAGGATATGCTATAAACACAAGTTCATTCAGTAATAACTGGCATAAATCATCTAAGACAACGTATCACAGATATACAGAGATTACTAATTCACTCTGCTCTCTGCTATTTGACAGAGTGCACTGAACCATGCACTGCTGATGAGGAACAAACACCACAGTGAATGTGTGTGTCATATAATGTCCATGACCATCATGTATTGTCATGTTAAAAATTATGTACCTGTGCCAACACTTCCAAAGCTTATGGCCACTCTGTATCTGATATTTACTATATTTTGTCCTATACATAGCAAATTTTGTTTTAAAAAATGTATTGTAATAAGCAAATTACTGAAGTAAAAGCATACCTTAATTTTAATATAAGAATACAAGAATTTCAGAATAAAAGTATTTGTTTAATAAGAGAATTAAAAGAACTTTATAGGTATAATCTTATGTTAACTTTTGTTAGGTAATCAAAAATAAACTTTTATGTTAACTTCTTAGTATAAAGGTTCTAACACTCTAGAGACATTAAAAATTTCAAACTTCAAACTAGTATAATGCTTAAGGCTAGGATTTAATTTCCTAGTGGATTTTCTTTCCTACATTAAACCAAGCAGAAGCAGAGAAGTGTCCCTACCAACTGGGAGCATTTTTTTCTTTTGCTTCTGAGAGTATGTGTTTTGTATATAAGTTTTAGAGAATCTCATTTCACGGATCATGGATCCAGTATTTTACAAACTGCATAAAAACAGATACCTTGTTCCCCCTTCTGTGCAAAACTGTTTAAATAACATCAGAATGTTTTGTTTATTAAAAGTTAGACAGGCTTCAGCTTTGGAAGTCTTTTAAAAACAAAAAAAATTTAGAACAAATTTAAATTTACTGAACAGTTGAAAAGATAGTTCAGAATTCTCTTATATCCCTTACCCAGTGTTTCCTAATGTTAACACCTTCATTACCCTCATATCTATGTCAAAAAACGCAAAAATCAACATTTGCACATGGCTATTAACGCCAGGCTTTGTTTGAATTTTACCAGCTCTTCCACTTTCCACTAATGTCCTCTTTGTTCTAGAATACAATCTAGGACTCACTGTTTTTTAGTGATCCTGTCTCCCTAGGTGTGCATGTGTGCGTGCATGTGTGTATGTGGCTCAGTCATGTCTGACTCTTTGCAACCCCATGTACTGCAGTCTGCCAGAATCCTCTGTCCATGGAACTCTCCAGGTACAGATACTAGCCCGCCAGGCTCCTCTGTCCATAGAATTCTCCAGGCAAAGATAATGGAGTGGGTTGCCATTTCCTCCTCCAGGAGATTTTCCCAACCCAGGGACTGAACCTGGGTCTTCCATACAGCAGGCAGATTCTTTACCATCTGAGCCACCACAGACGGAGGCAGCTTCTTTGTTTCTCGGACTTAAATTCTTTTTCATGACCCTGGCACTTCGGAAGAGACTGGTTAGTTATTACATAGAATACCCCTCAACGTGTGTCTGGTGTTTCACTCATGACTACACTGAGCTTGTAGGTTTAGTGGATGTCTCATCACATTGTATCAGGGTTACATGGTATCAGTGATTTATAACACCAGTAAGATTAACCATGATCATCTGGCTAAGATAATATTTGCCAGGTTTCTCTACTCCAAAGTTACTTATTTTCCCTTTCCAATGTTCTATTTGGAAGCAAAATCAATTAGTCCAGCCTACAAGAGAGGCTTCTTCCCTGGTGTCTCAATGGTAAAGAATCCACAATGCAGGAGACGCAGGTTTGATCCCTGGGTCAGACCCTCTGAAGAAGGAAATAGCAACCCACTCCAGTATTCTTACCTGGAAAATGTGGTTGACAGAGAAGTCTGGTGGACTACAGTCCATGGAGTCACAAAAGAGTTGGACACAACTTAGCAACAATGCTTCAACTCTATTTCTTCCTGAAGAGGGGAGTATCTACATATATTATTTATTTGGAATTCTTCTGTAGCAAACAGCTGTCAATTTCCCCTAATTCATTTTGTGCAGCTTACAAAAATTTTAGGTTAGTTCGGTAACTAAATCACTTATACCAGTACCACCAATGGATATTTATTTTATACTTTAGGTTATAATCCAATTGTTTTGGTTCTGGTCCTTGGGAGCTCTTTCAGTTGGTTCTTGTTTTCCTTTCCTGGGATGTCACCTTTTTAATTCTGATAAAATATATATAAAATTTACAGAAATATGGAATGCTTCACCAATCTCCATGTTATCCTTGTACAAGGGCCATGAAAATCTCTGTACTGTTTCAATTTTAGTGTATGTGTTGTTGAAGTAAGCACCCTTTGGTTTTTTGAATTGGATTCTGATACTACAAGATACTCTAAGATTATTTTGTTTTCCCTAACCCATCCCTAGAATCAGCCCTTTCTCCAGGTTCCTTTTATTAGAATATTAGAAACCAGGAGCTGAGTGCTGGTTTATTTTTAGTTGGTTTTAATAACTCACTTTATAAACTATTCCACTGTTGTAACTGATTGCAAAAGTGTAAACTTCTTTAACAAAAATTAAATGTGTCTATTTTCCATTAAAATCCATTATTCGACACTTATGCTTAAACTTCAAATTTTTGAAGATTTATTAAAATTTCTCAAAGTTGTACTCTAACCAAACACTTGTTTGCATTTGAAATATTTTAGGGGAGCTTTACTCATTTCTCGGGCTTCCCTGGTGGCTCAGAGGTTAAAGCGTCTGCCTGGAATGCAGGAGACCAGGGTTCAACCCCTGAGTCGGGAAGATCCCTTGGAGAAGGAAATGGCAACCCACTCCAGTACTCTTGCCTGGAGAATTCTATGGAGGGAGGAGCCTGGTAGGCTACAGTCCATGGGGTCGCAAAGAGTTGGACACGACTGAGCGACTTCACTTTTACTTACTCATTTCTCAGGGTATGTCCATTAAGAAATGCACGCCCTTATCCTATGTCATGCTTCTGATCCTTAATTTGGTCTCATTTGTTGCTAAAATTCTACTCATGCTTTCCTTTTGTTTGCATCTTTAACTTAGAAGCAGTTGATTCTTACAAATAGTATGATATAGCTGAGTTTAAACAACAGATCTGTCTTTTAATAAATATATTCAACCCTGATCACAATTATTATTGCAGCTGATAAACTTTTTAATGTTTTTTGACATTTTCCTTTCCTCTTACCTTACAAGTTAGTTGTTTTTTATATTTGTTTCATTCTTTCTTTTTTCCAATTTTTACTGACTTACACAATTACTTTTCTTTCTTTTAAAATTTATTTATTTGGCTGCAGTGTGTCTTAACTGAGCATGTGGGATCTAGTTTCCTGACCAGGGATCGAACCCAGGCTCCCTGCATTGGGATTGCAGAGTCTTGGTCATTAGCCCACCAGGGAAGTCCCCACAATTACTTTTCACTCTTTTTTTTCTCCTCTGGTTAATTTAACAAATACAGTAGTTACCTTCCCTGTCTCAAGCCTTGTTTCAATTGCATACTATGTTCATTAACATGGTATCAAGATTGCAACTATTTCCTCAAGCAAGATATTCTACACACCCCGAAGTCATAAAGATCTTTAAAATCCTTTCACTTCCCCATTCTATCCCATTCAATCCCTCTCCCCAAAAAAGCCGTTAGATTCCTTTTACCTATGTCTTTCTACCTCTAATTCCTAGACTTTGCTGAGCTATTAACAGTTTTGAACAGTCAAAGATTATTACTGATATTCTATTTGGTAAGTGAAACAAGCTTAGCCTCAATTAAATACCACATAAATCATACATAAAAGACTTTTTTTTTTTAATCTCAAATATTTATCAGGTAGTAACACTTCTCTACCTAAAACGCACTGAAAGTTTTCAATGACAGCACCAATGTAAAACTCAAGCTCTTGAGATTATCTTACAAAGTCTTTTATGATCTAGGGGTTCCGGCTGACCTTACTAAACCAACCCTCATAACATTTTCCCCTTTGCTCCCCAAGTTCCAGGCACAGTGGTCCTTCTTTCTTCCTCTGAACATACCATACTCATGCCAGCATTAATATCTTAGCACCACCTCTTTCCTATCTATGATCACTGTATCTGAGTCTACATTCAGCCCTTGGTTAAATGTTAGCTTTGTAGTTGAGTTTCTCTGAACATCTAAAGAAACCATATTGTCACACTATATCACATCATCCAGTTGTACTTTTAAACACAGAACTTATTAGGTGCTTTACTTATTCAATATCAGTTTTTGCCCATCAAAATGTAAACTACGGGAGAACAGAGGTCTTGCCTGTTTTGTTCATCACTGTATTCTTACGCCTAGAACATAGCAGGCACTGGATAAATAGTTGGAAGGAATAAATGTATATAACTAAAAGGCAGTATGTAATTGGAAGTGTATTTATCAGGTCAAACAATTGTCTAAATATTGCAGTACAAGGATGACAATGTCAAAACTGGACCACTGGCTACCATGAGGAATTCAAAATGTAGCCTATATGGAATAATCCAGGCATGGTAAACTAAACATTTACTGATGTTCAACACACCTGGATTCTCTAGTCTGTTTACTGTCCTACTTCCTTTTTAGACCTTTTCTAATGTTTCCATATGCAACCACTGTTTTCCTCACAGTATGCTTTATTATGTGGCAAGGCATGTCATTCTTTTTCTTCCCTCATTTACTCTTTTTACAAAATTAAGACTTTGCTTTTCGCCAGTATTTACTCTTCGAAACAAACGAGTCACCTGGTCAAATTTCCTAAAGTAACAAAGTCAACAGGATTTCTGGCTAAAACTCCATTAAATTTATCTTAAGGAGCAACTCTATCAAATAACCAACCAGGAACCAAATATATGCCTCAAATCAGGTTCTTTAGGTATATTTATAAGGGAGCTATACATTATTAATTTTATTATTGAATATTTTAGTTTCTACTATGAATGAAATTTTGATCTTTTCAATATATACTTCAATTGATGAGTGAATTAAAAAAAATTATTATTAGCCTTACAATCTAGTATCTTGCTATACTCTTGTTTCTCAGATATCAAGATACTATTTTATAAGGGTAATATAAACTGGTACTGTCTGCAAAAAAATTTGGAAGTACCTATCAAGAGCATTAAAAATAGTTGTAAAGAATTCTTCCCAGAGATTTATCTTAAGAGACATATTTAGAAATTCATATATAAAGTTGTTCATTAATGTGTAACAGTGAAAAACAACCAGACATGGGCTAATGGGTAAATAAATTATGCATATCAGGACAAGCTATTATGTGATCATTAAAAATCATTTTTGCTACTGCTACTGCTGCTACGTCACTTCAGTCGTGTCCGACTCTGTGTGACCCCATAGACGGCAGTCCACTAGGCTCCTCTGTCCCTGGGATTCTCCAGACAAGAATACTGGAGTGTGTTGCCATTTCCTTCTCCAATGCATGCAAAGTGAAAAGTGAAAGTGAAGTCGCTCAGTCGTGTCCAACTCTTAGCGACCCCATGGACTGCAGCCTATCAGGCTCCTCCGTCCATGGGATTTAAAAATCATTTTTAGAAGCCAAAATTCAGAATATGCAGCTGTATTTTTACTATGACTCCCTGTTAGATATGTTTAAAGGACACAGGAAAAAATATTGTAAAAGAAGTGTATAAAGATGCTAATGATGTATTTTCTATTTTAAGAACTTAAAAATTATAAAATATTTCATTATAACAGTTGTCTTTTCAAACAAACCGCATATTTAAGTAAACATGTCTAGTGTTTCACATATATTCTTTTACTACATTCTTTTCACCTTTGTACCTTTCTGTTATTTCAAAATTCTGTATAATATGAACATACTATTTATAAGAAAATATTTTTAAAACTTTTGAAAGTACTATGTGCTCATTTCACAATGGGTCACAGTCTATTTACAGAGGAGGGGGGGAGTTCTAATACCAGATTAAGTATTCCAGGTGGCTGGTGCCAGCACGTACACTGTATTCATAACCCACTGTCCAAGAGTCAGAAAAGAAGTCACTTAAGTCACCAATGTCACTCACAACAAAGACGAATGGCAGCAATGTTTTTAAGTTTGAAAGCTCTGGACCTTAAAATCATTGTTTATTATTTATTCCAGCTTGGTTTTAAACCTAAAATATACCTCATTGTGCCCAGTATATAGTTTAACCTTCCACAACTCCCTATCTTTCCGTTTATTAGATAAGCTATCCTCTTGTAAAGCAATCATTTAGTTTAGCAATTTGTAGTCCTTCATATGTTAAGGGATAAAAATAAAAGATTTTCTATTGCTCTTCAAAGGTCAGGAAAAAAGATGTGACTTTGCTTGTAAGGAGAGAGGGGAAAAGGCTTATGTGTAAAAACAAGTTCCAGAGTAACATCCACTGACAGAAAATTTCTCAGCTTAACTCTGACAAAGATAAAATAACTTTAGGTAAGAATCCAAAGGATTAACAGGCTAAATTGAACCTAACAGTAAGAAAGGTGCTAAATAAAGCACTCCAGTATATTTATGTATTTTATAAATACCTGCTATGTTATGCTAGTCCCTGACAGTAATGTCGGTACAAAAGACAAAGAATTTCAGTATCTATTACAGATATTTCAAACTTCACAGAATATATGTCACTTTCAAATAATTATCTCATTTGTTCTTCACAAATCTCCTTCAAAATTGGGCGAATACCATTATTCCCATTTTAGAGTAACCTATATGGTAACACTGGTTACTTAATTCTATATCTTTTGATTCCTATTCCAGTATTATTCCAACAAGACTATAAGCTCCAAGAGGGTAGGGATTTCTGTCTGCTCCTAGAAGAGTGCCTTGGCACACAGAGTCACTAAAACATTTGCTGAATGTATCAGTGAATAAATTTCCACAACAGAAATATGCCTAAGAAGCCAAAACAGTGGGGGGAAAATCAGTTTAACCCTCCAAAGCTATTGGGAGAAAGAGAATAATCTAAGCTCTATACTATTCTGATAATATAACAATACCTGCATTTTATCTACTATAACACACAGGAAGGAATGTTTATTTCTATAAAACAACAGTCTGGTTCATGTGTGACTGTTTAGTTATTTAATGTATATTCTTCAGCAATTTTATTAATGGTCTTCTCTCCAAAATGAGTCACTTATGAGTTAAAAATTTTTAAGACATAAAATCTATATCTGACAAAAAATAATAATTTACTCAAAAAGAAATAGAAGAATAAATTTTCTTTTCCAGGAGATAGGTAATAAAATATCTGCACAACCCATTCATTTAAAACATATAAAAACTGTGATGTATTTCAGAATTATAAAATAATATGCCTAAATCTTTTGCTGACAGAATCACCTTTATAGCTCAGAAACTTGGTGTTCATGAAGTAAGATGGAATATACAGCATTCTATAAAATACTGTAAGTTGTCCTCTTTGCTTCCTCTACACCTTTAAACAAAAGTATAGAGTCAAAGGCACACAATTAAATCAAAGTATAGAATGTCCCTTCTTTTGACCGTCACCTATGACACAGAAGTATTGGCTTAATACAAGGGTTGTTTACCTGTCTTGGGAAGGGAGAATTCATAAAAGGTTCCTGAGATTCAGGGAAGCAAGAAAAAAAGATACGCACATGCACAAAAATTTCCACATATACACACTGAGGAGAGAGCTATTCTTAAGGGTATTTGCTTCAAAACAACTACAATCATTTCACTATTCAAAGAAATGTGTTCTTAAAAACCTGTTTCTATGTATTTTCATTACATTACTCAACATTTCTGCTAAAGGATGGTGTGTCTGCTAGAATTATTACAAAGGGAACAAAGAAGGATCATAAAATTCTGTCACAAAATTCTGGGTCAGAATAGACTTTTAACTTCAAGCTTAAGGTATTCTACTCAACTTTTCACCTCACTCTAATAAACCATTAAGCAAAAATATTATCACTAAAATACAACAAGAAATATTTATATTATGTAGCTGAAAATAATTTTACTACTAAGATGCTGAAATACTTTATTTAAAGTAGTTACACATCAGTATAAATATATAATCATCATTCATGGAAAAATGTATGTTGAGAATTATGGTGAAATATTACTCACGTAAATAAAATATCATGTTGTGCTATGTTTCCTTTTATTAAAGTAATTAATAAGCTTAATGATGAACTCTAATTCAGTGATTTTTCAAAGCATATAAATAATATGATATTTTATCGTTGTATCCATGCTCTAATTTCATCAGTATTAAGCTTACCTTTCCTTTTGGTCCAGACTGCTTAAAACATGAAAAAGAAAAAAAATGTAAGAGGCAAGACCTCATTTTTTATATATCATTATAGTTTTAGTAAGTGTAGTCAATAAGGCAAAACTATGATTTACTTGTTTTAAATACATCACATATGTTATATACTAGTGCTTTCAATCCTTTCAGATATGTAAATTGGTTTTCAATTTTTGTCAGTACAGAAATTAATTTATATCTAAACATATTTAAAGAAGAAAAAAGGATGTATAAAGATCAAAAAATACTTTAAAGAGCTTTATTTAACGATACAACATTTTAGGACATGTGTTATTTAGAGTGGTTACAGCAATAGTCACCAAGAACAAAACAATTTTCTAAAAGCTATACAATTTTTAGAGGTCCCAATTCTGTTATCAGGAGTGATTACAGTAGTCCCTTGGTTATCTGTATGGGATGGGTTCTAGGATCCCATGCAGATACCAAAACAGTGGGTGCTCATGTCTCTTACATAAAAGGGTACGGTGTTTCCTCCCATATACAGCAAATCATTTCTAAATTACTTATAGTACCTAATACAATGTAAATGTTATATAAACAGTTGCAAGCACCAGCAAATTCAAGTTTTCGTTTTTGGAACTTTCTGCAATTTTTTCCTTGAATATTTTTTAATCTGTGGTTGGTTGTATCCACAGATGTGCAACCTCCAGACACAGAAGTCCGACTGTATTTGCTTCTGAGCAAAAAAAAAAAAAAAAAAGAAAAATTTAAGGTTGAAACTTTTCCACAAAAGTTTTATATTGAATACAAGTATACTATATGGCTGGAGACACTAGAAAAAATCCTGGGACTTAAAATCGTGGCCTCTAATCAAAAGTCCAAAGTATAAAAGGCCCAACCTTTTCCACAGTTCATGGAAAATTTAAAAAGCTATCAACATCAATTACTCAAGGGTTTTTATAAAGCCCTCAATTTAGAGTAAGAGTCACATTCTGCAATTATTCCTCTTACAAAGAAAACTAAATATTCAGAACTGTAAGCAAAACATAGTTAACAAAAATCTCTGAGTCCCCATATTAACTCGTGAATTCCTATTATGTGAAGCATACAAGTAAAATATCCATTCAGTCTTGGCAAATTAAGAAAAAATAATATGGTAAGTTGGTTTTACATAAAACAACATTGAAAAGAAACATTTATCTCTTAAAAAAAATTTTTTTAACGATAAGGAAAAGAATTATTATAAACTTACATGAATACCATATTTGAAATTTTACTTTTGTTATTTAGAAAATGTGATAACCTGTATAAGAAATTTATATTGGACAAATGACAGAAAAATGCAGGAAAATTATCTGTCATAAACCTATGGAAGTGAAACAAAATATAAACATAAAAGCTCAATCTGTCTGTCCTTTTGCATTTATTTCTTATGGTGTTGCATTTTTAGGAAAAGTAAAATGAAAACCAAAACTTAGGCATTAATACCTAATCTAGTCATTTCCTACTCCATACTGTTGTGCCCAGAGTTCTAACTGTTGTGAAGAGAGTTCAGTACCACAGACAGTAAAAGAAAGAGGTAGAAGACACAGTAGAAATGGGCTTGGTTCTTTCCAATAAACCAAAGGAGTTAGGAAGAAAACAAAACCCCAAAATATATACATTCATGTTCACATCTCTTACACTTGAAAAAAATACATTTTCTATGATATTTAACTTATGAGTTATGGTAGTTTTCCAATACTCCTCATCCTAATATGTGTTTATTATCAAGCCCTGCTGTAGAAGAGCTTATATATTGAAAGAAAGAGAGAAAGAAAGAATAAAAGAAGTAATAAAGCTTTTAAAAAATGAGACAGGAAGCCAGTATTGGTAATGTAAGACTTCGTAAAACGATTGAATGTTCCTTTTGGACTACTTCTGCTCTTAAAATTTAAAAAGAAAACAAGCGGATTGATTCTGGTATCTTTGACTTGATTTTGGACTTCCATTTGGTCAAAGTGGTACTTTTCATTAATACTGAAATCTTGCTTATTCCAGGAGCCCATTTTCCTATTTATGAATTATATATGCTTTTGTAAACATTCATTTTCCCCCTAGAGTCCTTTTAAGTCTTTCTATCTANCCTGGTGGGCTGCAGTCCATGGGGTCATGAAGAGTCGGACACGACTGAGTGACTTCACTTTCACTTTTCACTTTCATGCAATGAAGAAGGAAATGGCAACCCACTCCAGTGTTCTTGCCTGGAGAATTCCAGGGACGGAGGAGCCTGGTGGGCTGCCGTCTATGGGGTCTCACAGAGTTGGACACAACTAAAGCGACTTAGCAGAGCAATAGCAAGGGTGAATTACAACTATAACTCCAGCTTCCATTCATCTCAATCTTGAGTTCAAGTTTAGATTTTAGAGTAAATCTAGATGAATTACCTGGATGGTTTGTTAAAACAAACTGCTGTGTTCAACCCTTACAGTTTATTCTGATTCAGTAGGTTTGGGATGAGCCAGAGAATATGCATTTCTAACAAGTCCCCAGGTCTCACAGATACTCTGCTGAAAAGGGGACTACACAGCTAATGAGCCTCTGAGCCACAAATGCTGAAGCCTGCAGGCCCTAGAGCAGTGGCAACTACTAAGCCTATGTGCTGCAACTACCGTATCCACGTGCCTAGAGCCTGGGCTCGCCAACTAGAGAAGTCACTGCAGTGACAAGCCTGCGCACCTCCATGAAGAGTGGCCCTCACTCACCGCTGCTGGAGAAAGGCCCTGTGCAGCAATGAAGACCCAGCACAGCCAAAAATAAATAAATACAGCAGTGTGCACAAGCCAAAAACCATTCTGAGACATTTCCATTATAGACTAACCATTTAATTTCACCCCTCCATATACAGATCATTACAACAGCATTTGGCTGCTGAGGTGGTGGCTCAGTGGAAAATAATCTGCTGCCAATGCAGGAGACTGAGGAGATGTGGGTTCGATCCCTGGGTTCAGGAAGATCCCTTGGAGGGGGAAATGGCAATCCACCCCAGTATTCTTCCTGGGATAACCCCATGGACAGAGGAACCTTCTGAGCCACAGCCCACAGGGTCTCAAAGAGTCAGACACAACTGAGCACACATACACATACACATGGCATTATGATAATTACTATATACTCAATATCTCACTTTATCTGCATATTTTATACATTTCAGTAGTTCTTCAGACTGGGATTCAGAAGCTACACCTAAAACATCAGGCAAATTACTTGCCACTACTGAACTGAATGACAGGATTAATATGCTCAAATTTCCCACTTCAGTTCTCTTTCTCCAACAAAATTTCTTCACCATGTATCACGTGAACTTTATGGGAACTCTTTTCCTAGGTTATTAAAGATCACTGAGCTTAGAAAGCAAAGTAACTTGTCTAAACTAGTTAAATGGATCTGAACAAAGTATTGACCGGACAACAAACCCTATGTTTTCCAATACCACACTGCATATAAGGAATTTTTTATAGTGTTACTTGCAGAAATGTGGGCTTCCCTAGTGACTCAGACGGTAAAGAACCTGCCTGCAATGCAGGAGACCTGGGTTTGATTCCTGGGTTGAGAAGATCCCCTGGAGAAGGGAATGGCTACCCACTCCAGTATNACTGCATATAAGGAATTTTTTATAGTGTTACTTGCAGAAATGTGGGCTTCCCTAGTGACTCAGACGGTAAAGAACCTGCCTGCAATGCAGGAGACCTGGGTTTGATTCCTGGGTTGAGAAGATCCCCTGGAGAAGGGAATGGCTACCCACTCCAGTATTGTTGCCTGGAGAATCCATGGACAGAGGAGCCTGGCAGGCTACAGTCCATGGGGTCGCAAAGAGTCAGACACGACTAAGCAACTTTCACTTCACTTCATTTTGCAGAGATATAAATACTATAAATTATGGAAATATAATTATAGATATTAATTCTTAACCAGAAGAGACAAACCCAAACTATGTTATTCCAAGATAACACTCAAAATCATAACATCTCAAAAATCAAAGGAATAAAAATTTCTTTATATGTTAATAAACGTAGAAAGCTAATCCTAAGATAAAAATTTATCTTACTCAGTATACAGGCACTTGACTCAGCAAATTCAACCATATTTCTTGACTAAGTGCTAAAACATTTTCAAATTTCCTTTTTAGGAAAATATTTAGGCACAGCATTAGACAACTCAAAGTTCATCATAAAAGCAAGATCTGCATAAGACAAATTCTTAAATTTTCCAATTCTGCTACCAATAGGTTACTATCAAAAGTTATATACAGTCAGCAATAAGACAAATAGTACTTTCAGTTTTGCAGATAACTCAGGAAAAACATTTAGTGTATTGTTAAATTGCCTTAGGAAAGGGCCCTTATTATCTTTTACACTTAGAAAGTAGCTTGCAGGGGGTGGGGGGAGGGGGGATGTCATCCCATAGGAGAATCACAGGGTGTAAATTTGTAAAAGATTCTCTTCTCACACAGTTACAAACCTACAGTACACAATTAAAGCTGCCAGAAAATTTAGAGATATCTGTTGAATTAAAATACAACATATAAATTATTTCAGATGCATGGCACATCTACTTTTCTTTATGTAATAAATAATTTTTATTTTCTTTCATTTTACTCGTATTCTTGGTAATCTACATCAAATTATTGGGAGAAAAGGTGTAAACAAGTAAAGTTCGAGCCATTTACGACCATCTCATGGATTAGAATACTACTATTATTCAGTCTAAAAGTGAAAGTGAAAGTTGCTCAGTCCTGCGTGACTCTGCAACCCATGGACTATACTATATAGTCCATGGAATTCTCCAGGCCAGAATACTGGAGTGGGTAGTCTAGCCCTTCTCCAGGGGATCTTCCCGAGCCAAGAATCGAACCAGGGTCTCCTGCATTGCAGGAAGATTCTTTACCAACTGAGCTATGCAGGAAGCCCCAATTCAGTCTAAAGGCCCCCCCAAAACTTTAATTTTCCTTCCCCTCTAACCCTCAGTTTCCAGATGGCACTAGTGGCAAAGAACCCACTTGCCAATGCAGAGATGGGAAGAGACATGGGTTTGATTCCTGGGTTGGCAAGATCCCCTGGAGGCGAGCATGGTAACCCACTCCAGTATTTTTGCCTGGAGAATCCCATGGACAGAGGAGGCTAGCGGGCTACAGTTCACAGGTCGCAAAGAGTCCACATGAAAAGCCCTAGATGGATTACAAAGTCTCAGAATTCTCACAACCATGCTATAGTTATATGCAGACCTAAAATCTGATATTCTAACTACTTTAATATGGGCTTCCCTGATGGCTCAGTGGTAAGGAATCTGTCTGCAATGTGGGAGACCCAGGTTTGATCCCTGGTTCAGGAAGATCCCCTAGAGGAGGAAACGGCAACCCACACCAGCATTCTTGCCTGGGAAATCCCATGGACAGAAGAGTCTGGCAAGTTACGGTCAACAGGGTTGCAAAGAGTGAGACGCGACTGACCAACTGAACATGCACACACGCACTCTAATTCACAGACCATAGGCTGTGGGCCAGATGTGGCCTGTGAGTCTTGGGTCTGCTGATCCTTGTATTTTAACATTAATCATTAATAACTAATAAGCAGCCAGTTACCAGAATATAAGCTCCACCAGCATAAGAAACTTATCTGTTTTGCTCTCCATCATCTAGAACACTGTTAACAATACATATTTTGCTACATGATTATTTCACTGGGACTGCTAAATGTGCAAAAGCTACCAATATGTGTATCTTCCACCCAAGCTTACTGCACATCACAACGACAATTAAAAAAAAAAAGTATTCAGGAAATTTAGCATCTAAGAATTTCAGAAAATAAGAAAACATAAAGGAATCTATTAAATGATTAAAGACATTAAAATATATGTTAAAGGTTCTAGGAGATGGGAGTACCAGACCACCTTATCTGTGTCCTGAGAAACCTGTATGCAGATCAAGAAGCAACAGTTAGAACTGGACATGGAATAATGGACTGGTTCCAAATTTGGAAAGGAGTATGACAAGGCGGTATGTTATCATCTTGCTTATTTAACTTATATGCAGAGCAAATCATGCGAAATGCCGGACTCGATGAAGCACAACCTGGAATCAAGATTGCCGGAAGGAATATCAATAACCCTAGATATGCAGAGGACATCACCCTTATGGCAGAAAGAGAAGAAGAACTAAAGAGCTTCTTGATGAAAGTGAAGAGTGAAAAAGCTAGCTTAAAACTCAACATTCAAAAAACGAAGATCATGGCACCCAATCCCATCACTTCATGGAAAACAGGAGAAAAAGTGGAAACAGTGACAGATTTTATTTTCTTGGGCTCCAAACTAACTGCAGACAGTAACTTGCAGCTATGAAATTAAAAGATACTTGCTTCTTGGAAGGAAAGCGATGCAAACCTAGACAGCATATTAAAAAGCAGAGACATCACTTTGCCAACAAAGGTCCGTACAGTCAAAGTTATGTTTTTTCCAGTAGTCATATACAGATGTGAGACTTGGACCATAAAGAAGGCTGAACGCCAAAGAACTGATGCTTTTTAACTGTGGTGCTGCAGAAGACTCTTGAGAATCCTCTGGACAGCAAGATCAAACCAGTCCAAACCAGTCCATCCTAAAGGAAATCAGTCCTGAATATTCATTGGAAGAACTGATGCTGAAGCTGACACTCCAATACTTTGGCCACCTGATGCAAAGAATTGACTCACTGGAAAAGACCCTGATGCTGGGTAAGACTGAAAGCAAAGAGGGCAACAGAGGATAAGATGGTCAGATGGCGTCACACACTCAATGAATTTGAGCAAACTCCAGGAGACAGTGAAGGGCAGGGAAGCCTGGCATGCTGCAGTCCATAGGGTGGCAAAAAAGTCTGGACACGACTTAGTGAATGAACAACAAACACTTTAACACTTTCTTAAAATTGATTTAAAACACATCTGTATAAAAGGCATCATGTAATATCTCCTTTCCCGTCTTCACTTTCATAGTAAACTTCTTCCACTTTACAAAAGACATAATTTCTTACTGTATTAAGAGTCTAAAAACCTCATAAAAAAACATTTGTAAATATTGGTATCTGGAACCTCTTTTGGCACTATAGTAGAGTTTCCTATCTTTCCCTGTTATATATATATATTTCTGTTAAAATTGAACCTATAGTTAAAAACAGTATTCTGGACCAACTTAAGATTATCTTAACATAACTATTTTATATAACGCAAAATGGAAAAGCAAAAGTGATGAAAATTTTCATTTAATGACTTTATATCTCTACTTTAGTTATTATCAAGAAAAGCATTGCCCCAAGGAAAAAAATCATGTGAGAACAATGAAAAGAAAGCCCTCCCCCCACACCCAAAAAATTAAAATTTGCACACATTTATTACAATGAGGTAAAAAATTCAGGTCAAAACCAAGGCTGTATTTTTCTACTAGAATTCCATGCTAAAATGTCATCATGAGGAGGGAAATTAACATGTATATTTGAAATAAAAACAGAAAAAAAAACCTACTTATTACAGATCAATAATATATCTGATTTAACTGATGGCCTTGTCAAGTAAGTGATGTGAAAACATTTCCCACAGATCACATGAACTAAATATGCAGCTCCAAAATTTAAGAAAATATACAAAAACAAAGTATTTTACAAACCATATGGGCAAAGGCCAATTAATAATGAACAAGATTTCAGTATTTTCAGTTATTTCCGAGATCATCTGGTTAAAACAAAAGGAAGTAACAAATATAACTACTAGCTATACATTAAGTACTGATAAAGCCTTTTTAATAGATTTCCCCCAAATTCAGAAAGAGAATAAATCTAAAGACTGGATTACAAATTATGTTAAGCTTTCAAACTTGCATTACATTGCTATGTGATTTCTTTTTTTTTTTT
>SJYV01015587.1:640438-684495 GCA_006410875.1 Neotragus pygmaeus | reverse complement strand
CCAGATCTCGGCACAGGGCAACCGTGGCACACAGCCCAAACCTCAGTGAAGGGTGACTGCGGCACACAGCCCAGAAATCTGTGCAGGTCGACCATCGCACAGTGCTCAGAACACATGGCTAGCCAACCCCGAACACAGCCCGGACAATGACACAGGGTGATCGCGGCACACAGGCCATACCACAGCACAAGGAGACCGTGGCACACAGGCCATACAATGGTGCAGGGCGACTGTGGCACAAAACCCGGACCTCGGCGCAGGGCGACCATAGCACACAGCCTGGACCTTGGCAAAGAGGAACCGTGGCACAGACCTAGGAACAGGTCGCAAGCCAAGGGCGGAACACAGCCCGGACCTCGGCACAGGGCAACGGTGGCACACAACCTGGATCTGGGGAGATGGTGACCATGGCACACAGCCTGGACTTTGGAACAGGGTGATTGCGGCACAAGCACGGACCTCTGCAGAAGGCTACCTCGGCACACAGCCCGGACCTCGGCACAAGGCTACCAAGGCACAAAGCGCGGAACTCGTTTCAAGGCTACCTAGGCACACAGGCCGGAACTCGATGCAGAGCGACCGTGGCACACAGCATGGAGCTCGTCACTAGCCGTCTGTGAAACAGAGCCTGGACTTCGGCACAGGGCGACCGCAGAACACAGCCTGAAACTGAGTGAAGGGCGACCACATCACACATCCTGGAACTCGTTGCTAGCCTACCGCGGAACACATTCCGGACCTTGGAGCAGGGTGACCGTGACACTCAGCCCGGACCTCATCGCAGGGCGACAGCAACAGATAGGCTGGACCTCGGCACAGGGCGTCTGCGGAACACAGGCTGGACATTGGCTCAGGGTGAACGCAGCTCACAGCCTGGACCTTTGCGCAGGGGGACTGTGGAACACAGTCCTCTGGGAAAGCTACCGTGGAACACAGTGTGGAATTTGACAAAGAGGAACCGTGTCACAGAGCAGGGAACAGGTCGCAAGCCGAGGGTGGGACACAGGCCAGACCTCAGCACAATGTGACCATGACACACAGCCCAGATCTGGGGAGATGGCGACAGCAGCATACAGCCTGGACCTCAGAACAGGGCGACCACGGCACACAGCTCGTACCTCAACAGAAGGCTACCTCGGCACACAGCCCGGACCTCAGAACAGGGCGACTGGCACACAGCATGGACCTCTGCACAGAGGGAACGCAGCACAGAGCCCAGAACTTGTTGCAAACTGAGCGCGGAACACAGCCTGGACCTCAGCGCAGGGCGACCACAGCACACAGCCCAAACCACAGTGAAGAGTGACCGAGGCACACAGCCCGGACCTCAGCGCAGGGGACAATGGCACACAGCCCGGACCTCGGTGCAGGGCGACTGCGGCACACAGCCCGGACCTTGGCGAAGGGTGACCATGGCACACTGCCTGAAACACAGTGAAAGGCGACCATGGCACAAAGCCAGTAACTCGTCGCTAGCCAACCGCGGAACATAGCCGAGATTTCGTGACAGGGCGACAGCAGAACACAGGCCGGACCAAGGCAAAGGGCGATCGCGGCACATATCTAGGACATCGAGGATGGTGACCGCTGCACACAGCCTGAACCTCAGTGAAGGGTGACCGCGGCACACAGCCCGAACTTCAGTGAAGGGCAACCGCAGCACATCCCGGACCTCGACGCAAGGCAACTCTGGCACACAGCATGGACCTCGACCAAAGGAGAACGTGGGACACACCCCGGAACTTGGCACAGGGCGACCGCAGCACACAGCCAGAACCTCAGTGAAGGGCAACCGTGGCACACAGCATGGAACTCGTCACTAGCCGACCGCAGAACACAGTCCGGACTTCGGCGCTGGGTGACCACGGCACACAACAGGAAACTCAGTGAAGGGCGACCATGTGACACATCCTGGAACTCGTTGCTAGCTGAACGTGGAACACAGTCCATACCTCGGAGCAGGGTGACCATGACACTCAGACCGGACCTGAGCACAGGGCAATCGTGAAACATAGGCCGAACCTCAGGGCAGGGTGACCGTGGCACACAGGCCAGACCTCGGCGCAGGGCGACCGTGGCACACAGGAAAGACCTCAGCGCAGGGTGTCTGAGAAACACAGGCCGGACATCGGCTCAGGGCGACCGCAGCACACAGCCCGGACCTTGGAACAGGACGACCACGGCACACAGCCCGGACCTCTGCAGAAGGTTATCTCGTCACACAGCCCGGACCTTGGAACAGCGCGACCGTGGCTCACAGCCCAGACCTCGACACAGAGGGAACGCAGCACAGAGCCTGGAACACATTGCAAGCCGAGGGCGGAACGCAGCCTGGACCTCAGCGCAGGATGACCGCAGCCCACATCCCGAACCACAGTGAAGAGCGACCGAGGCACACAGCATGGTCCTCGGTGCAGGGCAACACTGGCACACAGAACAGACCTCGGAAGATGGTGACCGTGGCACACAGACCGGACATCGGCATACGGCAATTGTGGCACACAGCCTGCACCTCGGCGTAAGGCGACCACGGCACACAGCCCGGAGCTTGGTGCAGGGTGACCGTGGCACACAACCCCAACCTCAGTGAAGGGTGACCGTGGCACAAAGCATGAACTCATCACTATCCGACCACGGAACACAGCCCAGACTTCGGCCAAGGGCCACCGCAGCACACAGCCCGGATCTCTGTAGAAGGCTACCTCGGCACACAGCCTGGAACTCAGCACAAGGCTACCGTGGCACACAGCCTGGAACTCTGTTCAAGGCTACCTAGGCACACAGGCCAGACCATGGCACAGGAAGACCACGGCACACAGCGTGGACCTCAGTGCAGGGTATCATGGCACACAGCCCGGAATTTGGTGCAGGGCAACCGTGGAACACAGCCTGGACCTAGGCAAAGGGCGACCGTGGCACACTGCCCGAAACACAGTCAAGGGCGACCGCGGCACACAGCCAGTAACTCGTCACTAGCCGACCGCGGAACACAGCCCAGATATCGGCACAGGGAGACCACAGAACGCAGGCCGGATCGAGGCACAGGGAGATCGCGGCACACATCTAGGACATCGAGCAGGGTGACCGCTGCACACAGCCTGAACCTCAGTGAAGGATGACGGTGGCACATAACCCGAACTTCAGTGAAGGGCAACCGCAGCACACATCCTGGACCTCGATGCAGGGCGACCCTGGAACACAGCACAGACCTCGACCATAGGCGTCCATGGCACACAGCCCGGAACTTGGCACAGGTCGACCGCGGCACACAGTCTGAACCTCAAAGAAGGGCAACCGTGGCACACAGCATGAAACTCGTCACTAGCCGACCATGGAACACCTCCTGGACTTCGGCGAAGGGCGACCGCAGCACACAGCCCAAAACTCAGTGAAGGGCGACCACATCACACAGCCTGGAACTCGTTGCTAGCCGACCACAGAACACAGTCCGGACCTCAGAGCAGGGTGACGGTGTCACTGAGGCCAGACATCAGCACAGGTCAACAGCGACACATAGGCCGGACCTTGGCTCAGGGTGACCGTGGCACACAGGATGGACCTCGGTGCAGGGCATCTGCAGAACACAGGCCGGATATCGGCTCAGGGTGACTGCGGCTCACAGCCTGGATTTCAGCACAGGAGGACCATAGAACACAGCCTGGACCTCTGGAGAAGGCAACCGCGGCACACAGCCTGGACCGTGGCAAAGAGGAACCGTGGCAGAGAGCCAAGAACAGGTCGCAAGCCGAGGGCGGAATACAGGCCGGACCTGGGCACAGGGCGACCGCGGCACACAGCCCGGACGTGGGGAGATGGTGACCGCAGCACACAGCCCGGACCTCGGAAGAGGGCGACCGCGGCACACAGCCTGGACCTGAGCACAGGGGGACTGCAGCACACAGCCCAGACCTCTGGAGAAGGCTACAGTGGCACACAGCCCAGACCTTGGCAAAGATGAACCGCAGAACAGAGCCCAGAAATCTGTGCAGGGCGACCACGGCACATAGCCCGGAACTCATCGCTAGCCGATGGCGGAACACAGCCCGGACTTTGGCGCAGGGAGACTACGGCTATCAGGCCGGACCTTGTCACAGGGCGACCAAGGCACACAGCCCCGACCACAGAGCAGGGCGACCGAGGCACACAGCCCAAAACTCAGTGAAGGGCGACCACATCACACAGCCTGGAACTCATTGCTAGCCGACCGCAGAACACAGTCCGGAACTCGGAGAAGGGTGACCGTGGCACACAGGCTGGACCGCAGCGCAGGGTGACCGCAGCACACAGGCTGGACCNACACAGCCCAAAACTCAGTGAAGGGCGACCACATCACACAGCCTGGAACTCATTGCTAGCCGACCGCAGAACACAGTCCGGAACTCGGAGAAGGGTGACCGTGGCACACAGGCTGGACCGCAGCGCAGGGTGACCGCAGCACACAGGCTGGACCGTGGTGCAGGGCGACTGTGCCACACAGGCCGGACCTTGGCGCAGGGCGCCTGCGGAACACAGGCCGGACATCGGCTCAGGGCGATCGTGGCACACAGCCCGGACCTCAGCACAGCGGGACTGTGGCACACAGCCCGGACATCTGGAGAAGGCTACCGTGGCACACAGCCCGGACCATGGCAAAGAGGAGCCACGGCACAGAGCGGGGAAGAGGTTGCAAGTCCAGGGTGGAACACAGGCCGGACCTGGGCACAGGGCAACCGCAGCACACAGCCCGGACCTTGGAAGAGGAAGACCGCGGCACACAGCCCGGACCTCTGCAGAAGGTTACCTTGTCACACAGCCCGGACTTTGGAACAGGGCGACCGTGGCACACAGCCCGGATCTCGGCACAGAGGGAACAAAGCACAGAGCCCGGAACTCATCGCAAGCCGAGGGTGGAACACAGCCTGTACCTGGGCGCAGGGTGACCACGGCACACAGCCTGAACCACAGTGAAGAGCGACCGAGGCACACAGCANGGGAACAAAGCACAGAGCCCGGAACTCATCGCAAGCCGAGGGTGGAACACAGCCTGTACCTGGGCGCAGGGTGACCACGGCACACAGCCTGAACCACAGTGAAGAGCGACCGAGGCACACAGCACGGACCTCAGTGCAGGGCGATCCTGGGACACAGTGCCGACCTCTGAAGATGGCCACCATGGCACACAGACAGGACATCGGCGCAGGGCAACTGTGGCACACAGCCCGAAACTCGACACAAGGCTCCCATGGAATACAACCCTGACCTTGGTGCAAGGTTAACATGGCACCCGGCCCGAACCTCAGCGCAGCGCGACGGCAGTACATAGCCTGAAATTCAGTGAAGGGCAACTGTGGCACACAGCTCAGAAATTGTCGCCAGCAGACAGTGGAACACAGCCCAGACCCCAGTTCAAGACTACCGAGGAACACAGGCAAGACCTTGGCACAGGGCGAGCATGGCACACAGCGTGGAATTCAGCACAGGGAACCATGGCACACAGCCCGGACTTTGGTGCAGGGCGACCACGGCACACAACCCAGAACTTGGCGAAGGGCGATCGTGGCACACTGCCCGAAACACAGTGAAAGGCGATCGCATCACACAGCCAGTAATTCATCGCTAGCCAACCGCGGAACACAAGCTGGACCGAGGCACAGGGGGACCGAGGCACACATCTAGGACATCGAGCAGGGAGACCGCTGCACACAGCCTCAACCTCAGTGAAGGGTGACTGTGGCACACAGCCCGAACTTCAGTGAAGAGCAACCGCAGCAGACATACCAGACCTCAATGCAGGGCGACCCTGGCACACAGCACGGACCTCGACTGAAGGCGACTGGGGCACATAGCCTGGAACTTGGCACAGGGCGACCGTGGCACACAGCCCGAAACTCAGTGAAGGGCAACCGTGGCACACAGCATGGAACTCGTCACTAGCCAACCGCAGAACACAGCCCGGACCTTGGCACTGGGCGACCATGGCAAACAGGACAGAACTCGTCTCCAGCCAATGGCGGAACACAGCCCGGACCTCGGCATAGGGCTACCACGGCACACAGGCCAGACCTCGGCACAGTGCGACCGTGGCACACAGCATGGACCTCAGCTCACGGCGACCGTGGCACACAGTCCAAAACACAGTGAAGGGCCACTGCGGCAAACAGCCCAAAAATCTATGCAGGGCAAACGTGGAACAGAGCCTGGAACTCGTCGCTAGCCAACCGCGGAACACAGCCGGGACGTCGGCACTGGGCGACCACGGCACACAGGCCGGACCTCTGTGCGGGATGACCACGGCACACAGCTCAGACCTCTGCGCGAGGCGACTGTGGCACACAGCCCAAACATCATTGAAGGGCGACTGTGGCACATAGCCCGGAACTCGTCGCCAGCCGACCGTGGAACATGGCCCAGACATTGGCGCAAGGAGACCGCGGCACACAGCTTGGATATCAGCGCAGGGCTACTACAGCACACAGCCCGAATCTCAGTTAAGGGTGACCACAACACACAGCCCAGAAATTGTTCACGACCACAGCAGCACAGAGCCTGGAACTTGTTGCTAGTCGACTGCNGAGACCGCGGCACACAGCTTGGATATCAGCGCAGGGCTACTACAGCACACAGCCCGAATCTCAGTTAAGGGTGACCACAACACACAGCCCAGAAATTGTTCACGACCACAGCAGCACAGAGCCTGGAACTTGTTGCTAGTCGACTGCGAAACACAGCCAGGACCTCGGTGCAGGGAGACCACGGAAAACAGGCCGGACCTCGTCGCAGGGCGACCACGGCACACAGCCTGGACCTCGGTGAAGCGCGACTGAGGCACACAGACAGAAACTCAGTTAAGGGCGACCGCGTTACAGAGCCCGGAACTCGTAGCTATCCGACTGCAGAACACAGCCCGGACAACGGAGCAGGGTGACCGTGGCACTCAGGCCAGGCCTCAGCGCAGACTGACAGTGGCACGTAGACCGGAACTTGGCACAGGGTGAACGTGGCACAGAGGCCGGACTTGGCACAGGGCAACTGCGGCACACAGGCTGGACCTCAGCACAGGGCCACTGTGGCACACAGGCCCAAACTTGGCCAAGGGTGACTGTGGAACATAGGCCGGACATCGGCTCAGGGTGACTGCAGCATACAGCCCGCACCTCAGCGCAGGCGATCGTGGCACACAGCCCGGAGTTCTTGAGAAGGCTACTGCAGCACACAGCCTGGACCTTGGCAAAAAGGAACCGCGGCATAGAACCAGGAACAGGTTGCATGCCGAGGGCGGAACACAGGCCAGACTTCGGCACAGCGCAACCACGGCACACAGCCCGGACCTGGGGAGATGGCGACCTTGGCACACAGCCCAGACCTCGGAACAGGGCGACCGCGGCACACAGCCCGGACCTCTGCAGAAGACTAACTTGGCACACAGTCCGGACCTCGGTACAGGGCAACTGTGGCACACAGCCCGGAACTCGGCACAGAGGGAATATGGCACAGAGCCCGGAACTCATCGCAAACCAAGGGCGGAACACAGCCTGGACTCGGTGCAGGGCGACCATGGCACATAGCCCGAACCACACTGAAGAGCGACCGAGGCACACAGCATGGACCTCGGCGCAGTGCGACCCTGGCAGACAGCATCGAACTCGGGGCATGGTGTCCATGGCACACAGACCAGACATCGGCGCAGGGAAACTGCGGCACACAACCCAGACCTCCATGCAAGTCTACCGTGGCACACAGCCCAGAACTCGGTTCAAGGCTACCGTGGCACACAGACCAGACCTCGGCACAGGTCGACCGTGGCACACAGCCCAAACTCAGTGAAGGGCGACCGTGGCACACAGCCCAAAAATCTGTGCAGGGCCACCATGGTACTGAGCTTTGAACTCGTCACTAGCCAACCACGGATCACAGCCTGGACATCAGCACTTGGCGACCACGGCACACAGGCCAGACCTCTGTGCGGGGTGAGCATGGCACACAGCCCAGAAATCTGTGCAGGGTGACCGGGGTACAGAGCTCAGAACTTGTTGCTAGCTGACCGCGAAACACAGCCCGGACCTTGGTGCAGGGCGACCACGCCACACAGGCCGGACTTCGGCACAGGAGGACCGCGGCACACAGCATGGACCTCGGTGTAGGGCGACCGTGGCACACAGCCCGAACCTCAGTGAAGGGCCACCTTGGCACACAGCCCAAAAATCTATGCAGGGCGACCGTGGCACAGAGGATCTTGTCGCTAGCCAACCGTGGAACACAGCCTGGACCTCTGTACTGGGCGACCGCAGCACACAGCCCAGACCTCGGCGCAGGGCAACCACGGCACACAGCCTGAACGTCAGTCAGGGGTGACTGAGGCACATAGCCTGGAACTCATCGCCAATCGACCGTGGAACACGGCCCTGACATTGGCGGAGGGCGACCGCGGAACACAACTCGGACGTCAGTGCAGGGCTACCGCTGCACACATCCCGAACCTCAGTGAAGGGTGACCACAGCACACAGCCCAGAAATCTGTGCAGGAACACAGTGGCACAGAGCCTGGAACTCATTGCTAGTCGACTGCGAAACACAGCGAGGACCTCGGTGCAGGGCGACCACAGAAAACAGGCCAGACCTCGTTGCAGGGCGACCACGGCACACAGCCCAGACCTGGGCAAAGGGCGACCGAGGCACACAGCTCGAAACTCAGTGAAGGGCGACCGCGTCACACAGCTCAGAAACGTCACTAGCCGACCGCAGAACACAGCCCGGATCATGGAGCAGTGTGACCATGGCACTCAGGACAGACCTCAGCACACAGTGACAGTGGCACTTAGGCCGGAACTCGGCACAGGGTGACTGTGGCACAGAGACCACCCTTGGTGCAGGGCGACATCAGCACACAGGCCGGACTTCGGCACAGGGCCACGATTGCACACAGGCCAGACCTCTGCGCAGGGCGACTGCGGAAGACAGGCCGGACATCAGCTCAGGGTAACCACGGCATATAGCCCAGACCTCAGCGCAGGGGACCGTGGCACACAGCCCGGACTTCTTGAGAAGGCTACTGTGGCACACAGCCTGGACCATGGCAAAGAGGAACCGCGGCACAGAGCTGGGAGAAGGTCGCAAGCCGAGGGCGGAACACAGGCCGGACCTCGGCACAGGGCCACTGTGGAACACAGCCCAAACCTCAGTGAGGGGCGACCGCGGCACACAGCCCAAAAATCTGTGCAGGGCCACCGTGGCACAGAGCTTGGAACTTGTCGCTAGCCAAACGCAAAACACAGCCTGGACCTCCACACTGGGTGACCGTAGCACACAGGCCGGACCTTTGCACGGGGCGAGTGCGGAACACAGCCCGGAAATATGTGCAGGGCCACTGGGTTACAGAGCTCGGATCTTGTCACTAGCATACCGCGGAACACAGCCCGGACCTCGGCGCAGGGCGACCACAACACACAGGCCGGATCTCAGTTCAGGGTGACTGCGGCACAGAGCATGGACCTCGGTGCAGGGCGACNCGAAGAGTTGACTCATTGGAAAAGACTCTGATGGTGGGAGGGATTGGGGGCAGGAGGAGAAGGGGACAGCTGAGGATGAGATGGCTGGATGGCGTCACTGACTCGATGGACGTGAGTCTGAGTGAACTCCGGGAGATGGTAATGAACAAGGACCTGGCATGCTGTAATTCATGGGGTTGCAAAGAGTCGGACACGACTGAGCGACTGAACTGAACTGTAAAATATTTAAATAATAGTTATCTCTCAGAAGTAATGGCTTTTCTAATGTTTTTGCAGATTAATAAAAGTATATACATATACACATCACATATGTACATATGTGCATATGTGGTATATCTATATGGTTTAGATATGTATTACATATAATGGATAGTCTATTTTTTTTAATATAAGTAGAGTACTGTGCATCTTTTTGCTCGACTTGCTTTTCTCATCCTAACATTATATATATCCTGAACATTTCTCTGCATTCCTTATAGAGCTGTTTTATTCTTTTTAAAAGGCTACATATTATTTCACATAGTAAGAGTATTATATATGGTAAGGGTGTCCCATAATTTAACTATTTTCCTATTAACTGACATTTTTCTGTTATCTCAGTATGATATATAATGCTGCAGTGATCGTCCTTGAAAAAACATCTTTGTTTCTAAATATATCTGAGAAATAAATAGAGCCCTGGAACTGAAATTTTCAAATCAGAACATGTACATTCTTGTAGTATCTGATAAATTGTTCTTCTCAAAGGTACTTAACTTCTGTCAACTGTGAGAGTGCCCATTTTCCCATACTTTTGCCATATAGTTGTTTGTAAACTTTCTAAAAATTTTTGCTTTTATGACTAGTGAGTGACAAATTGTGATTGTTGCTAATTGCTGGTGATATTATCTTTTTCTGTGAATTACCTGTTTATATTTTCTTATTTTCCTGTCAGATTATTTGTATTTTTTTTTTATTGATATGTAGGCTGACCTCTAATCTTGTGGGACCAAATCAAGATTTGGAGTCTGTCTCTAAAAATCTGATGACGCAAGTATTAGATGTTAGTTTTGTTCCTTCATGTGAGTAGGAGAAAAAATAAGTTGAATATAGTATTTGAAAAGATTTTACAGATAATTTACTTAGAAAAATAAATTTTTTTTTGAAAGGCTATTTCTAAGAATCGTGATAGTGGTGGTGGTTTTACGAACTTTGATAAATCTCTGGCCGTTGCTGTGTTTGATTAAACTGTTTCACGTTTTTGTGTTTTTCTTTGTACGTCACTAAAATAGTAATTACTTCAATTTCTTTTCTAATGTGGACAGCAGTTTTGAAACGAGTCCCATGGATTTCAGGAAGAATGAACAGAGTATAGGTGAATCATGAAAATACTGAGAGAACATGTCTTAAAACATGTAGATCAGTGTTACTTTTTGTGTGATAAATAAAAATACCATTTAAAATGACATACTTGAAATTAATGGCTGTGTTCAAGGCATTGTCACTGGTATTGTGGATACAAAGATGAATAAAACAATCTCTATCGGTCATTTATGATTGAGAGGAGAGAAGCAGGATAGATTAGATTCAGGTTATGTGTCTTTGAAGGAATATCAAGGAAGTGAGACTGTTTTCTTGGAAGGCAGCTATGCTCCCCACTATACCACCACCACTAGGCTGTTTTCTTTATTAAAAAGTAAATGATTTTAATTTATACCTATATTGATGGCATTTACTTTGATCACTTGGGATTCCCTGATGGCTCAGAGGGTGAAGAATGTGCTTGCAATGCAGAAGACACAGGAGACGCAGGTTTGATCCCTGGGTCAGGAAGATCCCTTGGAGAAGGAAATGGCAACCCACTCTGGTATTCTTGCCTGGAAAACTCAATGGACAGAGGAGCCTGGTGGGCTACAGTCCAAAGGGCTGCAGAGAGTCGTACACAACAACTAAGCACACAGGAGCTTTGATCACTTAATTTTCAGCTTTTCCTCTTCTTCACTGATAGTTATTTTGGAGACCAGTTATTCTAAGATATAAGTATGCTGTTGCTCATCAGAATTTAGTTGATTGTTTATATTGGTATGGATTCATAAATTTGTATTTATTAAATGGGTGTGGTTTGTTACTATTATTTATAGCAGTGCCTAAATTGTCCCAGATTTTGCCAATGGGAGCCTCTTAAAGCTGGTTTTTACTTCTTTTGACATTTTCCATCATTCTTTGAACACCTTTTTCCTTTATGGAAAAAAAGCTCATCCTGACTTTCCCTGCCCTAGTTGTAGAATTAGCCATTTCTTCAAGGACCCCTCTAAAGAGAAAATGGTTTTTAGAAGAGAAGTCTTCTGTTCATTTATATTGAGGTGCTGCTCTCAGGGTCTGTGAATGAACTATGCACACATATACATATATACATATGCAGCTATAGCTGTTTCTATATCCATTTATATTGAAAGCCATACCTCTAGTTTTTATCCAACACCACAGGGTTAATTCTGATTTTCTTCCTTTATATATCCTATGATAGTAAGAAACTTGGCTTCCATTATTCTTGATATACTTACTAGGTTAACTCCCTCCTGCATTCCCTACATGAGCCACCTCCCAGGTGTTTGTCCTCCTTATCCTGCTCCTGTCATATTCCAGATCACCCTTTTGCATGGAAGCTCTGTTTATCTCTTTGGGATCTGATGCCTTCCTCTTGGGTTCGACACCCTGGACTAGGAAGCCTCCCTGTTTGAATGACCTTCTTTGCTGCCCAGACTCTGATACCTGAGCTGGACTGCTCCTGCCCTCTCCCCCTGCCTTGGATGCCCTNTTATCTCTTTGGGATCTGATGCCTTCCTCTTGGGTTTGACACCCTGGACTAGGAAGCCTCCCTGTTTGAATGACCTTCTTTGCTGCCCAGACTCTGATACCTGAGCTGGACTGCTCCTGCCCTCTCCCCCTGCCTTGGATGCCCTCATCCTTCCACCCAGGCTCCAGCACCTGGGAAGTACTCCTCCTCATCCTGCCATGGCTTTGATACCCTAAAATACTGCTGCCTTCCTTCTACCCTTTTCACCACACAAATGGATACTTAGAGTATTTAAGGTTTTATTTGGCTTTGACATTCTTATTTTGGCCATTGAGACTCCTGTCCCTCTCCTCTCCAGTACATATGCCTGCCTTACTCCAGTTCAGTTCAGTCATTCAGTCGTGTCCGACTCTTTGTGACTCCATGGCTTGCAGCACACCAGGCCTCCCTGTCCATTGCCAACTCCTGGAGTGTACCCAAACTCATGTCCATTGAGTCGGTGATACCATCCAACCATCTCATTCTCTCGTCCCCTTCTCCTACTGCCTTCCATCTTTCCCAGCAAGAGGGTCTTTTCAAATGAGTCAGTTCTTCACATCAGGTGGCCAAAGTATTGGAGTTTCAGCTTCAACATCNCGTGGCACACAGCCCAAACTCAGTGAAGGGCGACCGTGGCACACAGCCCAAAAATCTGTGCAGGGCCACCATGGTACTGAGCTTTGAACTCGTCACTAGCCAACCACGGATCACAGCCTGGACATCAGCACTTGGCGACCACGGCACACAGGCCAGACCTCTGTGCGGGGTGAGCATGGCACACAGCCCAGAAATCTGTGCAGGGTGACCGGGGTACAGAGCTCAGAACTTGTTGCTAGCTGACCGCGAAACACAGCCCGGACCTTGGTGCAGGGCGACCACGCCACACAGGCCGGACTTCGGCACAGGAGGACCGCGGCACACAGCATGGACCTCGGTGTAGGGCGACCGTGGCACACAGCCCGAACCTCAGTGAAGGGCCACCTTGGCACACAGCCCAAAAATCTATGCAGGGCGACCGTGGCACAGAGGATCTCATCGCTAGCCAACCATGGAACACAGCCCGGACCTCGGTACTGGGCGACCTCGGCACACAGCCCAGACCTCGGCGCAGAGCGACCGCGGCACACAGCCTGAACGTCAGTCAGGGTCGACTGAGGCACATAGCCCGGAACTCATCGCCAACCGACCGCGGAACACGGCCCTGACATTGGCGGAGGGCGACCGCAGAACACAACTCGGACATCAGTGCAGGGTTTCTGCGGCACACATCCTGAACCTCAGTGAAGGGCGACCACAGCACACAGCCCAGAAATCTGTGCAGGAACACAGTGGCACAGAGCCTGGAACTCGTTGCTAGTCGACTGTGAAACACAGCCAGGACCTCGGGCAGGGCGAGCACAAAAAACAGGCCGGACCTCATCGCAGGGTGACCACTGCACACAGCCCGGACCTCGGCGAAGGGCGACCGCGGCACACAGCTCGAAATTCAGTGAAGGGCGATCGTGTCACACAGCCCGGAAACGTTGCTAGCCGACTACAGAACAGCCCAGATCATGGAGCAGGGTGACCGTGGCACTCAGGACAGACCTCAGCGCACGGTGACAGCGGCACTTAGGCCGGAACTCAGCACAGGGTGACCATGGCACAGAGACCGGCCTCGGCACAGGGCGACCTCGGCACACAGGCCAGACTTCGGCACAGGGCCACCGTTGCACACAGGCCAGACCTCTGCGCAGGGCAACTGCTGAACACAGGCCGGACATCGGCTCAGGGCGACCGTGGCATACAGCCCGGACCTCAGCGCAGGGGACCGTGGCACACAGCCTGGACTTCTTGAGAAGGGTACCGTGGCACACAGCCCGCACCATGGCAAAGAGGAACCGTGGCACAGAGCTGGGAAAAGGTTGCAAGTCGAGGGCGGAACACAGGCCGGACCTCAGCACAGGGCCACCGTGGAACACAGCCCAAACCTCAGTGAAGGGCGACCGTGGCACAGAGCCCAATAATCTGTGCAGGGCCACCGTGGCACAGAGCTTGGAACTCGTCACTAGGCAAACGCAGAACGCAGCCCAGACCTCCGCACTGGGTGACCGCAGCATACAGACCGGACCTTTGCGCGGGGCGAGCGTGGCACACAGCCCGGACATATGTGCAGGGCGACTGGGTTACAGAGCTCGGAACTTGTCGCTAGCTTACTACGGAACACAGCCCGGACCTCTGTGCAGAGCGACCATGGCAAACAGGACGGAACTCGTCTCCAGCCAATAGCGAAACACTGCCCGGACTCGGCACAGGGCGACTGCAGCACACAGGCCAGATCTCGGCGCAGGGTGACTGCGGCACACAGCATGGACCTCGGCTCAGGGCGAGCACAACACACAGCCCAAACCTCAATGAAGGGCGACCGCGTCACACAGCCTAAAAATCTGTGCAGGGCCACCATGGCACAGAGCTTCGAACTCCTTGCTGGCCAACCACACAACACAGGCCGCACCTCCACACTGGGCAACCATGGAACACAGGCCGGACCTCTGCGCGGGGCGAGCGTGGCACACAGCCCAGACNGAGATAAACAAGAAGCTAGGATTACCATTTGCCTCTGGGATGGGAAAGTGGGTGGCTTGGACTTACAATCAAAAATAAAAATCTTCTGATGTACTAGTTTTTAGTATATAACCTAAAAAAAAATTAAAAAGCAACACTTGCCTTTTTTCCTTTTGAGGTTTCAGAATCTTCATCTTCATCTACACTGAGTAGATTTGCCTCACTACATAGAAAATAAGGGGGGAGAAAATCTTAAGTGACAATTACAACTCATATATTAAATTCAGAAGTTTTATTCTCCTTGTTCACCTAATACAGAGATCAGCAAACTTTCTGTAAAGGGCCAGAGACTAAATATTTTAGAACTTTGCAAGCCATATGGCCTCTGAAGCCACCACTCATCCTTGCTTTGCAACTGAAGTATGAAAGCAGCCACAGACTAAACGTGCAGCTGTGCTCCAAGAAAACTATAGCAAAATCCAATGATGGCCCACTGCCACTGTTTACTGACCTCTGCCATAAATGAACACATAACTTTTGTTTTCATCTTAACTATAGATTTCATCTACTTTCACTCATTCTTCCTGTCTTGGATTTTTAAATTAGGGGGAAAGGACTCAAAACGGAAGTAAAGAAACATACTGTTAAGAAAATCTTAGTTGATGAAAAAAAGTAATTTCAATGATATTAACCCAATAAAATTGTTATACCTCTACCATTCTGAGAAATATNCATTCTTCCTGTCTTGGATTTTTAAATTAGGGGGAAAGGACTCAAAACGGAAGTAAAGAAACATACTGTTAAGAAAATCTTAGTTGATGAAAAAAAGTAATTTCAATGATATTAACCCAATAAAATTGTTATACCTCTACCATTCTGAGAAATATCAAACCTTCACTGAGAATTACTGACCACAGATTCTAAAAAGCCTGAATGATGTACTATTAACAGTTCATGTTAATCTGAACACAATGATAAACCAACTGTAATTTATAAATGAAGTATACAGAACAGGGAGCACCTTAAAAGACACATTTTTATACATAACAAATATTCTATCAAATAAAGTAAAAATAAATCCTTCTGAAGACAACTCTGCTAAACTGTTTTTAGTTAAAATTTTAGCTATTATAATAAAGATGTAAAATGTTTCAATATTGCTTGTATACAACTTTTTAAATGCTCTCCAACAAACATTTTACAGAAATGTTTAAAAAGTGGTATATTTCTTAACATTTAAAGGTGGTCTACTCAATGTCTGATTTAATGCCAATCTGTCAAAATACCACCTAAGTAACAAATATCTATAATAAAAAATAATCCAGAAATAAAAAGAAGGAAGACCATAAAATGCCAATTTTGAGTGAGAAACTGGTTCAAAGTTCTCCTTCAAATAAAACTTAACTTCAAATTCAACATCTCACAGGTGAAGGCACCTAAAGTAGTAATGATGAATGGAGCTATTGCCCAGACAGAAGAAAAGAACCTACAACACTTAGCCAATATACTCTGAAAGACTTCTTGCATAAAATTTCTAAGAAAATACTTGCAGTTTTGGTAGAACTTAAGTGTATATATTTTTGTGTCTCTAATTTGCTATTTGTTCTGGCCAGCAGAAACCAGATCAATAACCAAGAAACTAATAGCAATGCTAAATTTGTAAAACAAATTTCATGACATTAAAAAAGTTGTAAGAAAGCCATTTAAAAATTTACAGCAGTCACTCCAAGTACATTAACAGAGTATAATGAAGGCTTCATTTAACTTCTGTCTGGGTCAACACCTGTGTTTAGCATTTATAGGGTTTCTGCTTTCTCTGGTAGCAATCTATGATGAACATGGTTAGGGAAGGAGTGGGGGGTTGGGGGGAGTTTCAACTGCAAAGGCAGACACTAAACTTTCTTACAAACTTCAGGAATCGTAATCTGGGTTCATTCACTCCTGGTAAATGGTGGCTTTTCTTATCACTACCTGAACAGAGTGCCATATTAAAAAAAATAATAATGTTTTTAATAGGAAATCCATAATATGGTCAACTTTTAATTATAAGATTACTTGTATAATATGTACATATTTATACATTGCAAAAGATGAAGAAATATAACCACATAATTATTTACCAATAAAACAACTGCTTTTTCTTTCCTTAATGCTACTGTAAGTCAATATTTTCTAAGAATATCNTGGTCAACTTTTAATTATAAGATTACTTGTATAATATGTACATATTTATACATTGCAAAAGATGAAGAAATATAACCACATAATTATTTACCAATAAAACAACTGCTTTTTCTTTCCTTAATGCTACTGTAAGTCAATATTTTCTAAGAATATCATACTTTTAAAAATATTTCCATGGAATATAAATTGTTTTTCTAATGAAAAGTTTCATTCTTATAAAATATCTGAGGGGGTAAAAAAAATTCTTACTCTTTATCTGTATCTCCTTCACTTTCTTCTCCATGATCAAAGCTCCAATTATTTTTAAAACCTCCATCTCTTTTAGATTCTGATCTAGCCAAAGCTGAAATAAAAACAAACTCAGATAAGTATTCATTAATAGAGCTATTCAATATAAAATAAAATTGAGCATTTGCCAAACTCTTTGTTTAGTCAAGATTTTCTTTTGTTTGCCTTTTGCCTACTGCCTCTAAGAGAAAAACAACACATTCAAATCTGTTCATACACTTGACCATATGTGTGAATGTGCTACAGAAAAAAAGCTCAAATTCAGTAAAATATAATTAAAAATGTGGACAGGAATGCATGAATATATTTGAAATACATAAAAATCAACCCTGTATCTCCATATTTGATCACTGGTTCTAGAAGTTAGTAACTTAATTTGCTTGCCTTATTAATGAGAACTAAATCCAGACCACCAGCCTTTTTGCTACCTCAGCCAAGAATCTCTGCATTTTAACAGAAAAGGAAAAAACCAAGGTTTTTTGGGTTAGCATCAGGGAGAGCTCAATGTTCAACAAACCTTTCCAAATCAGAACACCAAACATGCTTAACTGAGATTAAAATCATACAAATGCACGCCTGAAATATCCTGAAGCCATAAACAGCTAGAAAGTGGGAACCTGAGAAATAAATGAAGTTCTGAAGGTGGCATTTGTTTTGGAGCCACATAACAAAACCCTGAGGCCAAGAGCTTGGGAAGATCACTTCTGGGGGGGCCAGCAAGATTAAAGGTCAGCCTGAAGACCAGCAGGGCAACAATTCCACTGGCTGAACTAGTGCAGGAAAAAAAGACTCACTCAAGAGAGAGACAGGGCGGGTGGAGGGGGGATAATTACGGTATCATGCTGTTGGTTCTGGGTTCCAGGATTGAACTAAAGACAAACAGGGCTTCCCTGATGGCTCAGCTGGTAAGAATCCACCAGCAATGCAGGAGACACATGTTTGATCCCTGGGTCAGGAAGATCTCCTAGAGGAAGAAAATGGCAACCCACTCCAGTATTCTTCCCTGGGAAAGGCCATGGACAGAGAAGCCTGGTGGGCTACAGTCCAAAGGGTCATGAAGAATTGGACACGACTGAGCGACTATGCATTCATGCAAAGACAAATAAAGAGTACCTCCACTTCATGTTTAGGGAATACCTCAACACGAGCTCACAGTTACTCAGGTTTGGGACCAGAATTTTCATAACCTACATGGCCCAGAAGAGTCCATAATTAAAATAGTCTCATAGCCTATATGATCCAGAAAAGCCCCTAATTAAAATGAAAAAGATGCACAATATCACAAAGATGTTAGGGAAGTGCAAATTAAAAGTATAATGAGATACTATTTCACATTTGTTAGGATAGCTATTTTTTTTAATAGAAAACAGTAAGTGTTGGTGAGGATGTGGAGAAACTGGAACTCTTATGCATTACCTGTGGGAATATAAAATGGTACAGCCATTGTGTAAAATGCTTGGCAGTTCTTCAGAAAGTTAAAACATAGAACTGCTCTATGATCAGCGATCCTACTTCTAGAAATATACCCAGAAACAACTGAGAGCATGGACTCTGAAACTTGTACACCAAAGTTCACAGTAGCATTATTCACAGAAGTCAGAAGGTGGAAACAACCCAAATGTCCATAAGCAGATGAACGGATAAACAAAATGTACTGTGTTCACAAATACACATACAAAGGATTATTTTTTGCCTTATTTTTTGAATTATAAAGAAACGAACTGTGACATGCTACAACATGGATGAACCTTGAAAACCAGGAGTAAAATGCTTTACCCATTTTAACTCATAGGGCTTCCCTGGTAGCTCAACTGGTAAAGAATATGCCTGCAATGCAGGAAACCTAGGTTCGATCCCTGGGTTGGGAAGATCCCCTGGAGAAGGGAACGGCTACCCACTCCANCCAGGAGTAAAATGCTTTACCCATTTTAACTCATAGGGCTTCCCTGGTAGCTCAACTGGTAAAGAATATGCCTGCAATGCAGGAAACCTAGGTTCGATCCCTGGGTTGGGAAGATCCCCTGGAGAAGGGAACGGCTACCCACTCCAGTATTCGTGCCTGGAGAATTCCATGGACAGAGGAGCCTGGCAGGCTACAAGTCCATGGGGTCACAAAGAGTCAGACACGACAGCAACTTTCACTTTCATTTTACTCATGCCAGACACAGAAGGACAAATACTGCATTATTCCATTTATATGATGTATCTAAAAATAGGCAAATTCAGAGAGCAAGTAGAATAGAGGTTTCCAGGGGCTGAAAGGAGAGGAGAATGTAGAGTTATTTTTTTATGAGTACTGAGCCTTTGTCTGGGACGATGAGAAAGTTCTAGAAATGGATAGTGGTGATAGTTGCACAACATTATGAATGTACTTAATGCCAATTTACATTTGTACATTTATAAACAGTTAAAACAATAAATTTTATGTTGTGTATATTTTCCCACAGTAAAAAACTGTAAAGGCTAAAACATAAGTACCAAAACCTCTAAATGACTAGCAGAATCAAATATAAATCTTCTCTAAAAAACTAAAACGTCAATGTCTCAAAAAATTTCAAAAAAAATATGAGTTTACAACCAAAAATATTATGAAGTAAGTGGAAAGAAGTCATCATGAGCAAATCTGAAACCTCTTTACATGTGTAATATACATAAAGAAATAGCAGATAATAGGAGCAAAGTTTTTCTTTCAGAAAAAGAAGTTATAAATAAGCAAGAGAGGAGAGCTAGAATGAACTGTTCATTCTAGTGGTGCTGGGTTAGAGCAAGAGGTATCAGTATGAACTTATATTTATTTGATACCCATACAGATGAATAGATAGAGAACAAATATAGACATCCTGTTCCATGGGCTAGAAGAGCTAAAGGTCTGTCCCTTGTCTATCACTTGTAGAGAAAGCCTACAAGTGATATCCTAGTAGCAACAAGCACGCTTATAACCAGAGTTTATTTTCTGAATACCATTCTCCAATACAAGGAGCCAGGAGCTCCCAGGAGAAATGACTGATTTCTAGGATGAGGCAGGAAAAATATAAGGTAAGTCTGGAGTATTCTGTAAGGCCAGAAAGCAAGAAGGCGTTTTTTTAAAAAAAGGATGGTGTAAAGTAACTAACCTCCAATTAAAATAAGTAAATTTAAATTAAAAAAAAAATAAAAAGGATGGGAAATTCCAAAAGGATTCGGGAGCAACCTAAAAGAACCTCCCAATCACCAAAAGTAGAACAATTTTCACAAAAATAAATAACAGTACTGAATTATAATCCCCTAATAAAATATTCATTATATAGATAACTGAATAAATAAATGGGGAGAAGGGACACATCTTCCTTACAGAATTCCAAATAATACACATACAAACCCCTGCCAAAGAGACAGAACGTGTAATTCACTTGCAAAGAGCCAACTACAGAAAAAGGTGACTAACAGAAAGAAATCTGATAATCACTACCTGCATCAAGTGAATATCAAAGTTAACATCAAAAGTGATGTTTTATTCGTAGCATTCCCTTCATGGATCATAGTCCTGGTGAAGGCACTTGCATAACTCAATGAAGCTATGAGCCATGCTGGGCGGGGCCACCCAAGATGAACAGGTCACGATGGAGAGTTCTGAAAAAAACGACTTCCACTGGAGGAGGGAATGACAAATCACTTTAATAATCTTGCCTTGAAAACCCCACAAACAGTATAAAAGGCAAAAAAAGATATGACACCTGGAGATGAGCCCTCCCCTCCCAGGTCAGAAAGTGCTTAATAGGCTACTGGGAAAGAGCGCAGAAATAGCTGCAGAAAGAACAAAGAGGATGGGCCAAATGGAAATGACATACAGTTGTGGATATGCCTCAGGATGAAAATAAAGTCCGATGATGTAAAGAATACTGCATTGGAACCTGGAATGTTAGGACCATGAAGCAAGGTAAATTGGACGTGGTCAAGCAGAGGTGGCAAGAGTGAAGACCAACATTTTAGGCGTTAGTGAACTAAAATGGATGGCAACAGGCATTTAATTCAGATGACCACTGTATCTATTACTGTGCTCAAGAATGCCTTAGAAGAATTGGAATAGCCCTCTTAATCAAGAAAAGAGTCCAAAGTGAACTCCTTATTGCAAAATTTAGGCTTAAATTGAAGAAAATAAAGAAAACCACTAGGTCTTTCAGGTATAACTTAAATCCCTTATGATTATACAGTGGAGGTGATGAATAGATTCAGGGTATTAGATCTGGTGGAAAGAGTGTCTGAAGAACTATGGATGGAGGTTCGTTACACTGTACAGGAGGCGGTGACCAAAACCATCCCCAAGAAAAGAAAAGCAAGAAGGCAAAGTGGTTGTCTGAAGAGACTTTACAAATAGCTGAGAAAAGAGAATAAGCAAAAGGCAAGGGAGAAAGGGAAAAATATATCCAAAACACGAAGAGAAAATAGCAAGGAGAGAGAAGAAAGTCTTCTTAAGTGAACACTGTAAACAAATAGAGGAAAACAAAAGAATGGGAGACTAGAGATCTCTTCAGGAAAATTGGAGATACCAAGGAAACATTTCATGCAAAGATGGGCATGATAAAGGACAGAAACGGTAAGGACCTAATAGGAGAAGAGACTAAGAAGAGGTGGCAAGAAAACACTGAAGAATTGTACAAAAAAGGTCTTAATGACCCAGATTACTGTGATGGTGTGCTTACTCACCTAGAGCCAGACATCCTGGAATGCAAAGTCAAGTGGGCCTTAGGAAGCATCACTATGAACAAAGCTAGTGGAGGTGATGGAATTCCAGCTGAACTCTTTCAAATCCTTAAAAATGATGCTGTTAAAGTCCTGTACTCAACATGCCAGCAAATATGGAAAACTCAGCAATGTCCACAGGACTGGAAAAGGTCAGTTTTCATTCTAATCCCAAAGAAAGGCAATGCCAAAGAATGCTCAAACTACCATACAGCTGCACTCATTTCACAGGCTAGCAAGGTAATGTTCAATATTCTTCAAGCTAAGCTTCAACAATATGTGAACTGAGAACTTTCAGATATACAAGCTGAGCTTACAAAAAGCAGAGGAACCAGAAATAAAACTGCCAACATTTGTTGGATTATAGAGAAAGCAAGATAATCCCACAAAAACACCTACTTCTGTTTCATTAAATATAAAGCTTGGACTCTGTGGATCAGAACAAACTGTGGAAAATTCTTAAAAGAGATAGGAGTACCAGACCACCTTACCTGCCTCCTGAGAAACTTGTATGCAGGTCAAGAAGCAAGTCAGAACCAGACATGGAACAACAGACTGGTTCAAAATTGAGAAAGGAGTATGTCAAGGCTGTATATTCTTACCCCGTTTATTTAACTTATATACAGAATACATTGTGCAAAATGCCAGGTGGGATGAATCACAAGCTGGAATCATGGTTGCTGAGTGAAGTATCAATAACCTCAGATATGCAGATAATACCAATCCTAATGGTAAAAAAGCAAAGAGACACTAAAGAGCCTCCTTATTAGGGTGAAAGAGAGTGAAAAAGCTGGCTTAAAACTCAACATTCAAAAATCGAACATCAATGGCATTCAGTCCCACTTCATGCTAACCAGAAGGAGAAAACGTGGAAACAGTGGCGGATTTTATCATCTTGGGCTCCAAAATCACTGCAGATGGTGACTACACCCGTGAAATTAAAAGACACTTGCTCCCTGGAAGGAAACCTATGACAAACCTAGACAATGGATTAAAAAGAAGAAACATCACTTTGCCAACAAAGGTGTGTATAGTCAAAGCCATGGTTTCTCCAGTAATCATGAACGGATGTAAGAGTTGGACCATAAAGAAGGCTGAGTGCCTAAGAATTTGGGCTTCTGAATTGTGTACTGGAAGACTTTTGAGAGCCCCTTGAATTGCCAGGAGATCAAACTGGTCAACCCTAAAGGACACCAACCTGAATATTCATTGGAAGGACTGATGTTGAAACTGAAGCTCCAATACTTTGGCCACCTCAGGTGAAGGCCGACTCATTGGAAAAGACCTTGATGTTAGGAAAGGTTGAAGGCAAAAGGAAAAAGGGGCAATAGAGGATGAGACGGTTGGATAGCATCACTGACTCAATGTTTGAGCAATGTTGAGCAAACTTCAGGAGATGGTGAAGGACAGGGAAGCCCGGCGCACTACATTTCATGGGGCTGCAAAGAGTTGGACATGACTTAGGGACTGAACAACCACAACATTCACAGCACGTTTAATATGAGGGGATGAAAATGTGACTTCAGCTCTGTTTTCTTCCCCAAAACCCATGTCAGTTTTGTCATGAGAACACATCAGATAAACCCAAACTGAGGAACACTTTAGAAAATCCTGACCAGGACAGTTTAAAACTGTTAAGGTTGTGAAAAAAGAAGATTAAAGAAACCGACACGATCAGAGGGGACAAAAATGACACGACAACCAAATGCACTGTGGAGTCCTGGACTGGATCCTACGGAAGAAAGTCAAGTCTGTAGTTTATGCCCTCGTTAATTTCCTAGTTTTTCACAAACATATTATTATCTAAGTCGGCAACATTAGGGGAAGATGGGTAAACAGTACAAAGCAACTATAACATCTTTGAAACTTCTCTATAAATCTAAAATTATCCCTCCAAAATATTCAGAAACCAAATGTAAAATAACCCTGTAGTTTTTTTTTTTAAAAGAGGTTATGATGAATGTAATAAACTCTGATGATTACAAGTCTATAAAGACTCCTAAATGCAGCAACTAGTATCCATCACTGAAAGCCAGGCAATTACCGTAAACACCACTAAGCAGTGAAAAACCAAGAGGTTTTTACATTGTGTACACCCTAAAGGAAACAGGGTTCTGTACACACAATTCTAACAAGTCTAATCATATCACTTCCTAATTGACAGCAGATTAGAACCTATAAATTAGTGAGAGAAAAATAACCTAATGAAAGTGATGATTGCCAATTAGAAGAAAATAAATTATAAAAAACAAGCAAATTCTAAAAACATAAATTTTAGAGCAACTTGCCCTAAGGAAAAAAACTTTGAACCCTCAGAAATCCTTGAGAGTATCAGCACTCTTTGCTGTTCTGAAATCCTTGAGAGTATCAGCACTCTTTGCTGTTCTGTTATGGTTGACACTCATAATAATCAGAATAATCAGAGTCGAAAATTATATACACTGTATTCTATTTACAAAATTAAAGGAAATACAAAGGCTAAAGAGAGATCTCCGTTAAGCAACATAAATATTGCATTTTTCTCCATGCACCTCCAGTAAAAGGACAGTAATGAAAAGAAAGGGGAAAATTAGAAACCTGTAAGAACAGAAAGAACCCAGAAAGAAGATAACAGCAGATGCCTGATGTACCTAAACTAGTGAAAGATGAAATCTGATGGATGCATAGGAACTGATTCAGTTTGTCTACAGAAAGAAACAAATACCTGTGAGGGCACAAATATTACCAAACTGACAAAAGAAAAAAACTTTGAATATTGCTATCAATAAAAGATAACTGAATTATTACAAATCTTTCTGAAAAGAAAAATTCAGACACAGAAGGCTTCTCCCATAATTTCTTTCAAGCTTTTTAAAAATACCAACAAATAGATCTAGATTTTTCCAGAAGAATATATTTTTTTAAAAGGAACATTTTGCAGCTCATTTTATGAAGTCAGAAGACTCTATCCCAAACCTGATAATAACATTTAAGGAAGGAAAATGCCATGAGAACATGCTCTCATGAAGACAGATATCTAACTCTAAATAAGATAAAAGTAAATCAAATACAGCGATAATAATATATTACAACCAAGTAGCGTTTATTCTAAAAGCGAGTTCATATTTGAAAATCATGAATGTAATTCACAAAATAAAAACTCAGCAAACTAAGTACAGAAGAGATAAAAAGAAAAGAGTAACTACTGCACAAAACCCTTTGGAAAACACTGTTAACTTTCCCCCTGCCGTAAGCAGCATGAACAGTTCTGTAACTATGTCGTGAAGGTCCCAGCTGGCACAGCATGGCGAGGGCAGACCACGCGCAACAGCTGAGGAAAGCAAAGCAGCAGCAAACTTCTTCATGTATACACCCCAGAAGAGCGAAAAAACTGGAGGCGCAGGCATCTGAAGGTAGGAAGAGAATCTGACTTTAAAAAAAAAAAAAAGAACACGTATTTAGTCTGTCTCTTATACACATCTAGATGTGTATAAGAGACAGGTTCAATATTCTTCAAGCTAAGCTTCAACAATATGTGAACTGAGAACTTTCAGATATACAAGCTGNAATCTGACTTTAAAAAAAAAAAAAAGAACACGTATTTAGTAGAATGTGAGTTAACAAATATATAAAAATGATACAACTGGAAAATCATAATTTGGGAAACATTATAATAAAAACTGATTAAAGCATGCATCATCAAGGAATGCTGAAACTAATAAATGGAAAGAAGCTAATACTAAGGGTGAAATCTGGTAAGAAATATGTTGTTATATTGTCTCAAAGTAGTTCCCCACAGGATATTAATTACAAAGGAGAACATAGTACCTTTCAGTGGAGAAACCTGGCAAAAACCATCTTAACTAAGTCATCAAAGATAACTTCACTAGTAAACAGGACAGAAGCTCATTGAGTATATCAATGAAAGTAAGTAATTACTGTGGCATTACTTACAAAAATGCATAACCTAAATCTAATCATGAGGAAACATTAGACAAACTCAAAGTACAAAATAACTGTGAAGTTTGTGGCTTCCCAGGTGGGGTAGTGGTAAAAAATCCACCTGCCAATGCAGGATACAAGTTCCATCCCTGGGTCAGGAAGATCCCCCTTGAGCAGAAATGGCAAACTGTTCAGAAGAATCTGCCTGCAATGCAGGAGACCCGGGTTTGATCCCTGGGTTGGGAAAATTCCCTGGAGAAAGGAAGGCTACTCACTCCAGTAGTGTTGTCTGCAGAATCCCAGGGACAGAGGAGCCTGATGGGGTTGCAAAGAGTGGGACATGACTGAGAGACTGAATGCACACACACATATGTTAAACATGTCGATGTAGAGAGAGACAAAGACTGGAATACTCTTCCAGATTAAAAAAGACAGAAGAAACATGACTAATAAATGCAGTAAGTGATCCTAAATTGGACCCGAAATCAGCATTTTTCTTTTTCCTAAAAGAACATTTTAGGTCAACTAGTAAAAATTGAAATAAACTCTGTAGATTAGACAATAGTATTATATTAGTGTTAATTTTCTGATTTTGATAACTACACTGTAGTGATTTAAGAGGATCTATAGTTCAAAAAACAATGAAGAAGAGGCAGGACAATGACTTAAGTTTGGCTAATGAGCAGTGTGCCTGAAATTTACTTTCAAATAGTTCAGGGGGAAAAAAGTAAGCATGTATAAACATATACAGTTAGAGAGAGAGTGAAAGTGAAAGTGAAGTTGCTCAGTCGTGTCCGACTCTTTGCGACCCCATGGACTGTGGCCTACCAGGCNGAGCAGTGTGCCTGAAATTTACTTTCAAATAGTTCAGGGGGAAAAAAGTAAGCATGTATAAACATATACAGTTAGAGAGAGAGTGAAAGTGAAAGTGAAGTTGCTCAGTCGTGTCCGACTCTTTGCGACCCCATGGACTGTGGCCTACCAGGCTTCTCCGTCCACAGGATTTTCCAGGCAAGAATACTGGAGTGGGTTACAATAAAGCAATGATGGTAAATATCAATACTTGGAGAAATAAGTTAAGGGCAAATGAAAATTATTTCTACTAATCTTACAACTACCCCAAGTATCTTGGTAGGAAAGTCTCAACTGTAAATTGACGAACTGTTGGAGGTTCAGTATTTACATGTTTGAGGATTAAAACTCCAGAGTCCTAAGAGGGGGGTCCCACTCTCATGAGTTTCACCTTCAGGAGCTTGACCAGGTTCTCCCAGTAAACACTGGAGAAAAATCCACTCCCACCTCACCCTCTCCTTCCATCTGGGAAAGGGAAAAAGGAACCATTCTGAAATGCAAGAGAGGACTCTGTTCTTAACAAGGCCTCAGGAGTAAGAAAGAGCCTAACCTACAAAAGCTTTATTAAACTGAGACAACTCCTGCTGGGAGAAGGGAGATACCCAACACCAGCCCATTCTAGCCATCCCGTCCCACCTAAGAGTAGAGAAAAACACTGAGAAACACGTGTAAAGTTCACAGTTTAGAAACCTAGGCTCAAGGAAGTGAAGATCAGACCCAATCCCAGGACTGAAGAATGCATCCTCTTACCCGAAAACCTGTAGTTCCTTTTACCCAGTATATCATGTCCAGGTATACGGAAAAAAATTATTAAGACATAATAAAAGGCAAAAAACACAATGTGATGTGATAAAACAAGCATCAAGGCAGACACGGCATGGATGTTGTAATTATCAAGCTGGGAATTTAAACAACTGTGCTTACTCTGCTAACGGCTCTAATGGTTACAGCAGACAGTTAACAAATTAACACCTCTGCAATGTAAGCAGAGGCGAAAATCCTAAGAACGAAAAATTAATGCTAGAAATAAAAATATGTAACAGAAAAGACGCCTCTGAGGAGCTTACTAAGTAGACTGGACACAGCTAAGGAAAGAATCTCTGAACTTGAGTGTATCAATGAAAGAAAAGTGAAAGTTGCTCAGTCATGTCCAACTCTTTGTGACCCCATGGACTACACAGTCCATGGAACCCTCCAGGCCAGAATACTGGAGTGGGTAGCCTTTCCCTGCCCTGGGGTATCTTCCCAACCCAGGGATCAAACCCAGGTCTCCCACATTGCAGGCAGATTCTTTACCAGCTGAGCCACNCTACACAGTCCATGGAACCCTCCAGGCCAGAATACTGGAGTGGGTAGCCTTTCCCTGCCCTGGGGTATCTTCCCAACCCAGGGATCAAACCCAGGTCTCCCACATTGCAGGCAGATTCTTTACCAGCTGAGCCACAAGGGAAGCCCAAGAATACTGGAGTGGGTTGCCATTTCCTTCTCCAGTGGACCTTCCCAACCCAGGAATCAAACTGGGGTCTCCTGCATTTACAGGCGGATTCTTTACTAACTGACCAATCAGGGAAGCCAGAGAGAAGTGACTGAAGGGGGAAAAAAAGAAACAACGCCCAAGGGTTGTGGGAGAAGTACAAAAGGTGTAACCTATGTTTAATAGAAATACTAGAAGGAGAATCAAGGAAGGAACAGAAAAAATATTTGAAACAATAAAAGAGTGAGAATTTCCACAAATTAACATCAGACAACAAACCACAGATCCAGGAAGTTCTGAGGCAGAATAAATCTAAAAAACTACACCAAGGTGTCAGCTACATATTGGCACTTGCCAAGAACACCTGCCAGCAACTGAAAAACAACAGGGGCCTTTGTCACCTGCCTCTGCAGAGACTGAACCCTGTGCTGCTGGAGCTGCTGACCTTCAGCACCACCGAGCAGAATCCAGGGGGGGAGAGTGAGGCACTCTGTGCTCCAGGGAACCCAGTGTAACAGCTCTTCAGACAGTTAGGTACTTTCAGGAACTGATTTCATCATCCAAGTCCTTGCATCTCCTCATATCTAGAAAAGCACTAAATCCCCTTCATGGTGACATCAGCTCCTTGTGACTAGCAGAAAACCTTTCGTAAAATAAGCACTTGATTGTGCTGAACTCCCTTTTCAGCAAAATCTTATATGCTGAACTTCCCCCACTACCGCTTTGGATCAGTCTCTCAGAGCTATCTGAGGTGCTGTCTCCCAGGCTGCAGTCGTCATTTAGCCTCAAACAAAACTCACAGCTCTCACATTGTGCATCTTTTTAGTCGACATAGGCATCTCATTTTCAAACCACAGGCAGAGATNCCTGTGGAGTGCGGGTCACCCTCCAAGCATGTGGATTTCTTCACCAACTCAGAAGCATTACAAAGCACATGTTTAGGATTTTAAGGAGGTTCCATTACACAGGTATTATTGATTAAGTCATTGGGCATTGGTGATCAATTCCAGCCCATCCCTTCTTTCCCCTTCCTGGAAGTTAAGGAGTGATACTGAAAATTCTAACCATCTAATCACATAGTTGTTTCCCCTGGCCATCAGCCCCCACCTTCAAATGGTCATTGTATTAGCATAACCTCAGACTATGCCTGAAAGTAGATAAATATAGCATAGGATGACCCNTAAGGAGTGATACTGAAAATTCTAACCATCTAATCACATAGTTGTTTCCCCTGGCCATCAGCCCCCACCTTCAAATGGTCATTGTATTAGCATAACCTCAGACTATGCCTGAAAGTAGATAAATATAGCATAGGATGACCCAGAGCTGCCCACAAAGCTGGCCTCTGGCTACCTGTGATTGAAATTCTGCTCTGTATACATGGACTTGTCCAGAACTGCCTCCCATGTGCATGTCAGGACTGTCCAACAAGGCTTCGGAGACAGAAATGTGGCTTTTGCAGATATATGCCCCAACAGAGAGTTACACTGTAGTCTGGAGATGGCTGTGTGCACAAGGAGCCTCTTTTGCCAGTAGCAGAGTCCAGCACATCCCCTGGACCCTACAATTCATCTGAGTCCCCGACGTGTCATTTCTTTTGATGGCACAGGGATACAGACAAAATATGCTCCCAATTAGTTGTTTCTTTTGCTAATTTGACATCTATTCCCCCTCTGATAGCCTTGTGCAGTTGCTTTTCCAATCACTTTAAATCTTGCCNTAAACGTCCCTTCCCCACCCCCATCCCACCTCTCTCAGTCATCACAGAGCACAGAGCTGCGTTTCCTGTGCTTTACAGCAGGTTCCCACTAGCTGGGATTTCACACATGGTAATGTATACATGCCAATGCTCCTCTCCCAACTAATCCCCCTACCCACCCCGTGACCACGTCTGTTCACCATGTTTACATCTCTACTCCTGCTCTAGAAATAAGCTCATCTGTACCATTTTTCTGGAGAAGGCAATGGCAATCCTTTCCAGTACTCTTGCCTGGAAACTCCCATGGGCGGAGGAGCCTGATGGGCTACAGTCCAAGCGGTCACGAAGAGTCGGACACGACTGAGTGACTTCACTTTCACTTTTCACTTTCACGCATTGGAGAAGGAAATGGCAACCCACTCCAGTGTTCTTGCCTGGAGAATCCCAGGGATGGGGGAGCCTGGTGGGCTGCCGTCTATGGGGTTGCACAGAGTCGGACATGACTGAAGCGACTTAGCGGCAACAGCAGCAGTATCATTTTTCTAGATTCTACATATATAGATATATGTGGAATGCATATATGTTCCACATATATGCGTTTATATATGATGTCTGTTTTGCTCTTTCTGACTTACTTCCCTCTGCATGACAGACTCCAGGTTCATTCCTGTCCAGCTTCACTGAGTTATAACTGAACAACACTGTAAGTTCAAGGTGTACAGCATAATGACTTGACTCAAATATACTGTGAAATAATTACCATAACATGCTCAGTTAACAACTATCATCTCATACAGATGAAATAAAGAAAGAAAAGGAAGAGAGGGAAAGAAGAAAACGAAGAAAGTTTTTTCCTTGTGATGAGAACTCTTAGGATTAACTTTAACTTCTAGACAAGTCAAACTACCACATAAGTGCACTTATTTCACATGCTACCAAGATCATGCTCATAATCCTTCAAGCCAGGCTTCAACAGTACGTGAACCAATAACATCCAGATGTACAAGCTGTATTTAGAAAAGGCAGAGGAACCAGAGATCAAACATCTGCTGGATCATCGAAAAAGCAAGAGAGTTCCAGAAAAACATCTACTTCTGATTCACTGACTACGCTGAAGCCTGTGTGGATCACAAAAAACTGGAAAATTCTTCAAGAGATGTGAATACCAGACCACCTCACCTGCCTCTGGACAAACCTGTATGCAGGTCAAAAAGCAACAGTTTGAACCAGACATGGAACAATGGACTGGTTCCAAATTGGGAAAGGGGTACATCAAGGCTGTTTATTGTCACCCTGCTTATTTAACTTATATGCACAGTACATCATGAGAAACGCCAGGCTGGATGAAGCACAAGATGGAGTCAAGACTGCCAGGAGAAATATCAATAACCTCAGATATGCAGATGATACCACCCTTATGGTAGACTGTGAAGAGGAATTAAACAGCCTCTTGATGAAGGTAAAAGGAGAGTGAAAAAGTTGCTTAAAACTCAGTATTCAGAAAACAAAGATCATGGCATCTGATTCTATCACTTCATGGCAAATATATGGGAAAACAATGGAAACAGTGACAGACTTTTTATTTTGGGGGGCTCCAAAATCACTGCAGATGGTGACTGCAGTCATGAAATTCAAAGACACCTGCTTCTTGGAAGAAAAGCTATGACAAATCTGCTGCTGCTGCTGCTAAGTCACTTGAGTCGTGTCCGACTCTGTGTGACCCCATAGACGGCAGCCCACCAGCCTCCCCCGTCCCTGGGATTCTTCAGGCAAGAACACTGGAGTGGGTTGCCATTTCCTTCTCCAATGCATGAAAGTGAGAAGTGAAAGTGAAGTCGCTCAGTCGTGTCTGACCCTCAGCGACTCCATGGACTGCAGCCTTCCAGGTTCCTCCATCCAGGGGTTTTCCAGCATATTAAAAAGCAGAAACATTACTTTGTAAACAAAGGTCAGTCTAGTCAAAGCTACAATTTTTCCAGTAGTCATGTATGGATGTGAATACTGAACAATAAAAAAGGCTGAGTGCCAAAGAACTGACACCTTTAAATTGTAGTGCTAGAGAAGACTCTTGAAAGCCCTCTGGACAGCAAGGAGATCAAACCAGGCAATCCTAAAGGAAATCACTCCTGAATATTCATTTTAAGGACTGATGCTGAAGCTCCAATATTTTGGACACCTGATGTGAAGAGCCAACTCACTGGAAAAGACCCTGATGCTGGGAAAGATCGAAGGTGGGAAGAGGAGACGACAACAGAGGATGAGATGACTAGATGGCATCACTGACTCAATGCACGTGAGTTTGAGCAAACTCCAGGATATACTGAAGGACAGGAAAGTCTGGTATATTGCAGTCCATGGGGTCGCAGAGTCGGACACAGACTGAGTGACTGAACAACAATTATGTCATAGAGGACTACGATCTAGAACCAGCCACAATTTTTTATATTACAACCCCAGCTTATCTATCCTAAAACTGGAAGTTTGGACCTTGGACCACCCTCATCCAAGTCCCCTACCTCATCTGCCCTACCTTGAATCCACACATCCAGTCTTTTTTTCTGAGTTTGGGATTTTTTGTTGTTTCGTTTTAAGCCTTTTTTTTTAAAGATTACACATATAAGTGGGATCACACAGTATTCTTATTCACTAAGCAAAATGATCTCAGGGTCCACCCATGTTCTCACATATGGTAGGATTTCTTTTCATGTCTAAATAATATTCCACTGTATATATATCCACAGCTCCATCCACTGATGGACACTTAAGATTGTTTCCATGTCTTGGCTATTATAAATAACACTGCTATAAATTGGGGGCACAGATATCTCTTCAACATAGTGTTTTCGTTTCCTTTAAATATATTCATGTAAGTAGAATTCATGGATCAGAAGATAGCTGTGCTTTTATTCTCCTGAAGAACCTCGATACTGTTTTCTACAGGGGCTGTACCAATTTTACAATCCCAACTTCAATGCATAGTTACCATGGTTTCATGATAATCATTCTACAAGGCATGAGGTGATATCTTATGGTGGCTTGATTCACATTTTCCTAGTAATTAGTGATGCTAAGCACCTTTTCATGTATCTGTTGTCCATCGGTAGACCTTCTTTGGAAAAAATGTCTATTCAAGTCCTTTGTCTATTTTTGATTCAATTATTTGGAGGTTTTGCTACTGAGTTTTATGAGTTCCTTTTATATTCTGGATATTAACCCCACTATCAGATTCGGAAGTATTTAATAAAAACTTTTTAAAAATCTTTTTTAAATGTAAAGAAAACATAAGAAATAGATACACTAAAATAGATTTTCAAATTCTGTTACCCCAGCCTGGATAGCTTATCACTCTGCTACAATAAAAACCAAAGAAATTAACAATAATTAAAAAAAAGGTAAAGTTACAACACAAGGGACCAATAAGACCAAAGAATTTCATGTATCACAAAAACTGCAAGACATGAAGGAAAAAAAAAAACCAAAACACTATTTTTAAAATGTGCTCATAAAATTATTCTATGCATTAAAAAATAAGCAGTAATTTTATAAGATGTATGCTCAATACATGTAATTCAACCAAGGTTTACTACCCAGACTATATAAAGAACCCCAACATTCCAACAGAAAACAAAATGTGCGGAAGACACGAGCAATTAAGAATAGAGGAAATACACACAAATTAACCTAAAAAACAAAAAGAAACTCATAGATTACCTTTTTAGTTTACTCAAGCACCACAAGCGAACAGAACAGGGATTAACTCTAGGTTGGCATTCAGTATTTTAACACTGCATGAACAATGAGTAAATTTTTTAAATGAAGCAATAAAGATATTCAACCTCACTAAAACAGGGGCATTACAAACTCAAATCAACATCCGATAAACCCCTTCAGACTGGCAAAAACTAAAACATCAGACATTATTAAGTGGGTGATGATGTGTATAAACAGGAAGTCTTAAAAAAATGCTAGTGAAAGCACTTTGGAGATCAAGTATCTAGGCTGAAGGTGAAATAATACATGACCAAATAATTCCAATGCTAAGAAATACTCTAGATCAGATGTAAACAAAGTATGGCCCAGCCAACTCTGGCCTGCTGCTTGATTTTACAAGGCCCATGAGCTAAGAATATGGCTTTTACATTTTTAAAACACTCTTCCCTGGTGGCTCATATAGTAAAGACTCCACCTGCAGTACAGGAGGCCCAGTTTCATTTCCTGGGTTAGGGAAGATCCCCTGGAGAAGGGAATGGCTACCCACTCCAGTATTCTTGCCTGGAGAATTCCATGGACAGAGGAGTCTGACAGGCTACAGTCCATGGGGTTGCAAAAAGTCGGACATTACTGACAGATTAACACTTTCACTTCACTTTTCACGTCAGCGGGGAAAAACAACAAATCAAACAAGAAAGATGTTTCATGTTACAAGAAAATCAGATAAAATTCAAATTTCAGTGTCCATAAAAGTTTTACTGGCCCACAGCCACCCTCATTTGCTTATGCATTATCTGTAACTGCCTTCTTGCTAAATTGGCAGCACTGCTTGAAATGCAAAGTGTAAGATTTTCACTATCTGGCCCTTTACAGAAAAACTTTGCTGACCTCTGCTCCAGAGAAGCACACACATGTGCACAAGAAAATGTACTTTTAAAAAGTTCACAGTAGCAATATGAGACATCCTAAGACATTCATACCAGCAATGTATGTAAAAGTAAAAAAATCAGATACAACCTAATTTCCACAAAAAAAGGAAATGCATAAATATAATGCAGTATACATTCATACTATTAAAAAGAAATAGAACTATTCTTATCAACATTTAATTTTTCAATGCTGTAAGAATGAAAAACAAGTTACAGAAGAATATAGTATGACATGAATTATAATATATTCTAACAATCTGTACAGGTACACAGGTTGAAAGATATATACATAAAGTACAAAGCAATGTATAGGAATAACTACCAAACAGAGGTTGGTGATTACACTTGGAGTGGAGGCAGGAAGATGCAAAAACCAAAGGGTTCACCCCAGCTTCATTGTAGTTAACACTGTACTAACGCTGGATTAGTCATGTTTTCTTTAGGCTAGGAATTAAAAGTTTTTGCTCTATTATTCCTTATATTCCACACAGACATGAAATATTTCCTAATAATTTTTTAAGCTGTCACTGATAAGGTTTTACAAAAATAAAAAATGGATTTTTTAAACAAGTATCACTGACACAGAAGTTAACTTCTGCAAATTAGAAATATAAAAGCAGTAACAGAAAACCTAAAAAGAGAATTAAATGCAAAGATCAGGAAATCTCCAGCTTCCCCAGCGACTCACACGGTAAAAGAATCCACCTGCAAAGCAGGAGATACAGGTTTGATCCCTGAATCAGGAAGATCTCCCGGAGGAGAAAATGGAAACCCACTCCAGTATCCTTGCCTGAAACCCATGAACAGAGGAGCCTAGTAGGCTACAGTCCATTGGGTTGCAAAGAGTCGGACACGACTGAGCGACTTCATTTCACTTTGTAATGCTTTAGTCCCAAACTTTCTCAAGAATTTGTCAAGATTCTCCAAAGGCAGTGTCTTGGAGCCCTAAGCCATCATATTACAAGTCTGGGTACCCTGCTGCAGAGACCACACGAAGAGGCCTTTATGCTGCATGGAGAAATAAGGGCCCAACTTTCCAACCTGCCCATTAGACATCTGAATACAGCTACCCTGGAATGTTCAGGCCAGACAAGCTACCACTGAATAACTCCCACAGATGCTACATAAAGCAGAAAAATCACCCAGCTAAGGTGATTTTCTCAGACTCCTAAATTTTAAAAAAAAAAACAAAAAACCTATATTTTTTGGATACAGAAGACAGAGTACAGTCCAATATTATCTGAAGATGAAGTCTGAATATATTCTTGGGAATAATATTAAATTAGATTTCTCTGTGAGCCACAGTCCACAGTATTCTTTGCTTCAGGATGCAGCTACTATTCATTGTTCTCTCAGTTTATCTACTCCTTCATTCCACTGAAGAAGTGTCTATGGGTTCCTATGCATCTTTCGGCAGGATTCCAACATGAAGTTAGTTATGTCCAAGGCCAACATCAGGCAGCAGTTGGGTGCTGCTGGTACTGCTTGAAGCACGCTGATCTTCTATGGAATCAAAACACCAGTACCTTAAGCCAAAGTAACGTAGTTGGTAACATCTTTACACAGAATAACAACTCTAAAAATACAGTTATCTTGAGCACACAAGGTCCAAAAAAATGAATAACTTAAGAAATGATCACAAGAGACAGGTGGCTCCAGAAGTGTCTACTGCTCCAAGGAAAGGAGAGAAGACCGCCAAGATGGCAGGGGAATTCCACAGTCATGAGATGAACCAATGAAACACTGTTTAATTCTGAGAGTCCAAATGCAAAATTCAACAAGGAGAAAAATGACAGGTTCATAGTAAACTTAAAAGGAGATAAACTTGAAAGCCAGGTATAAAGCCTATAAAGGGTAAAGACAAAGGAGACTCAGGAGTTGGTTCTCAAAACTTGTGAGGGACACGCTGATTAAGATTTGCAGAGTTAATTACTAGAATGACAAAATTAAATCATTCTTTTTTATTTCCTGTGATAACAGAGAATGAAGACCAGTGTGAACTAAAGAAAGAAAGTTTAAATGCCAAAACATGGAATCCCACCTCATGCAAACAGTGGCACAGGGCTTTCAGAGGCAAAGATAATACTGGTTTCCATGAAGATGGAGTCACCAGAAGTCACGGTGGTAAAAGGGAGTACCTTCACCATATCACAGATTTACTGGAAGATTCAAAAAGAGGAGTTGGGGAGGCAGAAAGATTGCAGATCTTTTTTTCAATATAGGAAAGACAAGAAGGTTATTACATAGTCTGTAAGCAAGTCTCTGGAAATTTCTAGCTCTTCCTGTCCTTAAAACTGGCTTCAATCTTTCCAAAAAATAAAAAGGTATATTTGCTATACACTATAAACAAGCACTGTTTGCTTTCTTCTCCTTGCTATATTCAACGATTATGAGGTTAATGTGGGAGGAAAAAAACTTTCCTGTTAAAAACTAAGCATGAAATGTACTTGAAATAACAAAAAGCTCTCCCAAATCAAGATCAGAATATGGCTTGCTCTCTTACTTCTCAAGCCTGTGGTTTCAGATGGCCTCAAGGTAGTTGTTAGCTCTGGACGAGGCACAGGGTCCACTTGTCCCAACTTGCCCAGGGCTGCTCCAATTTTAGTACTCAAAGTTAGTATCCACGGGAGACAAGAGGTCCTAATTTTTGGTGATGAACACAGAAGGCTCTGGGAAGTACAAAACACTAAGGTAGCCCGAAAAGGGGGCTAAAAGTAACACTGCTGCTAGTGTGAAATGGATACTGCACAGCTACTTTCTGTTTTTTAGGTGATGTAGGCAACCATAATTGGCAGTTCACAATAATGGATCATCCATTGTTGCATCACTCCAAGTAACATGACTTAAGTGCACAACTGAAGTGGGTTGTAATTGTGATCAACAGCCTGCCTTTGGCTTTCTGGATTAACTGCTGTGTTTTGTACTGAGATAACGTTTAATTTTTAAAACTGTACACAGTGGTGACCATATTTTTTAAGAGATTAGGTAATGAAAATGAGAAGGATTAAAATAACAACTCCAACATATCACTGAATGAAAGAAAAAAAGGAAGGAAAAGTTTCTAACACTCCTCTTTTCTTCCTTATGCTTGCTTGGTTTCAGAAATTCTTGAATCAGTCCCTAATCAAAGAAAAATTAACCAATGACTATGTGTTGCAGTTTTCATTCCAATCCCAAAGAAAGGCAATGCCAAAGAATGTTCAAACTACTGCACAACTGCACTCATCTCACACGCTACCAAAGTAATGTTCAAACTGCTCAAGCCAGGCTTCAACAGTACGTGAACCATGAACTTCCAGAGGTTCAAGCTGGATTTAGAAAAAGCAGAGGAACCAGAGATCAAATTGTTAACATCCGTTGAATCACAGAAAAGGCAAGAGAGTTCCAGAAAAACATCTACTTCTGATTCACTGACTATGCTGAAGCCTTTGACTGTGTGAATCACAACAAACTGGAAAATTCTTAGAGAGATGGGAATACCAGACCACCTTACCTGCCTGCTGAGAAATCTGTATGCAGGTCAAGAAGCAACCATTAGAACCAGACATGGAACAACAGACTGGTTCCAAAATGGGAAAGGAGTAGGCCAAGGCTGTATATTGTCACCCTTATTATTTAATCTATATGCACAACACATCATTCAAAATGCAAGGCTGGATGAAGCACAAGCTGGAATCAAGATTGCCAGAAGAAATACCAATAACCTCAGATACGCAGATGACACTACCCTTACAGCAGAAAGTGAAGAACTAAAGAGCCTCCTGATGAAAGTGACAGAGGAGAGTGAAAAAGTTGGCTTAAAACTCAACATTCAAAAAATGAAGATCATGGCATCCAATCCCATCATTTTATGGCAAATAGATGGGGAAACAATTTTCTTGGGCTCCAAAATCATTGCAGATGGTGATTGCAGCATTAAATTTAAAAATACTTGCTCCCTGGAAGAAAAACTATGACTAACCTAGACAGCATATTAAAAAGCAGAGACATTACTTTGCCAACAAAGGTCCATCTAGTCAAAGCTGTGGTTTTTCCATTAGTCATGTATGGATGTGAGAGTTGGACTATAAAGGTTAGTGCCAAAGAATTGATGCTTTTGAACTGTAGTGTTGGAAAAGACTCTTGAGAGTCCCTTGGACTACAAGGAGATCCAACCAGTCCATCCTAAAGGAAATCAGTCCTGAATATTCATTGGAATGACTGATGCTGAAGCAGAAGCTCCAATCCTTTGGCCACCTGATGCAAAGAAGTGACTCAGTGGAAAAGCCCCTGATGCTGGGGAAAATCGAAGGCAGGAGGAGAAGGGGACAACAGAGGGTAATATGGTTGGATGGCATCACTGACTCGATGGACATGAGTTTGAGCAAGCTTTGTGAGTTGGTGATGGACAGGAAAGCCTGGCATGCTGCAGTCCATGGGGTCACAGAGTCAGATAAAACTGAGCGACTGAACTGAACTGATTTATGTTGCTATTTATACCTTTGAGAAAAATTACAAATGTGTGGTCTATTTTTTTCTGTCTTCCTTTAGCTTCCTAATCTGTCTAGAAATTAGAAACTTTTGGATCTCAAAAGAACTGTAGTTCTCAAGTACAAGAAACAATATGACTGTTTAAAGTATTTAAACTACAGCAAGAACAAAACACCAAAGAAGCTTGCAAGAAGAAAGATGGCTGCAAATTCTTTTCCACCAATCCTGATGAATGATGGTTCTACTTCCCCTCCCCTTGAATCTGAGCTGGCTCTGTGGCTTTCTGGCCAATCAAATGTGACAGAAGTTACACTATAATTTCTGAAGTTGGGCCTTAAGACATCTGTGGCTTCAGCTTTGCCCTCGTAGAGAGATCAAATTGAATCAATGAATGGTAAGTCCCCATAATTCCCTATTATTTTTTCCTTCTCTTGTCCAGCCTAAAGGTTAAATAGGTAAGAAGAATGGGAAAGCAAAGGGATAAAGAAGGAAAGGAAGGAAGAAAGAAGGAAAGGAATGCTGAAGGACGTTAAGGCTCTAGCACAGGTCCCAGGCTCCAGTTCTGCTGATGTCCTAACTTGCTCTAGGTCATATGATCCCTCTAGACCTCTTGACCACCTCAAATTGTCAACATATTTTCGTAATGGCAACATGACAATACAATACAATATTACAATATACAATGGTATTGTATTAACATTACAGTACAATAACAACTAATTTATAGAAGTCTAGATGTAGAATACTTAACTTCATTCTCTTTTACTCTGTCACTACTCTAGAATATCAAGAAAGATCAGCTAATAACTAGGAAAAGGTAGTAAGTTAAAGAGATTGAAAACTAGAATTCAAATAAGAGAGAAGGCAAGCATTAAGAATAGAAAAGCAAGAAAAGTTTTTCTCTTTTCTGCATGCTAAGAAAATAAATATAATACCAACTTATACATAGTATTTGGAAATACATGCCTGGAATTGTTCTAAGAGCTTACTATATATTAACATGTTTAATCTTCAGGGCAACCTTATGAGTAACTGAAGTTATTATCCTTGTTTTACAGATATGAAAACACAAAGGTTAAGTTATCTATCCAAGATCGCAGTGCCAGTAAGTAAAGAGCTAGAAGATGAATCCTAGCATTGTGGCTTCTGACTTCATGTTCTCAATGCATTTCTTATGAAAACTGCTTCCATTTCATGTGAGGTTCTACTCGACTGTTTCATGTGAGTACATGAAATCAAGTGATAAGTAGAATTTATCAATTCAACTGAAATGCAACTAGAAAATATATTTAGCTAAAGCACTAAATAAGGAAAGGCATGATGGTATAGTTTCTAAAGGTAGTACAATCAAAAGAGGAAGGAGTGGGGCTAAAATGAAGAACTTTGCGGTGTGACCCCCTGAGCAAGCCAACACTGAAGACCTTGCTCACGACAATGCGAGCATGCTAAGTCCCTTCAGTCATGTCTGACTCTGCAACCCCATGGGCTGTACCCCCCTCTGTCCATAGCATTATCCAAACAAGAATACTGGAGTGGGGAGCCATCTTCTCCTCCAGAGGATCTTATTGACATAGGGATTGAACAAGTGTCTCTTATTTCTCCTGCACTGGCAGGCGGGTTCTTGACGACTATCACCATTTCAGTTCAGTTTTAGTTGCTCAGCCGTGTCCGACTCTTTGCAACCCCATGAATCGCAGCACGCCAGACCTCCCTGTCCATCACCAACTCCCAGAGTTCACCCAAAACCATGTCCACTGAGTCGGTGATGCCATCCATCCATTTCATCCTCTGTCGACCCCTTCTCCTCCTGCCCTCAATCTTTCCCAGCATCAGGGTCTTTTCAAATAAGTCAGCTCTTCGCATAAGGTGGCCAAAGTATTGGGGTTTCAGCTTCAACATCAGTCCTCCCAATGAACACCCAGGACTGAGCTCCTTTAGGACGGACTGGTTGGATCTCCTTGCAGTCCAAGGGACTCTCAAGAGTCTTCAACAACACAGTTCAAAAGCTTCAATTCTTCGCTGCTCAGATTTCTTTATGGTCCAACTCTCACCTCCATACATACTGGAAAAACCATAGCTTTGACTAGACAGACCTTTGTCGGCAAAATAACGTCTCTGTTTTTTAATATGCTGTCTAGGTTGATCATAGCTTTTCTTCCAAGGAGCAAGCATCTTTTAATTTCATGTTGCTGTCACCATCTGCAATGATTTTGGAGCCCAAGAAAATAAAGTCTCTCACTACTTCCATTGTTTCCCCATCTACTTGCTATGAAATGAGACTGGATGCCATGATCTTCATATTTTGAATGTTGAGTTTTAAGCCAGCTTTTTCACTCTCCTCAATCACTTTCACCAAGAGGCTCTTTTGTTCCTCTTCACTTTCTGCTATAAGGGTGCTGTTATATGCACATTTGAGGTTACTGATATTTCTTGCAGCAACCTTGATTCCAGCTTGTGCTCCATCCAGCCTAGCATTCACATGATATATTGTGCCTATAAGTTAAAAAATAATCAGGGTACAATATACAGCTTGATGTACTCTTTTCCCAATTTGGAACCAGTCTGTTGTTTCATGTCTGGTTCTAATGATTGCTTCTTGACCTGAACACAGATTTCTCAGCAGGCAGGTAACGTGGTCTGGTATTTTCACCTCTTGAAGAATCTTCCAGTTTGTTGTGATCCACACAGTCAAAGGTTTTGGAAAGCAGAAGTAGACTTTTTTTTTTCTGGAATTCTCTTGCTTTTTCGATGATCCAATGAATGTTGGCAATTTGATCTCTGGTTCCTCTGCCTTTTCTAAATCCAGCTTGAATATCTGGAAGTTCTCGGTTCATGTACTATTGAAGCCTGGCTTGGAGAATTTGGAGCATTACTTTGCCAGCATGTGAGATGAGTGCAATTGTGCAATAGTCTGAACATTTCTGGTACGGCCCTTCTTTAGGACTAGAATGAAACTGATCTTTTCCAGTCCTGTGGCCACTGTTGAGTTTTCCAAATTTGCTGGCATACTGAATACATCACTTTCACAGCATCATGTTTTAGGATTTGAAATCGCTCTACTGGAATTCCATCACCTCCACTAGCTTTGTTTGAAGTGATGCTTCACAAGGCCCACTTGACTTCACACTCCAGGATGTCTGGCTCTAGGTGAGTGATCACACCATTGTGGTTATCTGGATCATTAGATGTTTTTTGTAAAGCTCTTCTGTGTATTCTTGCCACGTCTTAATATCTTCTGCTTCTGTCAGGTCCATACCATTTTTGTCTTCTATTGTGCCCATCTTTGCATGAAATGTTCCCTTTTCTAATTTTCTTGAAAAGATCTTAGTCTTTCCCATTCTTTTGTTTCCCTTTGCATTGATCACTGAGGAAGGCTTATCTTTCCTTGCTATTTTTTGAACTCTGCATTCAAATGGGTATATCTTTCCTTTTCTCCTTTGCCTTTTGCTTCTCTTCTTTTCTCAGCTATTTGTAAGGCCTTGTCAGACAACTATTTTGTCTTTTTGCATTTCTTTTTCTTGTATATGGTATTGATCACTGCCTCGTATAGAATGTCATGAACCTCCATCCGTAGTTCTTCAGGCACTCTGTCTATCAGATCTAATCCTTTGAATCTATTTGTCACCTTCACTGTATAATCATAAGGGATCTGATTTAGGTCATACCTGAATGGTCTAGTAGTCTTTCCCCACTGTCTTCAATTTAAGTCTAAATTTTGCAATAAGCGCCACCTGGAAAGCCCCTATTCATATTCATGGAATGCCAATCATTTAGAAAGAATGGTACTTTAGTTCAGGAGATGTGGTGAAGTATTTACTATCCCCCACAAAAATGACAAACGGATTGGATTCTGAACTTGACTTGTATGTAAAAATAAAGTATAATTAAGGGAAAATGGAAAACACTTTTCATTTGGAAACATAAGCAATTTTGCTGGATAGAGGACAACACTGCAGTAGTTCAGACCAATCTCTTTAACGAATAGACAAAGTCCACAAAGGGAGAGGGACCCAGAATGAAAACAAAGTAGGAAATACACACAGACACACACACATATGAAAGGCGAAGGAGAAAAAAATGGGGAAAAAAATTCGTTAGGCAGTTAGTTCGTAGAAGAAAAAAGATAAAGGGAAAGAAAGCTATTATAGGATGAACAAAAGAACTATAAAAACAAACAAACAAATGAGAGAGGAGTTAGACGTGCCAGAGGTTCCACAGGTGAGAAAAGGAGAATCAAAATAGAAGAGGAGGAGCTAAGTAGCAGCACCTTTGCCCTATATCACAAGTCTCCTAACTGACCTCCCTGACATTCTTCTGCCCCTCCCTAGAGCATTCTACAAGTGGTAGACCTTGATCTTTTTTTGAAACAAACTGAGGATGTAAACTCCAGTCTCCTCTTGTAACACTCTCCTTATCAGCACCATAAGGTCCTCTCAGTTCCCTAAACGTATCAGGCTTTCTCTGCCCTGGCTAGAAAGCTGTCTCTCCACCTTTCCCTCTCTTACTCACCCTCCAAACTGCCCTCAGTTCAGTTCAGTCACTCAGTCGTGTCCGACTCTTTGCGACCCCATGAATCGCAGCATGCCAGGCCTCCCTGTCCATCACCAACTCCCGGAGTTCACCCAAACTCATGTCCATCAAGTCAGTGATGCCATCCAGCCATCTCATCTTCTGTTGTCCCCATCTCCTCTTGCCCCCAATCCCTCCCAGTATCAGGGTGTTTTCCAATGAGTCAACTCTTTGCATGAGGTAGCCAAAGTACTGGAGTTTCAGCTTTAGCATCATTCCTTCCAAACAACACCCAGTGCTGATCTCCTTCAGAATGGACTAGTTGGATCTCCTTGCAGTCCAAGGGACTCTCAAGAGTCTTCTCCAACACCACAGTTCAAAAGCATCAATTCTTTGGCACTCAGCCTTCTTCACAGTCCAACTCTCACATCCATACATGACCACAGGAAAAACCAGA
>SJYV01015587.1:515483-631372 GCA_006410875.1 Neotragus pygmaeus | reverse complement strand
GAACTCTCTTGCTTTTCCATGATCCAGCAGATGTTGGTAATTTGATCTCTAGTTCCTCTGCCTTTTCTAAAACCAGCTTGAACATCAGGAAGTTCATGGTTCATATGTTGCTGAAGCCTGGCTTGGAGAATTTTGAGCATTACTTTACTAGCTTGTGAGATGAGTGCAATTGTGCAGTAGTTTGAGTATTCTTTGGCATGGCCTTTCTTTGGGACTGGAATGAAAATGTACCTTTTTAGTCCTGTGGCCACTGCTGTGTTTTCCAAATTTGCTGGCATATTGAGTGCAGCACTTTCACAACATCATCTTCCAGGATTTGAAATAGCTCAACTGGAATTCTATCACCTCCACTAGCTTTGTTCATAAAGATGCTTGCTTTTTTTTTTTTTTTTAAGTTTTTAAGACTTTTTATTTATAATGATGCTTTCTAAGGCTCATTTGACTTCACATTCCAGGATATCTGGCTCTAGGTGAGCGATCATACCATCGTGATTATCTTGGTTGTGAAGATCTTTTTTGTACAGTTCTGTGTATTTCTTGCCACCTCTTCTTAATATCTTCTGCTTCTGTTAGGTCCATACCATTATTGTTCTTTATTGAACCCATCTTTGCATGAAATGTTCCCTTGGTATCTTTAATTTTCTTGAAGAAATCTCTAGTCTTTCCCATTCTATTGTTTTCCTCTAATGTATTACAAGGATAGATATGTAATCAAAAATGTTGTGGAACATCCACATAATGAAATGCTTTGCAGCTGTTTACCAGTCAAGTAGATCTATTTGTACTTTTCAGGAAAGTATCCATAATTGATTGAAAAGAAAAACCATATTACAGACCGTTCAATTTCATTTTTAAAGAAAAATTTATAAGTTTATATAGCTAATCTGTGTAGTATAGGTTATTTCCAATGAAAGAGATTAGAAGGTTGATATAGAAGACTTGTCTTTTTTTTAATGGAATTTTAAATAGTTTTGGATTGTAAGTAACTAGTGTTTTTCCGTATTTTCAAATAATTTTAAGCTAACAAAAGAGAAGGAAATGGCAACCCACTCCAGTATTCTTACCTGGAAAATTCCATGGACAGAGGAGCCTGGCAGGCTACAGTCCATGGGGTCGCAAAACGTCAGCCATGACTGAGTGACTGAGGACAACAAATAAATAAAACTATATTTTTAAGACATTTACCTCAAAACTCAAAAGTTTAACAGTATTAACTTACTTTTTCATAAAAATATATATTTTCCCAAAACANCTACAGTTCATGGGGTCGCAAAACATCAGCCATGACTGAGTGACTGAGGACAACAAATAAATAAAACTATATTTTTAAGACATTTACCTCAAAACTCAAAAGTTTAACAGTATTAACTTACTTTTTCATAAAAATATATATTTTCCCAAAACAAAAATATGGTCATTGTGTGCTTGCTCAGCTGGTATATTTTTCTTCATCTGTCAGGCCTTGACCATCTTTGAGGACTTAAAATTTTAGATGTGAAAATAAAAGAGTTCTATGATCTTATAAGTTGTAAAACTGTATACAAGCCAGAATTGAATTTGGACAACTGTAGTAGATTCCTCTATTTTTTATTTCTTTATTATGAATTTGAAGAAAAGCTTAAATTATTAAAAATGTAGAACTTATATGGTGACTATTAAGCCTAGAATACCGACATGTACTATGACCTCTGTTTTAATTATTAGAAAAGCAAAGAGTATAATATTATTAAGAATAAATACCAGCCTTTATTCATAATGTGACGAATTGGAGATTATATTCTTATGAAATCATGGTAAAGATTAGAGGTTTGATAAAGAGGGAAGATATGTCAGGCCTTTAACCAGGAATTGCTTAAAGAATGTTTATGATTATCTCCTTTTGGGAAAAAATCACTATTTAGTTTGGAATGGAATGCATTATACAGTGAATCAGAGAACATTATATGCTTGTCATCACCCCCATGCCCATGAAAGTATTTTATTTTCTATATACTACTGAACTTTTCGTTTGGTTCTGTGAATGAGTGTTCACTACGTGAAGGCCCTAGCCACTTACGTAAAAACCTGGCAGAGTAGGATGAGTTCCTGCTTCTGATCAATAGGAACAGGCTAGAGCGTACTATTGGAGAAGGCAATGGCATCCCACTCCAGTACTCTTGCCTGGAAACTCCCACTGATGGAGGAGCCTGGTAGGCTGCAGTCCATGGGGTCGTTGAGTCAGACACGACTGAGCGACTTCACTTTCACTTTTCACTTTCATGCATTGGAGAAGGAAATGGCAACCCACTCTAGTGTTCTTGCCTGGAGAATCCCAGGGATGACGGAGCTCAATGGGCTGCCGTCTGTGGGGTCGCACAGAGTCAGACACGACTGAAGCGACTTAGCAGCAGCAGCAGCAGCAGAGTGTACTATGTGAAATCTGAACTGTGGCTACAAACGCCAGTGCTAAGACCCCACCTTGCTTCTCTAGCCCCTTTCCCCAGTCAGGCTTTGTGGATGACTTATGGACAAGCCATGGTCCTGAAGAAGCCATTACCACCAAGGCATTAGACACTTCTCCCTGCCCTGGGAAGGCTCTGTGGACTGTGAGCGCAGTCTGCCCTGAGGCCAGGCATAAAGGAATAGGGGGACAGGGAACTGTGCCATTTCCTTCTTACCTGCTGTTGTCACTAAATCAGCCAACTTGAGAAAAATATAAGTACCTGATCTACCTCTTTCAAGTCACGTGGATAGGTCTGTCTTTGGTGTCTTCAATAGATTTAGAATCTGTCTAAAATATGTGGGTTTAGAAATGAACTAGAAATGTGTGTGCTTATCCCTAAGGGGCTTGCCTGGTGCCTCAGATGGTAAAGAATTTGCCTGCAATGCAAGAGACCCAGGTTCAAACCCTGGGTCAGGAGGATCCCCGGAGAAGTGAATGGTTACCCACTCCAGTATTTTTGCCTGGAGAATTCCATGGAGAGAGGGGCCTGGAAAGCTGCAGTCCGTAGAGTTCAAAAGGAATTTTTAAAATTGCTATAATAATGTAAAATCTTCCACAGTAAAATCTCTCAGTAATAATAAGAGAAAAAAATTACTGGCCCACAGTTCAATCTGCTACATGATAAAAGCAATCACTCTAGTATTATTGATATAGTTGACACATTTAAATAATCTAGGAATCTCTACCTTCCCTCACAATGGCAGAAAAGTCAAACCCAATGTAAAACTAGATATAACATTTCATAGATAGTCAATAAACATTTGCTGAATTACAAATTGCAGTCTTTTCATTTTTTGGAGCTTGGGCTTATTAAAGGTTCAGTAAGTTGTAGCCAAGCTACCTGGACTGGAATTTCAGTGGTGCATTGTGATGTGAACATTTTTCCTCATATGAAAATAAGGTCAGGCCTTGAGCACTAACTTGGCCTCTTCTTAGTGACAGAATTAAGCATCGGGGAACCCCTTCCATTCATTTGTATCATTATATTTTGTTTAATCTTCTTAGTTCTTTCTTTTTACTGTTTTAATAGTGAAATGTAAAATCTTTAAGTCATCAGTCTTCCAACCTAAGTGGCTTTGTGGTCATACACTAGAAAACCTAGTATTCTTCTGAATACCTGTTTTAATCATCAGGAAATTTCTCTAACCTGATAACAGACTTAAAACACTAGATTATAATATGAAATAATTTTATCAATTAAATGATTTTATATTAAGTTTACAGAAGAACTTTGCCTAACCCTACATAAATAAATATACTTACTTTATCCTCACAATTTTAGGCCGGTCATGTATTTTGCTTTGCTTTTCTGAATTTAAAATCCAAAAAGTTGTGTCTTCTTCAATGTCTTTGTCTATGTCACAAATAGATTTTAGGATCCTTGACCCTGAGGGTGCCTCAACAAGGCTTTGGGTGTGCTTGGTTTGCATAACCCTGTCAGGCTAGTTCCACTAACCCTGGCATAGTGATTACTTCAGATAAACCCATCTAGTTCTGAAATACACCTTGACAAAGGTGTGAAGTTCTCTATCATCATGAAGTTAACATCATATTGACAAGTTCACTAACTAGCAGTTTCACATTGATTATCCGTTTCAGAGTGTGAACTTTGTAATATTGTCCTCTTTATACACCATGTAGAGTAAGTGTGCATGGCTTAAAGTTGGAGACAACCAAGACGTACAGAAGGAGAAAAGTTAAGGTCATACAAAAGGTTGTTTTAGCTGCAAGCAACTGGTAGCAGTCCTTTTCTTCTGAGAAGAGAGCTAAGATAAAAGAGAGATTGACCTTTTGTCATATATCCTTTTCTACTTTTTGAGTTTTGTATCTTTCCTTTATGTTATTTAGTAAAAAGTTATTTTGAATTGATGGTGTTATAGTCATCTGAAAAGTTCTCTGGACACTTTTGTAGTTCTCACCTCCTAAATTGGTTTACTACACATGTTACAATAATGTTAATGAGCCAGTGCCCCTGGGTGTTTGTTTATTTCAGTAGTCCATCTGTAGTAGTTGACTGGTATTCGAGGAAAATGACAGACTATTTAGGTCAGGCAGGTCTACTTCTTTGAATATAAATAATCANTCTATTTGTTGTAGTGATTTAGTTGCTCAGTTGTGTCTGACACTTTTGCAACCCCATGGACGGCAGCCCCCCAGGCTCCTCTATTCATGGAATCTCCCAGGCAAGGATACTGGAGTGGGTTACTGTGCCCTCCTCCAGGGATTCTTACCAACTCTGGGATGGATCCCATGTCTCCTGCAGGTTCCTTACCACTGAGCCACCAGGGAAGCCCTTGATTTACTTTTAGTGGCTTTAGTAATAATGTGTTTATGTTCACTCTAATCAAGTTCATCTTTAAGAGGATTTATCAGATTTTTTAAATGGTGAGGAAGTTTGACCAACCAGTAGGTTGGGAAATTTCTTTTATTAGAAGATGATATTGAACCTAATAATTTGAGTGGAATTTGAACCTTCTGCCTATTCCCACTGCTGATTTAATAAGGAAAACTGGCTTGCTCATATTGATTTATTCTAGTCTGCATTTATTTTATGTCCCAACCCTAAATACAAGCTTCTAGTTTCATCTAGACATCTGCCAGTGGTTGGGTTGCAGTTGGTTAAATAAGCTTTTACAATGTCCTAGGATTATGGAATTGACTGCTTTTCAGGGTCATAAATTTATATCTTACATATGTTAGGTATATCTAATAATATATACCGTTCCAGTCAAAAATAATCTTAAAGGACAAAGATTAAGTTCATATTGATCCTCAGTATAATGGAATATTTCTCTGATTTATGTTAAATAATGACAGAATTTACTAAAATGAAAGTCAATGTTACTCTTTTGAGGGTCAGTCACAAGGAAGATTCACTTGACTGATTGGGGGAAAAACAGAGCTGTAAATTGAAAGTCTTTTTAAAGTACTTATAGCTTAATAACAATACCACATGTGAATTTACTTGATGTATTTCTTTTTTCCTATGTCCATCCTGCCAGTTATAGAGAGTAAAAAGCTAAATGTTCCCTTTATGTGAAGGCAATTTGGTTTTACTGCCGTGAAATTGGAATGGCATTGGCAGACAGTGAATTATGCTATCTACATACTGCCTACATTTAAAAAAATAATTTAAGTGACAGTTAATAAGCCACTAAAAGTAGATTGATTTATAAAGTTACACAGAAATTTACTTTGAAATTTTTTCTTGTTTTTTTTTTTTTGTTGTTGCTGAAAATTATATTGCTAACAAAGTTAAAGAGTAAATATTTAGCCTATTAAGGACTTTAGTTTGTCTTACAGCAAAAAATATGTTTACTAAATTGAGATACCCTTTGCCTAGGGATCTGACTAATGAAAAAGGTTTGGGGATATTTTGGGGGAAAGGTAGCATTCTCATGGGCAGTCTTTATCCCTGCCCTCCCCACTCTGCCACTAGGCAGCCACAAAAGAATAGATGTTGGGCCTGAAACAGTTCTATACCTAGAGATAAGGTGCCCACACCGCCTATGCAGACTTTATCACCTGAAATAGTAATGTCTTGCTCTATTTCAGGCTCAATTAGCACTCCTTTGTTATGCCTAAGTATATGTGTCAATGTTCGACAGGCTTCAGTATTTCAGACTCCATGGAGGAGGAGATGAGGTCTTTCTATTGCATCAAAAGAGGGGTGCTAGGTTAATTACTCTGGTGCCACTTCCAAGAGGACCCACCAGCCATGTAGGAATTGATGCAGAATTCATGCAGAATTGGTGCAGATCTTGCTCTGACTCTTCCTTGTTAAAGCATTATTTGCCTGTGTTGTGCTCTCTTTGGCAACTCCTACACTAAGATGCAATGGGCAGTAGCTGGCATTGTGATGTCTTTGCTATCCTCCATCGTGTTGGAGTCTTCCCTGGCATCTGTAACTGGTACATGTTGTTCTAATCAACAGTATTGCTTTTAATAATATCTCTCAAAATTAGTGCTTCTTGGAACACGGTTTAGAAGTTATTTCTCAAAGATAATTGAAATTTCAGATATTAGAGAAGCCTTGTGTTTATTGACATTGTAGCACAGCAGTAAAGAATCTACCTGCAATGCAGGAGACACAGGTTTGATCCCTGGGTCCGAAAGATCCCCTGGAGAAGAAAATGACAACCAACTTCTCTTCCTGCCTTCAATCTTGCCCAGCATCAGGATCTTTTCCGGTGAGTCAGTTCTTTGCATCAGGTGGCCAAAGTATTGGAGTTTCAGCTATAGCATCAATCCTTCAGTGAATATTTAGGGATGATTTCCTTTAGGATTGACTGGTTTGACCTCCTTGCAGTCCAACAGACTCTCCAGAGTCATCTCCAACACCACAGTTCAAAAGCATCAATTCTTTGGCATTCAGCCCTCTTTATAGTCCAGTGTTCTTGTTTGGGAAATCTCATGGATAGAGAAGCCTATCAGGCTACAGTCCATGAGGTCACAAGAATTGGAAACAACTTAGCAACTAAACCAGCATCACCCACTACAAACTGCTAAGGTATTGTGAAGTTGCCCTACAATTAAAAAAATTATAAAAAATGTTATGATGGTCTTTTAGTCTCTGTTTATGAAGATAGAAAGGACATTGTTTCTTATGGTCCTCTTTAGGAAGTTAACTGTTTTGGTTCAGTTCAGTAGCTCAGTTGTATCTGACTCTTTGGGACCCCATAAACTGCAACACGCCAGACTTCCGTGTCCATCACCAACTCCTGAAGCATGCTCAAACTCATGTCTGTCGAGTTGCTGGTGCCATCCAACCATATCATCCTCTGTCGTCCCTGACTCCTCCTGCCTTCAATCTTGCCCAGCATCAGGGTCTTTTCCAGTGAGTCAGTTCTTCACATCAGGTGGCCAAAGTATTGGAGTTTCAGCTTTAGCATCACTCCTTCAATGAATATTCAGGACTGATTTCCTTTAGGATGGACTGGTTGGATTTCCTTGCAGTCCAAGGGACACTCAAGAGTCTTCTCCAACACCACAGTTCAAAAGCATCAATACTTCAGTGTTCAGCTTTCTTTATAGTCCAACTCTCACATTCATACATGACTACTGGAAAAACCATAGCTTTGACTAGACAGACCTTTGTTGGGAAAATAACGTTTCTGCTTTTTAATATGCTGTCTAGGTTGGTCATAGCTTTTCTTCAAATGAGCAAGTATCTTTTAACTTCATGGCTGCATTCACCATCTGCAGTGATTTTGGAGCCCTCCAAAATAAAGTCTGTCACTGTTTCCATCATTTTCCCATCTTTTGCCATGAAGTGATGGGACCAGATGCCATGATCTTAGTTTTATGAATATTGAGTTTTAAGCCAATTTTTTCACTCTCCTCTTTAACTTTCATCACTTTCATCAAGAGGCTCTTTAGTTTTTCACTTTCTGCCTTAAGGGTGGTNGTTCATTGGAAGGACTGATGCTGAAGCTGAAACTCCAATACTTTGGCCACCTCATGCAAAGAGTTGATTCGTTGGAAAATACTCTGATGCTGGGAAGGATTGGGGGCAGGAGGAGAAGGGGACGACAGTGGTTGAGATAGCTGGATGGCATCACCAACTCGATGGACATGAGTTTGGGTGAACTTGGGGAGTTTGTGATGGACAGTGAGGCCTGGCGTGCTGCGATTCATGGGGTTGCAAAGAGTCAGACACAAAGAATGACTGAACTAAACTGAACATCAAATAGCTACAGTTTTGAAGCAACTAAATTTAGTTAAGAACAGGAAGTATGTTTATAGATTTCTTTATGTCTCCTATAGTATAGTAATTTGAACATGTAAAGTACTTAATAATTGTTTATCTGATAATGAACCAAATATTCTAACATCGAAACACGACAGGATTCTGAATGCACACTTTATTTTAGGTAATATTGCTGTTAATGGAGGTGAAGGGTTAACTTTTAACATGCATCTGCTGAGATCAAGTTTCCTCTGCTCCTCAGTGTGTGCAAAACAGTGTATATTTTCCAGATATTTCTAACATTTTTTATGTTATTTTAACCATTAGTCACCAAAATTAAACTCCTAGCCACAAAATCATTTTAAATATGTGGTATGTCTGTGAAACAAACTCAGAAGAATCCAAAAGCATGATGTAATCCTATGCTGATTTCACATACTAACCACCCTGCCTGCATGCCTTCTTATGTATGTATATAATTTGATCTTTGTTTTGAAAAATATTCAGCCATACTTCTTACTTAATGTATGTTACCCATGAGCTTCAAAATACACAAACTGGAATCCCTTGTGAACGTCCCTATATCCATGCCAGACCATGGGAGATGACTCAGTAGTCTTTAGCAGTGTCTTTAGGTATTTTGGAAAACAAACTCATTTAGGTGGCTGGAAGTTAGAGCCTTTATGTGACTGAGTCCATGCTGTAGTGTGTCACATGACAGGAGGATTTAGACTACACATGTATGTATAAACTAATACCAAATATTCTTCAGACTCAAGGCTGTTGAGATTATTGTTAATAATACTAATACTGATATGGCCTTTGTTACTAATCTGATTAATGTGAGCAATATTATTGTGATTATTCTTTCAAATATTCATGGCTGAGTAGACCAATAGATGATCAGCTTTCAATGCATGAAAAATGTCCTTTGGTTAGCAGACACCAGCATTACCTCAGCCAACATGTGAAATTTCTTTGAAGAAATAACGTTACTATTTGTTAACAAGTTAATGGGATGAGTTATTATTGACTAATATTCCACAGCACTTCTATGAATTTTAAATCAGTACTCTAGGTATAGTTTCTTAATGATCATAAATGCATCAGAGATTTTTTTTTTCCTTTGTTATACTTTGTTTTCATATCTGTAGTGACTAGCCCACAGTGACTGGCATCAAATTCTGGTGAATTACTGCTGGCCAGGATATGGTCTCTGTTCTTCAGAGTTCTGGAACTTTAATAATCACAGCGTTCAACTATCTGGTTTACTCTAGTCAAACGTAGAGTAGGTCAGTGTGTTTGTGTGTCCTAGCAGATCACTTTATTAATTTTTTTAAAGATTAATGTTTCCATTGGCTGGATTACTTGTATCTTGTCTGGCATCCATTTGCTGGTACCAAAGTAACCAAGATATCAAAAATGTTTGGTAAGTGTGAAAAGCAGAGTAAGGGGAGTTTGATACGTAGATTCTTCCTTCTGGCTCTGGTAGGTCAAGATAAACAAGCCCTTTCCAGCTCTGGTCCTCTCATCTGCCATGTGCAGTTTCTCTTTTCTTTGTATAAGTTCTATTTGAAAATCCAGTTTTGCTTTTCCATCCTGTTTTCTGTTTTCTTTATGCATTCTTAAAAAAAATCACTGACACTCCTTGACTAATTCAGAGTTTAACACAAGGATAATAAAGCAAAAGGAGACTCTCATGGTTCAGCGTGGGAGTGGTTATATTTAACGTGCAGCTCCAAAAGAAATTTCAATCTTGAGTCATCTCTGTCTCAGAAGTTTAAAGAAATCCAATTGCTTAAATCATGGAATCTTTTACTAAAATTCCTTGTCCATCTTGTCACCAATACTCTGAAATTCCTAGGGATCTCTCACTACCCTAACCTAGAAGAGTGTTCTCAGACTCTAGACTGCCCCTTTACTCCTAGCTTCTGAGCACCAGGCCATATGCTCTGAGATATATGCAGTGCCCTGAGAACAGCAGTTCTTTCTACGCCTTTCTTTTCCACTCCTAAAGCAAGAAGAACCTTAAGTAGGCAGCCATAGAAAGCTTTGTGGAAGCAGTTGGAGGGAAAGGAGCTGTGCATCCCCTATGTTAATAACGTTTATCTTGTCACATATACAAGACAATAAGAGAATCCCATTATTGTAGGATTATGGAAGCCACTTTGATTTTAGAAAATGTAATTTTGGGGGCTCCAAAATCACTGCAGATGGTGACTGCAGCCATGAAATTAAAAGACGCTTACTCTTTGGAAGGAAAGTTATGACCAACCTAGATAGCATATTCAAAAGCAGAGACATTACTTTGCCAACAAAGGTCCATCTTGTCAAGGCTATGGTTTTTCCAGTGGTCATGTATGGATGCGAGAGTTCGACTGTGAAGAAAGCTGAGTGCCAAAGAATTGATGCTTTTGAACTGTGGTGTTGGAGAAGACTGCAAGGAGATCCAACCAGTCCATTCTGAAGGAGATCAGCCCTGGGATTTCTTTGGAAGGAATGATGCTGAAGCTGAAACTCCAGTACTTTGGCTACCTGATAAGAAGAGTTGACTCATTGGAAAAGACTCTGATGCTGGGAGGGATTGGGGGCAGGAGGAGAAGGGGACGACAGAGGATGAGATGGCTGGAAGGCATCACTGACTCGATGGACGCGAGTCTAAGTGAACTCCGGGAGTTGGTGATGGACAGGGAGGCCTGGCGTGCTGCGATTCATGGGGTCGCAAAGAGTTGGACACGACTGAGCGACTGAATTGAACTGAACGGAACTGAACTGAATGAATGATTATTTATATTCAAAGAAGTAGACCTGCCTGACCTAAATAGTCTGTCATTTTCCTCGAATACCAGTTAGGGTTGCTCTTTCTAGCAGTCCTCTGACTAGTAACTTAAGTAACTCTTCATTCTGATTGTTGTACATGCATACGTGCCCAGTCGTGTCCGACTCTTTTGCGACCCCATGGACTCTAGCCCCCTCAGGCTCCTCTGTCTATGGGATTTTTCAGGCAAGAGTACTGGAGTGGGTTGCCATTTCCTCCTCCAGGGGATCTTCCGCACCCAGGGATCAGACTTGCATCTCTTGTGTCTCCTGCATTGCACGTGGATTCTTTACCACTTGAGCCATTGGGGAAGCCAGTTCTTCCTTTATCTTGTTTTAAATCCAATAACAAGATCTATTTCTGTACTCTCCATTTTCTTACATTATGGTCTTTTATTCCAATGTTACCACTATACATTTAAGAATATTGTTATTCTGTAATATATTTGAATTATTGGTAAGGCTATTTTTCCTAGTCATTACTTGCTATTCTCACCTGATATATGATCTCCAACATTGTATTTTTTTTCAAGTTCTGATATAACTACCGCATTAGAATATTGACTGGAATTATTAAATGTATGGGGAAAATGCAAAACATGAGGTTTCAGATTCACAAAAAGATGTTTTGAAGAAAGTGGAGCTTTTTTTGAAAATGTAAAGAAATCACTAGGCTTTTAAAATATTTTTCCCTTTTATTCCCCAAATGACACCAGCTGTGCAGTTTTGCTGCCAGCTAGAATGTTGTTTTCAACTCCCACTGGAAGTTTTTTCTTTCACTCAGTGTGCAGACTTTTGTTCTACTGTATTTGGCAGCATGACATGTATACCAAAGCATATTTTATGACATATTGCGTGTATACAGAAATTGCCTATGAATTTCTTATAGTGGTGGTGGTTTAGTCTCTTAAGTCGTGTCCAACTCTTGTCATCCCAAGTACTGTAGCCTCCCAGCCTCCTCTATCCATAGGATTTCCCAGGCAAGAATACTGGAGGGGATTGCCATTTCCTTCTCCCGGGGATCTTCCCGAATCAGGGATCAAACCCTCATCTCCTGCATTGCAGGCAGCTTCTTTACTGCTGAACCACCAGGGAAGTCCTGAATTACATATACACTGAAGTAAATGGTATTTGCATTGACATTTATATAGCTCAGTCAGTAAAGAATCTGCCTGCAGTACAGGAGACCCAGATTCGATCCCTGGGTTGGGAAGATCTGCAGGAGAAGGAAATGGCAACCCACTCCAGTATCCTTGCCTGGAAAATCTCATGGACAGAGGAGCCTGGTGGTCTGCAGTCCATGGGGTCGCAAAGAGTCAGGCACGACTGAGCGGCTAACACTGACACTTATATTCTCTGGACAGTTTTACTGTAAATAAATACGAGGTTTTATCACTTTGTTTACTTTCGTCCTTTTTAAAATTTTTACTTACGGTATTCTTTTAGTCTGATTTTGGCCAGTGATCTTTAAGTAAGTTGTATTTTACCCCTTTTCTACTGTAAGATCTCTACAGGCACTGTCATAGCGTGCAGCAGGTCACTGCTCACTGAGGAAGGAACAGTCTGCACAGAGCTCAAGTGAAGAAAACTGAAAAGCATTCCCTTTTGCTGATACTTCCAGTTCAGCACAGCGAGGTTGCTTCTGATATTCTACTTTTCCCTGTATATAAGTACTCTCTCCTACAGTGACAAATACAGGTTTCATTATTCAGTTCAGCATAATTGCTGACTGTCTCAATCAGTTTATTTTCTCATTGATCACTCTCCAATGTCACCGTCTCCTTTGCCCCCCATGTTCAGGCCCCGCCCCTCCGCTACCCCTGAGAGCCTCCTCATGGCGTGTAAGCATGGCATCCCTGCTTACACTCCATCTCCTTGGGAGCTGGCAGCTGATGGAGCCCTGCAAGTCTCCTTCACCTCCTCATCTCGCTGTGCAAAGAAGGGAAGAGAAGAAAATGGGAAGAACTGGGAAGAGAATGGAATAGAAAAGGAAGTGAATAGGAAGGGGAAGGAGAGGAAGAGGAAGGAAAGAGTCTAAGGTTTCAATTTGATTTTTAAGAGAATAATAGAGTGAGTTGTTAGATTTGTAAATAAACACGACTCCTGATGAAGCGCAACTTCAGTACTTTCCTTGCATAAAGTTTATGCAACTTTATTCTGTTGTTTGAGTGTGGCAAATGGGCAACAGTGTACTTTGGGTTCTTCTTGGCTCTCCTTGAGCTCTCATTCTTGGGTTTCTCCTTGAGTTCTCATTTACCAGGCTTGATTGTTAGGTGGGTCAGGAGCAATAGCTGGGCTGCTATAGCACAGAGACTTTCGTCTCTAATCTGCTTTGCAGTGACCTGACCTACACTCAAGAATTTGTACTCCCTGAAACATTTTCCCTTCTTCCCTCGCTCCCTTCCTCCTTCTCTCCCATCCTTTTTTCCTTGTTACTTAACACAAACTGTTTTTTAATACATCAAAGTAAATAAAAAAATCTGTTACATTCAGTAAGATGAGCAAAATGTGTGATTATTCTTAGATATTAGAAGGAGGAAGAGAGAAATTGGGAGATTGGGATTGACACTGCACGCTACTATACATAAGATAGGTAACTAATAAGGACCTATTGTATAGCACAAGGAACTCAACTCAATACTCTGTAATGGCCTTATACAGGAAAAGAGTCTATTAATAAAAAAGTGTGAATATGTGTATAACTGATTCACTTTGCTGTACAGCAGAAATTAACACAACATTGTAAATCAACTATATCCAATAAAATTTTTTGAAAAATAAATCTCAAAACTCTGTAACTTGATGTATTATTAAAGAGGCAATTAATATTTGTGTGTGTGTGTTTCTTTTAGCGAATTATCATTTAAGGAGGAGCTTTTTTTTTTTAACTTTTTTTTGCATTTATTTTTTTGTGGCATTATTCCGAGGCTGTAAGTTTTTGTTTCTTCAGTTTCTTCTGGGATATCTTTTTCTTCTGTGCAACCTCCTCTTCTGGTTTAGGAACAATCCGTTCTTTTTCAGTAAGGATCATCTCAATGTGGCAGGGAGAGCTCTTATATGGGTTGATCCAACCATGAGCTCTGTAAGTCCTGTGCCACATCTTGGGGGCTTTGTTCACCTGGATGTGCTCAATGACCAGAGAATGTACATCTAAGCCCTACAGTTCAGTTCAGTTCAGTCGCTCAGTCATGTCCGACTCTTTACGATCCCATGGACTGCAGCACGCCAGGCCTCCCTGTCCATCACCAACTTCTGGAGTTTACCCAAACTCATGTCCATCGAGTCGGTGATGCCATCTAACTATCTCATCCTCTGTTGTCCCCTTCTCCTCCTGTCCTGGTCTTTTCAAATGAGTCAGCTCTTTGCATCAGGTGGCCAAAGTGTCTAAGACCTTAAGTTCAGCACTACTCTCTGCATTTTTGGGTATGTGCAATAAAAATTCAGCACTCTTTTTGGGCCACTGACCCTTCATCCAGCCCCACTGTTTTGTCTGTGCACACCTACCAACTCCACTGTTGTAATAACGGAATGGCACACACTGCTTCTTTAAAATGACATCCTGCAGATACTTGGTGGCTTTTCAGATATGCATACCTTTTACGGCCTGGGCACTTTCTCAAGTGCTCTTAAAGTGAACATGAAGATTTCAGCCTCTTGACTTGCATGATTTTGTGGAGTTTTCTGCGTCGAGTGAATAGTGTACCAGTTTTAGAGGTCACCTCAGGCTGTTTACAGGAAAAGCAAGGAGGAGTTTTTTGAAAAAACTCTGAAGTGTACTGTAATAATATATTGAACTCTTTGGGTCAACTCAATTCATATTTCCTAAATATCTATATGAAAAACTAGGATAACACCCATTTTTGCTTGTTTTGTAATAGCATTTTCAGAAATTATCCATTATAAAAACAGTGGCTTGTTGGTAAAGAAGCTGCCTACAATACAGGAGACTCGAGTTGATCCCTGGGTTGGAAAGATGCCTTGGAGCAGGAAATGGCAACCCACTCCAGTATTCTTGCCTGGAGAATTCCACGGATAGAAGAGCCTGGCAGGCTACAGTCCATGGGGTTACAAAGACACGACTGAGTGACTAAACGAAAAACAACATCTGCTATATAGTAAAATTACACTTTAGATATTGTTATAAACAATATAGTTCAGTTTCTAAAGATAAAGTTTCCCATTTGTTACCATATTTTATAAGATGCAAACTTTTATTTTCAGAATATCTATGTATAAAGTCTAATAAATTTGTTTTACTGTAGGTGAACAGAAAAAAAAATGATGTCTAACTTAGTGCTGAATTTAAAGTTGAATTGAACTTAAAATTGTGTTCAGTAAATAAATAAAAATAGTATTATTAAAAGAAAACTAAGTTACAGATAGATGTACATGGTAGTTTCATGTCGATGTATGACAAAGCCAATAGAGTATCGTAAAGTAAAATAAAGTAAAAATAAATAAATAAAAAATATCCTAAAGCTTACAAAAAAATAAATAAAGTATCAAATAGTTCTATAAGGCTAAAGAAAAGTAGTTATCCACTATTCTACTGGTTCCATTCAGAATTTCCCTCCCCAGAGGCAAATACTTGCAAATCTTCTCTTTTTTCTGATATTTCCCTCCATTTATCTAAGAAACACACATAAGCCTTTTACTAATATTTAAGTTGATATTTTCTAATGACTTGCAACTAGATAAGGTGACAATTAGCACCTTTATCCAGATGCACCGTCACACAGACATTTTCTCTCTTTATATCCTACTACTATTTTTTAATAATAATATTTTAATATTATTTTAATAATTTAATAATAATATTTGTTAGTTGAATTTCTAGTGTTAAAATTTACTTATGTGTGATACTAGGATTATACTTCCTTTCTTTTATAATTTATGTATTTAATTTAGTTTTTCAGTCATGTCCAACTCTGTGACCCCATAGACTGTAGCCTGCCACCCAATGGATTGTATCTCACCATGCTTCTCTGTCCATGGAATTCTTCAGGCAAATATACTGGAGTAGGTACACCTTCCTTTCTCCAGGGCATGTTCCTGACTCAGGGATCAAACTCCAGTCTCCTGCATTGCAGGCAGATTCTTTACTGTCTAAGCTACCAGGGAAGCCCAAATTTAGAGTTTACAAGTGGTTTTAATTGCTTGGTTTTTTTGTTTTTAGGTAAGAGGTGGATTTATTTAGAGAGAAACACACTCCACAGAGGGTGGGCTGTCTCAAAAGGTAAGAGCAGCTTTGGGAGAGAGACACTACACAGACAAGAGAGCGGGCTGACTTAGAGGGCAAATACCACCTAGAAATGTAGTGTGGTTAGCTTTTATGGGCTGGATAATTTCCCATGCTAATGCGTGGGAAGATTAGTCCAGCTGTTTTGGAGAGGGGCGGACAGTTCCAGGAGTGGGGCCGTCACCCACTCTGTGATCTTTGATGGTCAGCCTTGGGACTGTCATGGTGCCTGCGGGTGTGTAACCTAGCTTGCTGATGTGTTACAATGAGCATATATTGAGGTGAGGAGACCATGGACTACAGTCCCTGGCATCGTAAAGAATTGAACACAACTTACTAACTAAATCAGCAACACAACAGCATACTGAGTCTCAGAGCTGTTTGGTTTTTAATATATTTTTCACAATGTTATCCCAAATTTTGCTAGAAATAGAATTCTCAGCACCATATGTTCCAATTCCACTCCCACTGCCTCAATTAATTCATTCTTGTTTTTCTTAGTGACAGCCTTCCTGAACCTGGATCTTCCTGTTCTGATCTCCACTGGTGGTTTCTGATCTTGGACTCCACTTTAATCTGGGTTTTGCTTTTGGTTTTTTGGTTGAGCCTTAGGGCATGCAGAATCTTTGTTCTCCTGACCAGGGATCGAACCTGTGTCCCCTGCATGGAAGTAAGAATTCTTAACCACTGGACCAGGGAAATCCCTCAACCTGGGCTTTTTCATTTTTTCATTGCTTTCTTATTTCTCTTTTTTCCTAAATCCCACAATTTCTCATTCTTGATTTACTTCCTTGTTTGCTGAAATATATCCCTCAGTAACTTCTAGGAAAGGGTGTAGTAAACAGCCTCCAAAGTAACCCTTAATGATCCCCATTTCCTAATATTTACATCCTTTTATGGTCCTCTCTCAATAGTATATGAGAAAAGTGATGTTATCTCACTTCTGAGATTAGGTTATAAAAGATTATAGCTTCTGTTTTAGGAAACTGGCCTCTTCGTCTCAAATTCATGCTTGGTGGGAGGTAAGTTGCCTTGTTTTGAGCAGTGTTATATAATGGCCCATGTGCTGAGGAACTGAGATCTCCTACTGATGTAGAAATTGATAGGCAGTCAGTGTAGGACTCTGAGACCTTAGTCATGTTTTCAACAAACATCTTGCTCCATTAACCTAAAGTTATACCCTTTATCCTGAATTCTTGGACTATGTCCTTGGTCTGATAAATTATCAGCACTCAGATCCAGGGAAGGGCAGTAATTAACTTCTGTTCTGTATGCCTGAGGGAAAAGCAACTGGTGATCATTAATTTGAGCCACCAGGGAAGTCCACCGTGAACTCCCTGATGTTCAAGCTGGTTTTAGAAAAGGCAGAAGAACCAGAGATCAAATTGCCAACATCCACTGGNGTGCAGAGTTGACTCATTGGAAAAGACTCTGATGTTGGGAGGGATTGGGGGCAGGAGGAGAAGGGGACGACCTAGGATGAGATGGCTGGATGGCATCACGGACTCGATGGACATGAGTCTGAGTGAACTCCGGGAGATGGTGATGAACAGGGAGGCCTGTCGTGTTGTAATTCATGGGGTCGCAAAGAGTCAGACATGACTGAGTGACTGAACTGAACTGAACTTACCTCTTCTCAGTGTCTATGCAGAGAACTTTGTACTTTCCTTCTCTTTAATAACTCCTATTTGCTTGCTACCATGAGTTTTTGCATGTTCGTGAAGTTCATTCTTCAACTCTGCGAACAAGAACTCAAGATTCCTGTTCCACTCCTAGCAGCCAGGGAGCAAGTGAAACCAGCCAAGAGGCACATGAATGGCCTTGGATGCACCTTCTTCAGCCCAAGTGCAGCCTTTCCTTGACTGCATCCCTGGATGATGGCTTGACTTGCAGTCACACAAGGGCCTCTCAGGTATAACCCCCAGCTGACCCACCCTGGAATTGCTGACTCACAGAAATTGGGAGAAAATGTTTGTTTTCCTAAGCTGTACAAATTTAGGGGAATTTATTGTGTTGCAATAGATAACTAACATAGGGTGAAAAGGAGATCGATCTTTGAAATATTTAAAGTCAAAAGATGTATTTGTTCTATCCTTGGACTTCTTTGGAAGTTTGGCTGGGTATGTAATTCTGGGGAAGAAATGAGTTTTCCTTAGAATTTTAAAGGCTCTGCAGCTGCAGTTGAGCTTGATTCCTGACTCTTTCCAGATGTCCTTCTCTCCCACTCCAGAATCTCTATTCTGAAATTTTATGATGACATTTCATGGAATGGATCTCTTTTTATTTATTATACTGTGGGATATATTTATCTTTTTAATTTAGAATTTGTGAGTAGTTTTATTTCTTTGAAGAGTCTCTTTTTCTCTATTCTTTCTTTCTGAAACTCTTATACTCTTATTCAGCTCAAGGCTGTTGAATCTTCTACACTGATCCTCTAATTTTCTTAATCTTTTCTCTTCTACATTTCATCTTTTTTTTTCCTCCTATGATCTGGGTGATTTTCCTCAAGTTTCTATTCCAACTTTTCTGCTGAATTTTAAAATTCTGCTATCTTTTCCCTCCTTCCAATCTTTCAAACAATGAGAACTTTATTAGGTAAATCAGAATAGGACAAAATTCCAGGAGGAATAATATACATTGGTTACAGGCAACATGTTGCAGTTATTCAGTTCATCTATTTTATGAACATGTCTCAAATTTGGAAACGCCCATCCCCTGGGATAACACCAAAGATCAAACATCTGCTATTGAAGGATGTATATAAATTCTAATTAGAAATTTTACTTAGAGTTCTTTTTTTTTTTTACAAATCTGACTGTATGCTGTTGAACAATATACAAAGACTACCATCACATGTGGATTTGAGTCTTGGATGAAATTGCTTTTCTATATAAGTAGGGATGGGATGATGAATTCAGTTCAGTTCTATAAGATTTTAGGCAGGTGGGAAAGTATCAGCTACTGTTCTATAATACATTTACCATTTTTTGTACTTTTCTTCCTTTAGAGCTAAGCTTCATTTGATATTATTTTCCATCAGCCTCAAGAATTTCCTTTAACATTTCTTGTAGTATAGGTTTCCTGCTAACAAATTCTCTTGAGTTTTGTTTTATCTGAAAATATCTTTTTTTTTTTTTTTTAATCATTTGACTGTGCTGAGTTGCAGCACACAGATCTTCAATCTTCACTGTGACATGTGGGATCTTGAGCTGTGGCATGTGAACTCTTAATTGTAGTATGTGGCATCTAGTTTCCTGACCAAATATTGAACCGGGGCCTGCTGCGTCGGGAGCATGGAGTCTCAGCCACTGGACCACCAGGGAAGTGTCTGAAAATATCTTTATTTCACCATATTTCTGAAAAATATTTTCACTACCTGTAGAATTATAGGCTGAATTCTAGTTTTTTGCTTTTAACAATTTAAAGATGTCATTTTATTCTCTTCTTGCTTGCATTGTCTTTTATGAGACTCAATGATAATTTTATTTTTCCCTTGTAAGTAATGTATTTTTTTCTCCTGGCTGTTTGTAAAATTGTTTTTTGCCTTGAGTCTTCAATAATTCAACTATGCTTTGCTGTGGTTCTCTTGGTTTTCTCATTATTGAGACTTCCCCCCCCAGTTTTATTGAGGTGTAATTGACTTATAAGATTGTGTAAATTTAATGGCTGCAACATTATGATTTGATACATGTATATATTGCAAAATGATTGCCACAATAAGGTTAGTTAACACTTCTATCATCCCACATAGTTATCTTTTTTTCCTTTTCATTTATTCTTTCTTTCTCCCCAAGTGGTGAGAATATTTAACATACTTTCTTAGAAATTTTCAAGTTTGTAATACAAGATTGTTACCTTTAGTCACCATGCTGTGCATTAGATCCCCAGAACTTACTCATCTTATAACTTGAAGTTTGTACCGTTTGATCCACATCTCCCCACTTCCCCTACCCAATAGCCCCTGGCAACCACCATCATACGCTTTTATTCCTGTGTTTTGTTTTTGTTTTTGCATTTAGACGACTTTTTTTTTTAAGTATAATTGCTGCACAATATTATATAAGCTGGTACACTGCAGGTGGAAAGAAAAGAAAGTGAAAGTCACTCAGCTGTGTCTGACTTTTGCGACCCCATGCACTATACAATCTGTAGAATTCTCCAGGCCAGAATACTGGAGTGGGTAGCTGTTCCCTTCTCCAGGGGATCTTCGCAACCCAGGGATTGAACCCAGGTCTCCTGCACTGTAGGCAGATTATTTACCAGCTGAGCCAACAGGAAAGCCCTATCCCAGGCGGCTCAGTGGTAAAGAATCCGCCTACCATCTAGAAGATGCAAGAGATAGGGGTTCGATCCCTGGGTTGGAAAGGTGCCCTGGAGTAGGAATGGCAACCCGCTCAAGTATTATTGCCTGAAAAATTCCACCAGACAGAGGGTCTGGTGGGCCACAGTCCATAGGGTTACAAAGAATTGGACACGACTGAACAACTGAGCATGCACATTATATAAGTTACAGGTGTACAATATAGTGATTCACAATTTAAAGTTTATATTCCATTTATAGTTATTATAAAACATTGGCTATATACAGGAGTATATCCTTGTAGCCTTATTTTATACTTAATAGTTTGTATCTTTTACTCCCCTGCCCTTATCTTGCTCCTCCCCCTTCCCTCTTTTTACTGGTAGCTGCTAGTTTGTCTTCTATAGCTGTGTTCAGTTCAGTTCAGTTACTCAGTCATGTCCAACTTTTTGTGACCCCATGGACTGCAGCACACCAGGCTTCCCCGTGCATCAGCTCCTGGATCTTGCTCAAACTCATGTCCATCGAGTCAGTGATGCCATCCAACCATCTCATCCTCTGTTGTCCCCTTCTCCTCCCGCCTTCAATCTTTCCCAGCATCAGAGTCTTTTCTAATAAGTCAGCTCTTTGTATCAAGTGGCCAAAGTTTCACAGTTGCAGCTTCAGCATCAGTCCTTCAGATGACTGTTCAGGATTGATTTCCTTTAGAATTGATTGGTTTGATCTTGCAGTCCAAGGGACTCTCAAGAGTCTTCTCCAAAACTGCAGTTCAAAAACATCAGTGCTTCAGCACTCAGCTTTCTTTATGGTCCTACTCTAATATCCATACATGACTACTGGAAAAACCATAGCTTTGACTATATAGACCTTTGTCAGCAAAGTAATGTCTCTGCTTTTTATGCTGTCTAAGTTGGTCATAGCTTTTCTTCCAAGGAGCAAACATCTTTTAATTTCATGGCTGCAGTCACCCTCTGTGATGATTTTGGAGCCCAAGAAGATCAAGTCTGTCACTGTTTCCATTGTTTCCCCATTTTTTACTGGTAACTGCTTGTTTGTTTTATATAGCTGTGAGTCTCCTTCTTTTTTGTTATAGTCACTGTTCTATTGTATTTTTTACATTCCAAGTATAGGTGATATCAGGCTTCCCTGGTGGCTCAGTGGTGCAGAATCTGCCTGCAATTCAAGAGAAGTGGGTTCGATCCCTGGGTTGGGAAAATCTGTTGGAGGAGGATATGGCAACCTGCTCCAGTATTCTTTCCTGGAAAATCCCATCAACAGAGATGCCTGGGAGGCTACAGTCCATAGGTCACAAAAAGTTGAATATGACTGAAGCAACTGAGCACACGTGCATAGATGATATCATACAGTATTTGTCTTTCTTTGTTTGACTTATTTCACTTAGCATAATGACCCTCCAAGTTCCACTTTTTCAGATTGCACATGTAAGTGAGATTGTACAGTATCTGTCTTTCTCTGTCTGACTCATCTCACTTAGAATAATGCCTTCTAGGCCTGTCCATACTGTTGCAAATAGCAAGATTACCTTCTCTTTAATGGTGAAATAATATATATATGAATATTATTGAATGTGAATATATGAAAAGATATATATCTCACATTTTCTTTATCCACATGTCAATAGGCACTTAGGTTCTTTACCTATCTAGGCTATTACGAATAATGCTACTGTGAACATGAAAGGCACAGATCTTTGAGATAGTGATTTCAAAGAGCTCTCATTGTCTTTTATGTTTCTACTGCTCAGAGTGTCATGAGCTTCTTGATTTATACGTTGATAGTTTTCATTAAATTTGGAAAAAAATTTAGCCATTATTTCTTCAGATATTTTTGTCCTGCATCAATCTCTTTTCTTCCTCTTCTGGGATTTCAACTACGTTTTAGACCATTTGGTTGTCCTACAAGTCACAGAGAAACTCATAATGGTATTCAAATGTTCTCTTTCTGTGCTTCAATTTGGATATTGCTACTGCACCCTGCCCTGTTTTGTTTGTTTGTTTGTTTTAAACATTTATTTATTTGGCAGAGTCAGGGCTTAGTTGTGGCCATGCAGGCTCCAGAGCAAAGACTCAGTAGTTGCAATGTGCAGACTTAGTTGCCCTGCAGCATGTAGGATCTTAACTCCCTGCTGCTGCTGCTGCTAAGTCACTTCAGTTGTGTTTGACTCTGTGCGACCCCATAGACGGCAGCCCACCGGGCTGCCCCATCCCTGGGATTCTCCAGGCAAGAACACTGGAGTGGGTTGCTGTTTCCTTTTCCAATGCATGAAAGTGAAAGTGAAAGTGGGAAGTCGCTCAGTTGTATCCAACTCTTAGTGACCCCATGGACTGCAGCCCGCCAGGCTCCTCTGCCCATGGGATTTTCCAGACAAGAGTACTGGAATGCGGTGCTATTGCCTTCTCCCTTAGTTCTCTGACCAGGGACCAAACCCCAGGCCCCTGCACTGGAAGGCAGATTCTTAACCATTGCCCCACCAGGGAAGTTCCCAGCCCCATTTTTAAGTTCACTGATTTTTTTCCTCTGCAATGTCTAATCTGCTGTGCGATAAAATTTTCTTTTCAGATATTGTATTTTTCATTTCTAGAATTGTTTCTATTATAAAGTTTTCAAATTTTCGACTGAGATTTCCCCCATCTTTATACTCATAGGTTATCTTTTTCTTTACATCTATTAATTATTTATGAAATCTTCTTTAAAATTCATGTCTACTAATTTCCTGGTTTTTGCCATTTATGAATCTACTTTTACTTTTCTTCCTGTTTAGGGTAATATTTTCATGCTTCTTTGTATACCTAGGAATTTTTAATTTAATACTGGGCACTGTGGTTCATATATCATTGTGAATCCAGATTTTATTTTCTTACTTTTAAGAGGATTGTATCTTTTAAACTCAATTTACTTGCAAAATGAGCTTGATATTTTTGAGGCTTTTTAAAAAATGCAGTTAGGACAGGTACAGACTGGCCCCCTTCCTTTACAGCTTAAACAACACTACCTCTGAGGCGTGGGCTTTCTGTGATCTCAGTCGAATGCCTAGGCTGTTGAGTGACGTTTCTCCAGTCTGGCAGTTGGGATTCTGTCATCTTTTGGACCGTGCAACCCCTTCTCAGCTCACAGGTCTCCAGTAGCTGATCTCTACCAGGTCTTGTATTGTCTCATCTTTAGCATTTACCCCTAGTCTTAAGGAGTCTTTGATATAGATTTGTGGTGCTCATTCTCTACTTGAATCCTTTTACTTCAGCACTGTACCCCACAAACTCCGGCCTATGCAGACCTGAACTCTGACCTCTGCTTCCTCCCAGGCAGTGAGACCTCTGCTTTCCGCTTGGCTCCCACCTCTCCATGCTGCATGCTAGAATGTGCTGCCAGGGGAAAGTTCGGTTAAACATCCGTGGTTCACTCACTTACGTGTTTCCCTTTACCTAGGGATCTCTGTCCTGTATACTCTAGTTGTCTAATATCCGACAATGAATTCGTATATTTTGTCTGACTGTAGCGTCATTTGTTTGTTTTAAATGTTCTAAGAGCTGGTCTGGAACCAGTTACATGGTTGTGAATAGAAGAAGATGTTAATTTTATGTTTTTAACTCCTAAGGCTAAAAATAATTCCTGACTTTTATTCTTCATTCTGTGTATGTCTTTATGTATCTACGTTTGACTGTGCTGGGTCTTTGTTGCTGTGTGCGGGTTCCCTCTAGTTATGGTGAGTGGGGGGCCTCTCCCCACTCTGGCCCGGGGGCTTCTCATCGAGCTGGCCGCCCTTGCCCTGGTACTCGGGTCCTACAGCATGCAGCTGTGGCCTGTGGCCTCAGTAGTTGTGGCTCTCGGGCTCGAGAGTGGGGGCTCAGCAGTTGTGGCAATGAGAACAGTTGCTGCATGGCATGTGGGATCCTCCCAGATCAGGGATTGAACCCGTGTCCCTTGCACTGGCAGGCAGACTCTCAACCACTGAACCACCACGGAAGTCCCTCTGCATATATTTTGTCTAAATCTCAAGTTCTTCTTATTTCTTTTTTTCATTACCATCTTCACGTTAGAGACTTTCCCTCAAATATCTGGTGATCTTGGCAATCTGCTCATATGAAATGGTAAGGCAACGCAAGGCTGTTTGAAATTGTAGGTGTTTATGGAGAACCTAGCTAAACGTAAATTTTATTGTAAGATGGCTTGGCAGGGCCTGTTATTAGGACCTTTAAGTAATTTGTCTTGGGCTAGGGGAAGTCCTCTATTCTCCTATGAATAAGGGTCAGAGATCTCATTATTTAGCAAGTTAACTTTCACTTGATCATCTGATTTCAGTATTTGTCCCCCGGTTCAAAGTCACTATGGTGACTGAATTTCCAGAGAGCAAATCTTTAGTTGTCTTCCAGGGTTGGGGGAGAGAATGTAGTAGCTTTGGTGCTGGGAGAGATGTTGAGGGGAGGGGGGTTAACTACATACTGTTTCAATCAATTTTTTAAGATTCATCTGTGGGTCTTTAAAAAAAAGTCACCAACTTTGACTTTTAAATACAGCTGGTCCCTCAACTTTCCCAGCATTGCTAGGATCCTGCAGTCTGCTTCTGTGTTTCTCTTACGCTGGCTTTGGTTTCAGTATTCTCTTGTTTGTTAAGGCAGTTACCACTCATCCATCTGCTTTCCAGCCTCTTAAACATTGTTGCTATGATCTTTTTATCCTCTTTCTCTTTGCGGTTACTATCATTTTAATGGGGTTTGCGGGGGAGAGGAAGTAAATCCTTATTTCCAATCTGTTGTGTTTACCTGTATGCCTGTGTTCAAGATTTTAAGTCTACAAATGTCACACTATTAGGACTAAATATTTCTGTGGCAGCCACAACTCAATCCTTAATTTATCTGCATTATGGCAGGGTCTGTTTATTTCTTTAACCTTAACTACAGCAATAATTTTGTGAGTTTTCATCAAATATGATATCTAGGTTTTAAGCCTGAGCTGATATTTTTAAAATAAGGAAAATATTCTTGGTACTAAAAAAGGCCCAGAGGGCTTATGAATCCCCTTGAAGTCTACCCAGAGAACCCCATGGGCTAAACATCAAGTATATACACATATACACTCTTTGGAGTCACAAAGCAGTCACTTCCAGATATGGAAATTTTAATAGAGGAAATATGCGATTCTGAATTCCTTGCTTTATCTGATGTTAAATTTAAGACTTCTTTTACACAGAAAAGGTCACAAGAAGGTCAGTTTTGATAATGATAAATAATAATTGTGATAGAAATGCTACCTTACGTATGTTTCTTTTGACAATTCAAAAAACTTTGGTGCAAATAATTTCATTGGTATGTAAACGTATAGACTTATGCTTGGTGTCTTTAAAATGTTACTAATTTCTATTTATTTAAGGTTTAAATTACCTTTGGAGATATGAAAATAGATAAACAAGAAAGCATAATATAGAATTAACAAATTGTAAGCAAAATGTTAAGATCACATTTATTTTTCAAGTCAATAAAATTCTCATTCCTTCCTTCCCCACTCACCTTGTTCCCTCCCACAGTGGTTTACTAGTAAGTCAGTCTTTTCTTTAGACTGGACTAGGCATGATAGGAGATTAAAAGCAAGAAGTTAAAAATATAGTCCAGGGCTGATACAAGACTGAGAAAGTATATTTTTGGGTATAGTATTTGTGTTTATGGTTTGTCTCTATTTAACTCACGTTGATGTTTCAAATTAGATAAATTCTTTTAAAAGGATAGGTTGCTTTGCCATAAAGGGTTATTAATGCAGAGATAACCTGGGAAATTGTATAAGAAAAACTAGGTTTGAAAATGAGTACAGGGGTCAATATAATCAACATTTGGCTTAGAGTTGGTGATTTTAACTCAGCATAACCCTGAATTGGGCTTCCCTGGTGCCTCAGACAGTAAAGAATTCTCCTGCAATGCGGAAGACCTGTGTTTGATCCCTGGAGGGGGGCGGCACCCACTCCAGTATTCTTGCCTGGGGAATCCCCATGGACAGAGAGACCTGGTGGGCTACAGTCCATGGGTCACAAAGAGTCGGACACGACTGAGCGACTAAGCAGAGCACACACAACCGTTAACTACTCACTATCCAGGAATCCTAGGAAAATGTACTTAATTTTAACATCTGATGGTTGTTGTTGTTCAGTCACCCAGTCTTGTCTGATTGTGACCCCATGGAGTGCAGCCAGGGTGAACCCACCCTTCACATCTCCTGGAGCTTGCTCAACCACATGTCCATTGAGTCGGTGATACCACCCAGCTATCTTGTCCTCGGTCTTCCCCTTCCCCTCCTGCCTTCTGTCTTTCCCAGTATCAGGGTCTTTTCCAATGAGTCACTTCTTAGCATCAGGTGACCAAAGTATTGGAGCTTCAGCTTCAGCATCAGTCCTTCCATATTCCAATCAATATTCAGGGTTGATTTCCTTTGTGATTGACTGGTTTGATTTCCTTGCAGTCTAAAGGACACACAAGAGTCTTCTCCAACACCACATTTCAAAAGCATCAATTCTTTGGCACTTAGCCTTCTTTACAGTCCAACTCTCACATTCATACATGACTACTGGAAAAACCATAGCTTTGACTAGATGGACTTTTGTAGGCAGAGTAAGTCTCTGATTTTTAGTATGCTGTCTGGGTTTGTCATAGCTTTCCTTCCAGGGAGCAAGAATCTTTAATTTCATGGCTACAGTCATCACCTGCAGTGATTTTGGAGCCCAAGAACATAAAATGGACTTTTTGTTAACGTATAGTTGTTTCCTTGTCTATATGCGGTGAAGTCATGGAACCAGATAGATCCCAAGTCTTTGCTTTTTGAAGGTTGAGTATTAAGCCAACTTTTTCACTCTCCTGTTTCACTTTCATCAAGAGGCTCTTTAGTTCTTCTTCACTTTCTGNACGTATAGTTGTTTCCTTGTCTATATGCGGTGAAGTCATGGAACCAGATAGATCCCAAGTCTTTGCTTTTTGAAGGTTGAGTATTAAGCCAACTTTTTCACTCTCCTGTTTCACTTTCATCAAGAGGCTCTTTAGTTCTTCTTCACTTTCTGCTATAAAGGTAGTATCATCTGCATATCTGAGGTTATTGGTATTTCTCCCAGCAATCTTGATTCTGGCCTGTGATTCATCTAACCCAGCATTTCATATGATGTACTCTGCATGTAAGTTAAACAAAAGGATGACGATTTACAGTCTTGACACACTCCTTTCCCAATTTTGATCCACTCTGTTGTTCCATGGTCTGTTCTAACTGTTGCTTCTTGGATACAGGTTTCTCAGGAGGCAAGTAACTGGTCTGGTATTCCCATATTTTTAAAATTTTCCAGTTTGTTGTGATATACACAGTCAAAAGTTTTAGTGTAGTCAATGAAGCAGAAGTAGATGTTTTTCTTGAATTCTCTTGCTTTTTCCATGATCCAATGAATGTTGGCAATTTGATCTCTGGTTCCTTGCTTTTTCTAAATCCAGCTTGAACACCTGGAAGTTCTCAGTTCACATTCTGTTGAAGCCTATATTGGAGGATTTTGAGCACGACCTAGTTCACATGTGAAATGAATGTAATTGTGTGGTAGTTTGAACATACTTTGGCGTTGCCTTTCTTTGGGATTGGAATGAAAACGGACTTTTTCAGTCCTGTGGTCACTGCTGAGTTTTCCTAATTTGCTGGTATATTGAGTGCAGCACTTCCACAGCATAATCTTTTAGGATTTAAAATAGCTCATCTGGAATTCCATCACCTTCACTTGTTCATAGTGATGCTTCTTAAGGCCCACTTGACTTCATATTCCAGGATGTCTGGGTCTAAGTAAGTGATCATACCATCGTGATTATCTGGGTGTGAAGATCTTTTTTGTACAGTTCTTCTGTGTATTCTTGCCACCTCTTAATATCTTCTGCTTAGGTCAGGTCCATACCATTTCCATCCTTTATTGTGCCCATCTTTGCATGAAACATTTCCTTGCTGTCTCTAATTTTCTTGACGAGATCTCTAGTCTTTCCCATTCTATTGTTTCCCTCTATTTCTTTGCATTGTTCACTTAGGAAGGATTTCTTATCTTTCCTTGCTATTCTTTGGAACTCTGTATTCAGATGGGTATATTTTNAACATTTCCTTGCTGTCTCTAATTTTCTTGACGAGATCTCTAGTCTTTCCCATTCTATTGTTTCCCTCTATTTCTTTGCATTGTTCACTTAGGAAGGATTTCTTATCTTTCCTTGCTATTCTTTGGAACTCTGTATTCAGATGGGTATATTTTCTCTTTTCTCCATTGCCTTTTGGTTCTCTTCTCAGCTAAAAGACCTACTCAGACAACCATTTTGCCTTTTTCTTTTTTTTTTTGTGGATGGTTTTGATCACTGTCTCCTATACAATGTTATAAACCTCCATCTATAGTTCTTCAGTCACTCTATCAGATCTAATCCTTTGAATCTATTTGTCACTTCCACTTTATAATTGTAAGGGATTTGATTTAGGTCATACCTGAATGGCTTGGTGGTTTTTTCTACTTTCTTCAATTTAAGTCTGAATTTTGCAATAAGGAGTTCATAATCTGACCCACAGTCAGTTCCCAGTCTTGTTTTTCCCTATTGTATAGAGATTCTCCATCTTTGGCTGCTAAGAATATAGTCAATTTGATTTTAGTATTGACCATCTGGTAATGTCCACATGTACAGTCATCTCTTGTGTCGTTGGATGAAGATATTTCTTTGAATACTGTGTTTTCTTGTCAAAACTGTGTTGACTGTTGCCCTGCTTCATTTTGTATTGCAGGACCAAACTTGCTTATTACTCCAGGTATCTCTTGACTTCCTACTTTTGAATTCCAGTCTCCTATGATGAAAAGGACATCTTCTTGGGGGGTGTTAGTTCTAGAAGATCTTGTAGGTCTTCATATGATCATTCAACTTTAGCTTCTTCAGTATTACTGTTTTGGGGCATATACTTGGATTACTGTGATACATCTGCTGGCAGTTTTGCATTTTCATATTTTATTTATCCTTTGGAAAATAATCAAACTAATTTCTCTGAATCAAAAGACCAGCACTAAAACATAGGATGTGAATGGCATAGAAGTCACAAAGTTCATAGAAGTCACAAAGTTCAGTTGCTCAGTCATGTCTGACTCTTTGCGACCCCATGAATCACAGCACNCGGGGGGCACACTTCTGCTTTCGCTGTGGCTCTGCACGCTCTGTTCTCTGGGCTGACAAGTGGTCCCTCGCAGCAAACAAAGGGAAGCAAGCCAGAGTGTCTCCCTGAGGTGGGAGCTATGCACACGTGGTCTGTAAATTCAGTGGGAGAACCGTGGTTTCCATCAAAGGGACGCCACTTGCTGCAGGCATAAATGTTGAGCTGGTTCATGGCAGATCACCTACACCCTGGGCACAGCTGCAGCGGGCGTGCCCACCGTTTCTTGCGGTGAACCCAGGGAGGCTCTGGGTGTCCCCTTCCAGTCTGGCCCCTCACACGGCTGGGGGCCTGGGAGCTCCGAGCCCCGTCTCCATCTGTAGAGACAGGACACACTCATGTCCCGTCCCTGCGGGCGACGGCCTCACAGTGCACAGGAGGCTGACCCACTCCGTCCTGGGCTCCAGGACTATGAGTCCCATGAGACTCACAGGACTCCAGGACTCCGCCGTCCACATAGTGCACCTCACAGTGCACAGGGCTGATGGTGATGGCACCTCCGGGGGGGCGGCCCACCCAGGGCAGCACGTGCCTGGCGGTGGGAGCTGTCAGGGCGGCCATGCGGGAGGCCAGACCCGAGATCCAGAGCTGACTTTGCGTGCCAGGTCTGAGAACGGGGTAGCGCCCCGTGGAGAGACGTTGCCCCTCTGAAGGTTCCACCCCGGGTTGGTTTCCTCAGGACACCCTTAGTCCGGTTTGGAATTGAGTTTCCTGGTCTGGAAGGTCTCTTTCCTGTAGATCCGATTAGTGCTGCGTCTGTTTCTGCGGAGGAGAAGGGGCCAGGCCTGCAGCCAGGTAGGCGTGACCCCAGCCCTCCCCTCCCAAACTTAGGGTGAATTCATGCGTGGAGGTGTTTGCACTCAGAGCTTCTGCAGACAGGGCTGGTGCTGTTTACAGGTGAGGATTACAGGGAACCAAAAGATAAACACATTAGTGCGGGGAGGAATTAGCCCTAATTCCTCATTAGACTTGTGTTCCTTATTAAATGGGTTTCTGGCCTCTTTGAGGGTGAGTGGCAGCAGTCGCTGGTGTGGAGTGGCCCCCCGTAGGAGCAGCGGCCCCTTACTTTATCACAGAATCCGGGACACTTGAGGGTGAGGGACCACAGCAGAGGCGCGCGGACCGCTGCCCAGGGAGCCTCTGCGTGGCTGTCCTCGTGCCCCAGGGGTGGGGGTGTCTGTCACCCGGTGGTGGTCAGTGGTGAGTCCAGGTAGGGCTGGGGCAGCCAACGTGGGCTCCGAGGCCGCAGGCCTGCTGGGCATGGGACCGGGCTGGGGGTGGGGGCTGGTGGCCGCCCTGGTCAGGGGCTGCACGGGCAGGGGAGGAGCGGGCTGCCTTCCAGTCTGGTTTGTCCTCCGACCTGCCCTCCTCTGATGCTTCTCCCGGCCACCGAAATGTCGCTTGATCCATAACAGGCAGAGACACTGTTCCAGGAACATTCCTGAAGCAGCAGTGATCTGACCAGAGAGCCCGACAGCCCCCAGCGGGTCCCTCAGGCTCAGAACTGGGAGGGGTGTCGAGGTTCTCCTTCTCCGGGTCTGCGAACTGCCCCCCCGGTCNTCAGTTGCTCAGTCATGTCTGACTCTTTGCGACCCCATGAATCACAGCACGCCAGGCCTCCCTGTCCATCACCATCTCCCGGAGTTCACTCAGACTCACGTCCATCGAGTCCGTGATGCCATCCAGCCATCTCATCCTCTGTTGTCCCCTTCTCCTCCTGCTCCCAATCGCTCCCAAACAAACTTGTAGAGAATAAGCAGTGTGTGACTCCTGCTCAGTAGCCTAGAGCTCTGGAAATGGGTCACTACTGTACTCACCTAGGTCAGAAGATATAATTGTGGGGTTCTGGGGCTAATAAAATTAAAAACAGCCATCAATGTACATACTTCTTCATTAATAATAGAAAAATAGGGGAGGGCATTGATTTTACTTTACTGAGGTTCTGTCAGAGGGTGATTCAGGAAAAAGTGAGATTGTACCAGGAACCAAGTATGGAGCAAATTCTTGTAATCCTAAAAATTAACTGACATGTTGTATTTTTGTAATGTCCTCATTGAAAACGTCTATAATTTTTTTAAAGAATTACATATGACAGAGATCTTATCTTAAGGATTTATAATGAGTTATCTATTGCTGCTTGATGCATTATTTTTTTAATTTAGCAGCTTAAAATAATATCTATTTATCATCTCACAGCATTTGTGAGCTAGGAGTCCAGGTACTGCTATTCTGGGGGCCTCTATCTCAAGATTTCTCACATGCTGCAAATTGTAGGTAGGGCTGAGGTCTCATCTGAAGGCCTGACTGTGGAACAGTCTGCTTCCAAGCTCACACTCCTTGATGGTGAGTTGCTGGCTGAGGACATTAGTCCCTCTCCATGTTGGGCTCTCCACAGGGCAGTTTACACCATAGTAGGTGGCTTCTTGAGAGAGAGAATGAGAGAAAGAGAGAACCAAGGGGAAACCATAGTCCCTTTGTAACCCAATCTTGGACGTGATATTTCATTACTATGTCTATATTCTATTGGTTGGAAGAAAGTCACGAGGTCCAACCATGCTCAATGTGAGGGGATTACGCACATATATATGACTTTCAGGCAGTGTGATCTTTGGGGGCCATCTTAAATATTGCTATTATAACTGACTAAACAATTTGGGAGGCTCAATGAAAAATAAAAATACAGAGCTCTTTGCTAAAAAGATATTGATATTTTCAAGTTGGTGAGAGCTTTACATTAAACCAAGTGTGAGATTCTCCTAAGCACAGGTTCCTGTCTGATCACACAGGTCACCAGCTTGTGAAGCTGGCCCTGCTGCCTACCACAGAGATATTAGTTTCCACCCTGGTCCCCTACTCAGTCAGGCAAAGCCGTAGAAAACCTGGGGTCAGGGACATCTCAAATGACTTATAAAGAAATGAAAATTTCTCTTTTAAGAATGATCCTCTAAATGCACGATGATTTGAATGTTGAAAAGAAAAAGATGAAGAAAACTAAGAGTATGCACATATTTCAGTCAATTCTGTGAAATGTGAAGAAAGAAGAATAACAGTGTGAAGTTAAGTGAGCGTTGAACTGCATCTCTGGAGACAAAGAAGAGTTGAGACACAGAAAGAGCAAATATTAGTTGAAAAACTAATAGTTTAAGTGTTGAAATGATTTATCAGAGTTTGCCATGAAATAACATATTTAATTATATAATTTGAGGACAGTTTTAAAAAGGAACTGTTTACAAAGATGTGGTTAGGGAACAAGGAAGATTTAAAAAAATAGAGCAGTAATCTTGTGCTGAGTGTGATGAGACTGCTACCATCCCCATGACTGAGGGTGTGGTGGGGATAGTGAGAGAATGAAGCGGCTGGTAACGGTATGTGGACACAGCAGGCTGTTTGTGAAGGACTTTTAACAGGAGCTGTGACCTGTGGTAGACAAAGGCAGCCCTTCTTAGGGTGGACTCTAGAGGGCAAAGGCTGGAAAAGAAATAAGCAAATGTTGCTACTGCTGCTGCTAAGTCACTTCAGTCATGTCCAACTCTGTGCGACCCCATAGACGCAGCCCACCAGGCTCCCCAGTCCCTGGGATTCTCTAGGCAAGAACACTGGAGTGGGTTGCCATTTCCTTCTCCAATGTATGAAAGTGAAAAGTGAAAGTGAAGTCATTCAGTCGTGTCCAACTCTTCACAACCCCATGGACTGCAGCCCACCAGGCTCCTCCATCCATGGGATTTTCCAGGCAAGAGTACTGGAGTGGGGTGCCATCACCTTCTCCAAAGCAAATGTTACCCTCCTTTTTGTTTTTTCCCCTCAACTCTCCTGTTGAACCCAACGGAAGGTGGAGAATGGATCAGAAAAGACAACCAATGCACAGATAGATTCCAAGACATGGCTGTAGTCGGAAAACTTAACAGAGAACATAAATATCTCATTTGCTTATTTCCTTTTTTATGGGTTTATTATAGACTATGATTTGGGTGGAGGGGGGTTTCTTAGTAGTCTCTTTTGCGGGTAATATGTCTTTACTACCTTTCAATGAATATAGATTCTATTTTTTTATGTAAAAAGTATAAAATTTTTTATTATATCTTTTGGGTAGTATATTCTACAACTCTGTGGTTATAAATTCAAAATTAAAGCAGTATGTCTTCTACTTTAACGTCTCAGTTTCTGAGTTCTCTCCTCAGAGGCAATCATTGTTATCACTTTTTTGGGTATCCTTCCAGAGACATATACCTAATAAAGTTAATATGTTGACAAGTCATTTTTCACTTCTCAGCATACTATATGTACTCTTGTGTACCTTAGTTTTTTCATTTAATATGTCTTGTAAATTACTTTATGTCAGTACATATATAGAGTACTGATATATCAGTACAAACAAGGAGCTCTCTTCCTTGTTTCCTGTCTTATTTCCTCCTTTCCTTGCTTCCTTTCTCCCTTTCATCCTTTCATTCACGCAGTAATCCATTCATTTAGCTGCATGATATTCTCTGGGAATTATGGTAAATCCACATTTTCCCGACTGTATGGTTGTATATTATATCATGCACTATCAACTAGACCCTGTTGGTGAGCATTTAAGTTATTTTTAAACTTTTAATAGTGTTAACAATAACTGCTGTGATTAATCTTGGACAGCCATCATTTTGCAAATCAATGAACATGCTTGGAGGATAAGTTCCAGTAGCAACAGTTCATACAGCTTGTGGCAATCTACTGTATAGCAGTAGTGTGTCATGCTTGATAAGTGAAGTGTATCAATAATTTCATCTTTGCCCTTTTGATAGGTGAAAATTTAACTCAGAGTCATTTTGCAGTTTTCTTATCATGAGAGAGGTAAACCACTTTTATAGTAGTAAAGGAGCCATTTGTATTTACATTTTAGTGAACTGTCTCCTCATATCATTTGCCTACTTTTCTATAGGGTCGTTGGGCTTCTTATCAATTTATAAAACATAGATATAAATATAGATACAGTAGTCATTTTTAGTGATACAAATTATTGTTCTGCAATGTATTTGTGTTTGTAGTGGCTTTAATTTGCAATATTTTAGATTTTATTTTCTGATTTCTGGGTTTGTGTCATATTTGGAAAGACTTTCTGAAATGTTGTTTCATTTTTGCATTCCTAGGGTAAACCACAACTGATTATGGTGTATTTTCCCTTCAATGTGCTGATTAATTGTCTATGCTGATAGTATGCTTAGCATTTTTGAATTAATATTTTTAAATAATAGTGGCCTATTGTTTTCTTTTTTATGCAATCTGTATCAAGTTTCAGGGTCAATGTCCTGTTTGGGTCATAAAAATCAACGTTAATCTTTCTTTCTCTATGGCCTAGAACAATTTAAATAGCATTGTAATAATCTATTCTTGAAAGATGTGGTAATATTTCCCTGTGCATTCATCAGGGCTTGCCTTTTTTTTTTTTTTTTTAATTTTTTTAACACCAAAAACATTTTGTGTTGGGGTATAGCTGATTAACAACCTTGTGATAGTTTCAGGTGAGCAGCGTGTTTTGCTTTCTTGAGCATGCTCTTTAATCTTTTTTTTTTTTTTGTCTTCTATGATCATTGATTATCTAGTTTTTCTGGAGTCTATTTTGGTAAATTTTACTGTCATAGAAAATTATGCATTTTATCTGGGTTTTAAAATGTATTTGACATGAACGAATCAGTCTCGAGATAATTTTAATTTCTTTTTAATCTGATTGTTTTCCACTTATTTTCTATATTTATACTGTCACCTATCCCCTTTTTCTTAGTTAAATTGACTAATGGTTTATTAGTTAATGGCTTCTGACTGTCTTGCTATCTCTCTCCAGAGCTCTGTCATCTTTGTTTTGTATTCTTGCTTAATATAAGCACGATTTAATTATGTTTTAAAACTTGTGGCAAAATGTTTTATTGTCATTCTCAAATGCCCTGTAGCAGTATTATCTGCAGAATGCTTCTCATCTCCCCTATTTTATTGTTCATTTCCTCATCCCCTTCCTGATACAGTATCATGAGAATGAATTCTCTTCTGGTTCATTTTTTATTTTTCATCTGTGAAACAAGTGCATTTTTCTAGGTCCAGCTCTTGCTAGAGGCCTCCGTGCAAAAGGCATCAAGGCTCATTCCAGGTATGGAAATTCCCTTTCCCTTTGCCTCCCCTTCTCCCTCCAACTTCCCCTCTGTTTCCCTCCCTCCCTTTCTTCCTACCTTTCTGCCTCCCTGCGTTCCAGTCCCACTTGCCCAGGGTCAGACTTCTTCCTACAAATTTGGTTTGTCTGTCTGATTTGTCCTTTAGCTCTTCCTTTTCTGTTTTTTGGAACAAATGGAATGATCTTGTTACAAATCTATGTATGCTGTGGCTCCTATTTTTGGCAAGTGACTTCAGTTTTATACCTCAATATATCTGTCAGTTTTATGTGTCAACTTGACTCAGCCATTAGGTGCCAAGCTGTTTGGTCAAACATTATTTGGGGTGTTTCTGTGGATATTCTTGGGTGAGATTAACTTTTAAATCAGTAGAGTGATTAAAATTGCCTCATATGTGGATGGGCCTCATTTAATCAGTGGGAGGCCTGAACAGAACAAGAAGACTATCCCTACCCCCTGTAAGAATTCTTCTTGTGTGACTGCCTTTCTACACAAACATAAACATATGTTTGGGATTGCAGCCTGTTGGCCTTTGGGAGGGAGTTACACCATCACCTCTCCTAGTTCACAGGTCTTTAGACTTAGACTGAAACAAAACCAGTGTCTTTTGAGTTGCTAGCTTTCTAACGGACCCAGCGCATCTTAAGACTTGTTTGCCTCCATAAATGAATGAGCCAATTTCCTATTTAAAAAACTGTTTATTCATATATTTGTGAGCAGAATAATAACATGTTTATATATAAAATATTCATATGCATCAGTTCAGTTCAGTTCAGTCGCTCAGTTGTGTCCAACTCTTTGCGACCCTGTGAATCGCAGCACTCCAGGCCTCCCTGTCCATCACCATCTCCCAGAGTTCACTCAGACACGTCCATCGAGTCGGTGATGGCATCCAGCCTTCTCATCCTCTGTCGTCCCCTTCTCCTGCGCTCAATCCCTCCCAGCATCAGAGTATTTTCCAGTGAGTCAACTCTTCGAATGAAGTGGACAAAGTACTGGAGTTTCAGCTTTAGCATCATTCCTTCCAAAGAAATCCCAGGGTNGTTCTGTTTCCCTTTGAAGCATCGGGAAGTTATCAGGCTTGCCTGGTGCACCGCGACCCAGCAGGGCTGGCCCTTGAAGGCATCCTGGTCGCTTGGCAGACACAGGCAGTGTCGAGGCAGGTAGAAGCATCCAAAAGGGGGTTGCTTACTATTTTGAGGGGAGTCAGTCCAAAATCTAGGTTGAAACTGAGTCCGGTGAGGAAGATCAGAAAGAGTGAGACAATACAGCATGATTCCAAACATATTAGGGTACATGACAACTTTTGTGGCTGCATTCTTGCCCCCAGCGTATATACAGAGAGCGTGACCCCTGAGACCACTGAGGATGGTGCTTTCCAAATCCCCAGCTGGTTGTTCTGTCTTCAGCTTTTCAAATGTCGTGCTGATAAAAGCATTTAGAGACTCAGCACATCTTCACACTGGCAGCTAAACTGCAGACAGTTGTGAAATGGTTGTAGGCTTCTTGGCACAGAGTTTTTGCTTTGTTAACTTTTTTTTTTTTTAATTTGGACTTGGTCAAAATAATTGTGGTGATAGATAATGTTTGTTCAGTGTTTACTATGTGAAAAATGCTTTACTTGCATTATTCATTTAATCCCCAGCCCCATGAGGTAGGTATTTGCCTCATCTCATCTCACAAATGGGGATAAAGACTTGGAGAGCTTAAGTAATTGCCATAATCACCTAGGTGGTAAATGACAGTCGCCCTGTGTTCAGGAGGCTGCCTGCCTCACCCCCTCAGAATCCGCCAGCCTGAAGTGAAATCTCCCCATGGTTTACATCCCTAAGAAAGCCAAGGGAGCCAAGGATGTGTTGGAAGCAGTGACTGCTAAGTCAGCTTTACCTGGATCAGCACAGTCCTGGTTCTCTTGGAGGGAATCATTTAACACCCTTAATTGTGAATTCATAACTCTTGAGTTTGAGACCAGTCCTCACAGGAATGGGGTCCCTTCTGGGGTTCACTAGCTATCCTGCCAGTGGCATATGTCTTTGACATTTATGTCTTTGAGCGTGGAAATGGAAATGCCCTCCTTTAAGAGTAGTCCACGTGCCCTCAGGTATAGGGCAGCCCGGGGCCTTGTGGTCCATCCTTTACGTCTGGGGAGGGACTTCTGCTGCCTTTATCACACACACCAGATCAGCCCGTGGCTTTCCTGTGTGTCAGCTGGAGGGCAGCGATGGCCCTGTCCTTCAGGATGGCCCCTGCCTCCTGGCTGCCTCCTTGCCCCCGGCACATATGCAGAGAGTGGCCCCTGAGATCACTGAGGATGGTGCCTTCCAAGGCCCCAGCTTGTTGTTCTTGTCTTCAGCTTTCCAAATGTCATGTTGATAGAAGCATGTAGAGACTCAGCACATCTTCACACTGCAGGCCTCCGCGTTCTCTGTGGCTGTATAAAGACTCCCTAGGCAGTTATCTGTGCTGAGGGAGCTCAGATAATGAAGGAGAGTCGGTCATAATCTGAAATCAAGGCTAGAAGTAAGGTTCCCACTGCCGTGACACGGGGGCAGTCACAGGGCTGGAATTACAAAAGGAATGTCAGATATTTGGGCCTGAGTCCATTTGGTAGATGTTCCAGACGAGATCCAGACATGAAATTTAAAAAGGAGTCCAGGAAAATCGTCACCTCATCTCCTGAGCAGCTGATCCTCTGCGTCAAAATCTCGCTTTGCTTTGGAAAACTTGCCCCACCACCTTCTGGTTTGATTCTTATGTTCACTAGTCCATCTGATTTATTGTTGCCTCTGCATTCCAGATGCAGTCGTGGGGGCTGTCTTTGACTATAGCCAGAGCCTGCCCAGCACAGTGCAGGGGTCAGGAAAGAGCAATTCGCATTCTTGGGTTATTATGTTTTTGAATGGAAGATCTGTTGAGAGGGTTAGAATTAATATTTATTTCATGATACCAAACTGGTGCAAAAAAAGATCAGTGGGACAATTGAATGGAATGGGGCAGTTCTATCCCTGTAAGAGTCAGCTATGTTTGCTGGGGAGTAACAACGTCACAGCAAACTGACACTTGTCCATGATGTCACTGTTCCCATGGTGATAACCTAGTCCCATCTTAGGAAGTCTGAAGCTTATTTGGAATTGGGGAGACTGGTTAAGGTGGTGCCACTAAGAAATAATGTCAGGAACCTATGTGGATGGCAACCTAGGCAGATGAATGTAGAACGTTCTTTGGTTTTCAGTACTGGGAAGAGTCAACAGTCTGGTTGAGATGCCTAAAAAAGTGTGTGCAGTCCCACACTCTCAGAAGATGGTCTTAAAGGACATATCTATTTTTAGAGGGACTTTTCCTGCCTTGTCGTTGGGTTTTGTTAGGCCAAGACTGAGAATGATTTATGGAAAACAAAGCTCTGCTCTGCTTCGTGCTGGTGACCCTCGGGTGAGATGTCCTCAGGGGACACGAGCTGTGCTCTGGCCGGAGCAGAATGAGTGCTCCTCTGACCTTAGACTTGAAGCAGACAGAGTGGATGTGGACCTAAATTTTCTGAATGAGAATGGCAGTTTGTCAGTAAGTCTCCTGCAAGTGGAGAACAAAATCGACAAATGGCTTTTATATATTGTTTTTACTATTAAATCCAAACCAAATCCATTGTTTAGAAATACTTATTTGCAGAAAACAAAAAGAGTTTGTAACAAAGGTCAGTGTGTTCTTTGCTGAGGAAAGTACATTTCCTATTTAATTCTCAGGCCCCAGTAAAAAGCTCCAAGATCTAGTAAAGATCCTACTATAAAGATCTTTACTAAAGATCCTATAATAAAGTTAAATACAGCTCCAGGGGAAGAGGCAGGCCCTTGGTAAAACCGAAGAGTAGTTTCTTTTTAAAGAAAGTATGTATATTGTAACCCTTAGGATTATATACTTGTAAATCATGTATATGTACGAATATGTGTATATGAATAGCCCATGTCCCTCAGATTTTTTGCCTTTTATTTTTAGATTCTTTATAACCACAGAGTTCAATTTAAGTTAACTGCTGAATTCCGGATGTTTTCTTAAGATAGCGCACGCACCTAACTGATAAATTCCGTCTTTCACCCTGTGTTACCTTGATTGCTCTTTTAAAAGTAACCTCGGTGAATAAAGGCAGTTAGACCCTTACTCTTTTACTCCATGAGTCAGTCAGTTTAGATCTGGCAAAGAAAAGCACATTCAACAGAACACTGGTGGTTATCACCTTCTGAGGAATGCTTGGGTAGTCCCTGAGGGCTGAAGGATAAATTTCCCAGGATCTTTTGCTCTGACTTGGCTGTCCAGAGAGGATTTTTTCCTAGGGAATGTCCTTGATTATATTCTGGGATTCCTGTGTTTAGTGTTTTTAACTTTTCTAAGGTTATGGACCCCTTTGGAAATTTGATGAAAGCTGAAAACCTTACAAAAACTACACAGATACATACCAAACTTTGCACGGTTTCAAGGGTTAAAGCCATCTGTGTTAGAGTCTTTTGGGTTTGGGTTTTAACAGAGAACTCCTTGGACTTTGAACAGTAGTTGGCAGACGTCCCCTTCAGCCGCTGGCACACGTTCTGCGCAGTGCTGGCTGGGTCCATCCCCTGCCTGCCGGCCGCTCCGGGCCCGCCCGCCCTCAGCGCAGTCGGGAGGACTGCGGCCAGAAGCTGCCGTCCTTCCTGGCTGCAGCTCCAGCCTGGGACAGAGACTCACCCTCTGCATGCTTCCATTTTCTTAGCTGTAACTGGGGCTGAGGACAACGTCTCCTCACAGGGTGGTAGTTATATGTGTGCACACGTGCGTGTGTGCATGTGTATGTGTGTGGACACGAGTGTGTGTGTGTGTGTGAGATGGGTGGTAGGCCTTCCTGTTAAGACCAGTCTGCTGGGGCTTGCCAGTGCAGAAGTACAGTCTGGCACTTCCAGGCTATAACCATTCCACAAGGCTTTCACAGCCCTCAGATTTTCTAGACAAGCCAACTTGCTCTCTACAACAGCCCTGATACGAACTTATACTCTCTTCATCCCCAGCATCTGAGCCTTTAAGGCCGACAGCCGTCAGGTTCTGCCAGCAGGCCGCGTGTGAGCTGCTGTCTTCTGGGGACTCTGTCCTGCATACCTCTGGCTATTAGTCAGGAAGACTATCTTGTAAATCTTTCCTTGGTCATGTGAATTGAAAATATCTTCTTCATGTCTGTCCTTTTATGCCTGTGACTTTTGTCATGTAGGCATTTTCTGCATGGATTTAGCTAGATAACAGCTCTTTGCCTTCTGGTTTCTGCTTCTTTAGGTCTTGTTTTAAAGTGTTTTTAATGTTGTGGAATAATAATGACATTTATTTGTATTTTCTTCTTACCCTTTCAAAGTTTTGTTTTCACATTTATACTGTTTAGAGTTTATTTTTGTGAGTATGGTTTGAGGTGGGGTTTTAATTCATTTGTTTCCACTTGGATCAGTTGTTGTCCTGGCACCATCAACTGACCAGTGTATCATTTTCTGGTTATCTGTTATTTTTAGAAGAGTTGGGAAATCTGAATTTTATGTAGCTTCCCCTAATTTTTAATTTTTGGTGATTGGTTAATTTTTTTTTTTTTTTTTTACATACTAAGTAGTCCAAACAGAACATTTCTATAGTCTGAATTCTTCTGTGGACACCAGCTTGCAGGCCTCTTAAGTTTAGTGTGAGGCCTCTGGTCCAGAAGATCTGAGATGGGAACCAAGCTCCATCACTCACTGTTTGACCTCAAGTGAGTTGTCTTCTTCTTAGAGTCTTAGTTTCTCATCAGTGTCATGGAAATAATAAATAGTATTTACCTCACTAGGTGAGTGTAAGTATAAAATGAGACAATGAAGGGGAATCTTTAGCATTGGGTCTGGTGCACACAGGTTTGATGTTAGTATCATTCTATCCTTGTGCTCATCCTCACCGTTTATTCCTTCCTGTTCCAGTCGACTTCTTTCTTTTTTTTTATTTATTTTAATTGGAGGCTAATTACTTTACAGTATTGTAGTGGGTTTTGCCATACATTGACATGAATCAGCCAGGCGTGTACATGTGTTCCCCATCCTGAACCCCCACTCCTCCCTCCCTCCCCATCCCATCCCTCGGGGTCGTCCCAGTGCACCAGCCCTGAGGACCCTGTCATATGCATCAAACTCTAGTCTACTTCTTAAGCACCAGAGGGTACTTTTTATGAAGATTAAGTCGGTAGGACTGGTATACTTTTACTCATTTCTGGAACTTATTGAGAACCTGTTTCATAATTAACTGGCCCATGTTAATTATGAAATAGTGTGTGGGTGCTGGCTCAGAGATGCTTCACATCCCTGCAGACATAATATTTGGTCAGATGACTGGACTGCAGGAAGACGGGGCTCATTGTAAAGTAGAGGTATTGCGACAGGCTCTAGAGGGCCAGGGGTTGTGAGCTAGCAGGATGAGGGAGAATCAGTGGAAGAGAGGAAACTTGAATCTAGCCTTTAAAGGACTCACTGGAGTGGAGAGAAACAGGAAAGATGACCCTTGAGGAGCTACCACATTAATCCAAGCTTAAAGGTTCTGGACCTGGGACCAAAAAGAAACAAGCAAATTCCAGAATCTGTGAGCAGCAGGAAATGGCAGTACTTGATGGTTAATGGCTGTCTGGGGAGGCCTTACAAATAGCTGTGAAAAGAAGACAGGCGAAAAGCGAAGGAGAAAAGGAAAGATATAAACATCTGAATGCAGAGTTCCAAAGAACAGCAAGAAGAGATAAGAAAGCCTTCTTGACAGCGATCAATGCAAAGAAATAGAGAAAAAGAACAGAATGGGAAAGACTAGAGATCTCTTCAAGAAAATTAGAGATACCAAGGGAACATTTCATGCAAAGATGGGCTCAATAAAGGACAGAAATGGACAGGACCTAACAGATGCAGAAGATATTAAGAGAAGAGGTGGCAAGAATACACAGAAGAACTGTACAAAAAAGATCTTCACGACCCAGATAATCACAAAGGTGTGATCACTCATCTAGAGCCAGACATCCTGGAATGTGAAGTCAAGTGGGCCTTAGAAAGCATCACTATGAACAAAGCTAGTGGAGGTGATGGAATTCCAGTTGAGCTGTTTCAAATCCTGAAACATGATGCTGTGAAAGTGCTGCATTCAATATGCCAGCAAATTTGGAAAACTCAGCAGTGGCCACAGGACTGGAAAAGGTCAGTTTTCATTCCAATNACCTAAATCAAATCCCTTATGATTATACAGTGGAAGTGAGAAATAGATTTAAGGGACGAGATCTGATAGACAGAGTGCCTGATGGACTATGGACGGAGGAGGTTCGTGACATTGTACAGGAGACAGGAATCAAGATCATCCCCAAGAAAAAGAAACGCAAGAAAGCAAAATGGATGTCTGGGGAGGCCTTACAAATAGCTGTGTAAAGAAGGGAATGAGAGAAAGGAAAGATATACCTATTTGAATGCAGAGTTCCAAAGAATAGCAAGGAGTGATAAGAAAGCCTTCCTCAGGANAGAAAAAGAAACGCAAGAAAGCAAAATGGATGTCTGGGGAGGCCTTACAAATAGCTGTGTAAAGAAGGGAATGAGAGAAAGGAAAGATATACCTATTTGAATGCAGAGTTCCAAAGAATAGCAAGGAGTGATAAGAAAGCCTTCCTCAGGAATCAATGCAAAGAAATAGAGGAAAAACAATAGAATGGGAAAGACTAGAGATCTCTTCAAGAAAATTAGAGATACCAAGGGAACAGTTCATGCAAAGATGGGCTCGATAAAGGATAGAAATGATATGGATCTAACAGAAGCAGAAGAGATTAAGAAGAGGTGGCAAGAATACACAGAAGAACTGTGTAAAAAAGATATTCACAACCCAGATAATCACGTTGGTATGATCACTCACCTAGAGCCAGACATCCTGGAATAAGTCAAGTGGGCCTTAGAAAGCATCACTACAAACAAAGCTAGTGGAGGTGATGGAATTCCAGTTGAGNACTCCTTAGAAGGAAAGTTATGACCAACCTAGATAGCATATTGAAAAGCAGAGACATTACTTTATCAACAAAGGTCCGTCTAGTCAAGGCTATGGTTTTTCTGTGGTCATGTATGGATGTGAGAGTTGGACTGTGAAGAAAGCTGAGCACCGAAGAATCAATGCTTTTGAACTGTGGTATTGGAGAAGACTCTTGAGAGTCTCTTGGACTGCAAGGAGATCCAACCACTCCATCCTAAAGGGGATCAGTCTTGGGTGTTCATTGGAAGGACTGATGTTGAAGCTGAAACTCCAATACTCTGGCCACCTGATGCAAAGAGCTGACTCACTTGAAAAGACCTTGATGCTGAGAAAGATTGAGGGAAGGAGGAGATGGGGACGACAGAGGATTAGATGGTTGGATGGCATCACTGACTCAATGGACATGGGTCTGGGAGAACTCTGGGAGTTGGTTATGGACAGGGAGGCCTGGTGAGCTGTGGTTCATGGGTTTGCAAAGAGTTGGACATGACTGAGTAACTGAACATAACTGAACATTTGAAGTGTACAGTATGATAATCTCATATTAACGTATGTTGTGAAATGACCGCAATATTTGTAAAATTTTAAGTTCAAATGATCTTTTTTCCCTGTAAGTTTAGATAAATATTTTCCTCACAAAGAATCAAGATTGATAGCCTTTATATCCTATAAAAATACAGTAACTGCATTTGTGAAAAATTAGTATAAAATTATATTATGTAACTGGTACCCCAATATTTAAAAGAATAAATTTGAATTACTAAAGAACATATTGGGTACAAAGTTAATGTTTGAGCTTATCTGATATCTCAGTTAAGATTGTTTTAGTGGAAAATAACAGACTTACTCAGGCAAGATTTAGCAAGGAAGGCAAATTTATTATACGCATATAGGGATGTCTCTCAAAACACAAGGTCAGGGTACAATTCAGGCCGTTTTTAGATCTTGAACCAAGTGTTGGAAAACCATTAGGATTCCTGACAGCTTATTCCTCAGAAGATCTGCTGCTTCTCTGGTGACACGTGAATTCTCTCACGTCTGCCTCTCTCTGTACCTTTGCTTTTTCCATTTTCCCTCCTCAGCTAGTCTTTTCCTGTTTCTCTGTTACACATGACCACCTAACCAGATAACAGTTTACATCCTTGGCTCAAGCGGACATCTCAGATTAATGAAAGGATCGAATTCTCAAATGCAAATTCCTAGAAGAAAATATTCGATGGTCCCAGCCTGAGACAGATGTCCAACTCTGGGTCAGTAATGTATGGACAGAAAGCAGGGTCACGGATTACTAATGGAAGGGTCTGTGTCTGAGGAAGGAGCAGTTCTTAGAGAAAACACTCAGAAGGAATTGATCTCTGCCTTTTGTGTACATTTCCAGAACATACTTAGCACGTCTGTTACAGTGCCTGCTAACAGGGTTTCACTTGTTTTTCCTTTGTTTCCCTTCCTCACACCTGCACCCTGAGGAAAGGGACAGCTTGCTCAGTATCCCTAACACCTAGCTGACGTGAAATTATAAGAGTTAATATTTAGTTAGCACTTATTGTAGGCTAGGCATGAAAAATTTTAAAAATTAACTTATTCTTACAGCATCTCTATGTAGAGAGAAATTTTAATGTATCTTTTAAAAATATGATTAGATGAATGATGATTGATGGTGAGTCTTAGACATGTACATAACACGGACTAGATAAATTTTTTGGTCTATCAAATACCCCGTAACAACGATACCAGTTATATTTTCTAGTTAAAGTGCTTATACCTTTTTTTACCACTTGGTGTCAGACTTATACTATTTGAATATATTAGTGCATTTAGGAAAAGTTTGAGGTTTGTGTGTTTTAAGTTTTTCATGCTCTAAGACTTTTCTTGGAACATAACTGTTCTTTGCAGAGTCACTGAGGAGACAAAATATTACCTTTGTCTTTCTCTGATGTTTTTAGGTTAAATTGCATTTACTGCCAGATTGGAAGGGAAGATTATTACCATAAGAAGTACACAGAGAATTTATGAGAGAATTCCTGGAGGCTCAAAGAGCTTTTCAAATCTTTGTAAGAGGTAGGAGTAAGTCAGTCTCTTGGATTAATCCTCTGTTCAGAAACTATTTGAATACTTCTTTATCCTTCTAAGTGGAATCCAAAAGGACTTACCCTGCAAGGCTTATGACAAATTCATCTCTGACTGATAGATCAGGGAAGCGGGATAAATAATGGATGAAAAGATCAAGGATTTCAAATATGGAAACAGTGCTACATGATGATTAGAGGTAATTCATTAATTCATTCAATAAAGATTTATTGATCTGCTATAATGTGCCAGGCCCTGATTTGGGGAGATTTTCCTGGATGTCAGCTTCTCTTCTTAGCCTCCTCTGAGCTTTTATCTATGGCAGCATTCCTCACACGTCCTGCATCGGACAAATACAGGGAGAAAATTATCTGTTATGGAGACACTCAGTCCAAACATACTGCAGGGTAGAGAGTCATCTTGGCAGCTGAAAAACACAAATATTCTTTTTTTCTAAATCTTGGTAAAATATACATAACATATAAACATCAAGTGTTCTTAAGTGTTTGCCTATGATATTCAAAGTTTTTGCTGTGAAATTTTAATGAAAATTGACTTCTAAAAACATGATTATTCAGTCATATTATGTCTTATTTATATAAAAACAAATATGAAGAATTCAGAAGTAGGTAAGGAAAAGAGACTCTAAAAAGAAAAGGGTGATTTCCATGATTACTTGAAAAATAGAAATATGTAGGCCTTATGTTGTTTTTTCTTTAAAAAATATTACTTTATTGACTAAGAAATATAATTTCAATTTTCAAAATCCAAAAACATAGGACATATATATACATATAATAAAACATAGAAGAATATATATAACAAAAAGATATGTATATTTGTATATATTAATATAGAAGGATATATATATGTATACATATACACATACATATATGTACTCATATAAATATACTTATTCTCATCAGTAATCCCTCATCACCCAGTTTTCCTTGCCAGAAAAAAACTGATTGTGTTAGTATTTAAAAAATGTTTCCAGAGATATGTTATTCATATATATATATCAAAAGGTATATATTCTCTATTTCCATATTCTTTTTACGCTTACGTGATCACCTCTGTCCCTTACTTTTTTTAATGACTTAATAATAGAGGAGGACTTCGCTTGTGGTCCAGTGGTGGGGAATCTGCCTGCCAGTGCAGGGGGCACAGGCTTGACCCCTAGTCGGGGAAGATTCCGCATGCTGCAGGGCATGTAAGCCTGTACCCAGCACCTGCTGAAGCCTGTGCCCCAGGCTTGTGCTCCACGAGAGAAGCTACTGCAGTGAGAAGCCCATGGTCCGAAACCAGAGAGTAGCCCCCTCTCACTGTAACAGAAAAAGCCCTCTTGCAGCAACATAGGCCCAGTGCAGCCCAAAATAAAGAAATAAATGAAATAAACATTTTAAAAGATAGTGGAGAACTGTCCACATCCTACATAAAATTTTTTCTTACTCTTTCCTACGTCTCAATAGCACTTCATGGCTTGTCAGGCAAAATTGTGAAAGACTTTGAAAAGGGAAAGAGGAAAGAAAGAAAAAAGATTACTGACTGTCTTTTCAATGGAACATTAAGCATCCTTTAGTGAACTCTTCCCTGTTGTCTGACTCAGTATAAGCTTGTGTCTTTCATTATCTGTAACAGAGCTATTTTAGACACTGTAAGATGGAGAAAACTGAGAGCTATGAATATGAATTTTGTCTGGCAAAAGGCAACTGATTTCCTTCTCCACCCCCAACTCCTAGGCTCATTTTCATATCTATTAGCAAATTTATTTTAGTATTTTTGATGCTATATCTATTCCAATACCTGTATCTGTTCATTAGATTCTTCTTAGAACCATTTGCAACATCTTACTGGTTCTCTCATCAATCAATGAGTTAAATCTTTGATATGTGTTCATTTTATATTTGTATGATAGTCATAGTGAAAGTGAAGTTGCTCAGTCGTGTCTGACTCTGTGACTCCATGGACTGTAGCCAGCCAGGCTCCTCTGTCCATGGGATTCTCCAGGCAAGAATACTGGAGTGGGTTGCCATTTCCTTCTCCAATGATAGTCATAATTTTACCTTAAAAAAAAAAATCCTTAAAAGCTTCGGTGGTCATCCACTGAATTGCCCAATGACAAAACCTGGTGAACTGCATTGCTTGAAAAGTGCATTTCATGGGTTACTTAAGCCCAGGCATTGCTTTTCTTGGATTCTAGAATAATTCCAAGTGACAGCAGAACTTAAATTTGGCTGTTTCTCTATTTCTCTAGGTTTTTCCTTTGCTGATATTTTGTCTTGTTTTTGTTTGGGTTTTGCACATGACAAATAAATATTTCTTGTTGGTGGCAGTAATGACTGAGAATTTGGTCTTACGATATGGTCTGTTTGATGATCTCTGTAGAGAGATGATGGCAATTGTTTTGCTATGAGGTGACAGATAAAAGGAAATTCTTTTTTTTTTAGTCTTTGTGTGTGTGTGTCTATCTATTTTTAATTCACAGCAATTTAGAATATTTATGCTCACTGAGAACAACTCCTTGATATCTGCAGTGGTGAGGTTTTGTGTTTCTATGTTTACCCTAAACCTGTTGAACTGAAACTAAGTTTTCTATATCTATCTATGCCTATGTGCCTGTGTGTTTATATGTCTGTAATACAGATGGACAGGGAGGCCTGGCGTGCTGTGATTCATGGGGTTGCAGAGTTGGACACGACTGAGTGACTGAACTGAACTGAACTGATTTCATGACTATTAAATGTTTTCCTATCTCTGGAAAATATTAATAAATTAGATTGTACAGGCTATTTAAGAAACTTTGTTCTTATTGATTTATAGAGTTAGATAACGCTTATATAAATAAAATGTTCCTAAAATCCCATAAAATAAAAATACTGAACTACTAACATTTTTAATATGTTAAACTTGAAAAGAATTCCTACAGAAACTTCAAATTTCAGAATATTTTAAGAATTTTAGTTCACATAATTAACAAAACTCTTTGGCAATGAGATTAGTGTAATTTTGTAATATTAATTAAAATAACAAACATATATTTTCTTGATTTATCAGTATTGACATATTTGTTTTACTTGAGTTTGTTTTTCCTAAACGAATATAGGTTTTCTAATCAAATAAATATTAGCCTCTATGGGCTTCCCAGGGGTCTCAGTGGTAAAGAATCTGACCGGCAGTGCAGGAGACACAGGAGATGTTGGCTTAGTCCCTGGGTTGTGATCATTCTCTGGAGGAGGAAATGGCAATCCACTCCAGTTTTCTTGCCTGAAAAGTCTCATGAACAGAGGAGCCTGGCAGGCTACAGTCCGTGGGGTCACAAGAAGTTGGACACAGCTGAGCACATACATACCCCTCTATAATGTTTAAGAATATAAAAAAATATAAATTTGTGTGCAATAAAATTTGAATTATGACCTTGACAAAATTTATTTTTATATATTAACAATAATTAAGTTTTTGTAATGTGCCAATTTAAATATAATTTCCAAGATCTTTGGGTAGTTTAAAACTTTAAACTCACATTAGCCTAATCTGTGTGTTAATCTTGAGATACCTAAATAGCTTCTAATTAAGAAACAATTCTGAAATTTTGGTTACTAAACATTATCTTAAGTTTATATGCTTTTTGTTTTTTAAAAATATGCTATAGAGAGGCTACATCTTTGGATCATGTTAATGAATATGTTCACATTTGGTACAATAAGATGTGACAAGAATGTGTATAGTTATTGTAAAAAGTTGTGTTATATATGTTTATGAGCTTTGCTGGTTTGCTTCATGCTTATTTATATTAAATAATTTTCAATTATTTATGGCCCTTCAATTTTATATGTGAAGTGGAAGTTAACTATTTTGGTTGAAAGTTATAATTAATATGAGTAGCTGAAACTATACTGTGAACATTGGTGAGAAATACAAAGATTTATGTGCATTCTTTTTCAAGGAAAAAGGGAAGAGTTTTATCTCAATGAAGAGATTATCAAATCCTTTTGTCTCAGGATTCTTTTACATTCTGAACATTTAAAAGCACAATGAATGAGCTTTTGTCTAGGTAGGTTACATTTGTCAGCATTTACCATATTAGAAATTAAAGCCAATAAATCTTTTAAATATTTGATTTTTGAAAATAGCAATAATGAACTGATTTCATGCTAACCTAAGTAACATATTTAATGAGAACTGTATTTTTAAAAAATTAATGAGAAGAATTGATTTTTTAAAATCTCTGATATCTGGCTAATGGGGCTCAGCTTGAGTCTCCTATCTCTTTCAGCTTTCAATCTGTGATCTCATATGTCATGTAGCTTCTGGAAAGCTTCACTGCACACTTTCAAGACTATGACAGAGAAAAAGACAGTCCTAAAATATCAGTTTGTTCTAAGATATGAAACTTTGAAAGTGAATTTTATTTGCCTTGGCTTATAACATCTAAGTTTGAAAAGAAGCTATGAAATATGTTAAAATTTTGGCATAGTTCATTATGTTTCAAAGGGCTTGCTTTCTTGGTTTACTGACTGATGCATTTGCCAAATGGCAATATGAAAGACTTTTCTTTATATTCTGTGTAATCTATGTAATACCCCTTCAGTCCATAAAATGGTTTACCCTCAAGATTAAGCAGAATAAGAATTAAATAGGTTGAATGAATGTATGGGAAATTTCATTTTAAAATGAAATAATGAAGTATTATTGTCTTAATGTTCTATACTTATTGGACATAGGAAAAAGCCCTTTATCTTTCTTTGTAAGTTATCTTTAATCTGTGATTTATTAGATGTTCTTATGTAAATGAAATGAAATATTTAAAAATTATTTCTGAGTCTCATAGACACCTTCCTTGAATTAAAACACTCTTGCTGAGAACCAAAACTTTAAAATTCTTAAAGGAAAATATAAGTCTAAATCTTTATGACTTTGGATTAGGTGATGAATGATCTTTTAGCTATGACACCAAAACCAGAAGCAAGAGAAGAGATGGTGGAACAGAGGACACAGAACTCACCTCCCCTCATGAATACAAAAAATATACATCTACATGTGGAACAGTTCTCACTGAAAATTAATTGGAAATGGTCAAAAAGACGCCTGTACAACCAAAGCTGTAGGAAAAGTATACATGTAATCAGGTTGGAAGGGAAGAAAAGCAATCAGGTTGGGATCTGTGTCTCTGGGATGGGACTCAGAGGGAAAAGGAGACTGTACAGGTAGATACATGCCCTGGGGAGCGAGCAGTGACAGACTCAGATCTGATGCCCCAGTCCTGGGGTCCTATGTGGGGGAGGCAAGCCCCCGTGGCTGTTTGGAACATGACTGGGACTAACAGGAANCAGGACACAGTGTTTATAAAATATTAGATATTATATCCATCAGCTTTCACTATATGATAAGCAATCTCAAATTTTCAGTGGTTTACAATAACAATAATTCTTTCTTTTTCAGGTTCATCTTGTCAGCTACTGTTAGATGTGATTTTACTCCAGACTGCAAGCTAAGCAACCTCTACCTATATCCTTATTTTGAGACCTAAACTAAAGGAAAGCCTTATGCTTTTCTGATGACAGAGGGCACAGAGAGTTTTGAAATCTTTCAATTCCTCAAGAACTTCTGTTTGGAAGTAATACATAGCAAAACGTTCCATTGGCTAAAGCAAGTCAGATGTCTTGAGCCCATAGTAAAAGGGACAGGGGAAACATTTTATTCATGAAGAAAGAGGATGTGAGTAACGGTACACAATAATACCATCTACCAAAGATTTAACAATCATTACTGCTCCTATGGCATACAGTTACAATTTTCCAATAACCAGAGTAGAAGGTGGATCATAAAAATGGCAAGGGTACAAGGGAGTATTTTATTAAATGCCAAAAGGAAAAAAAAAATTCAGACGAGATACTATGGGCATTCAGAGACAGTTAGTATGTGAACACAAGGATCGAGAAAGTTCCTGTGACTGAGAGAGGCCTTTGGTTGGGTCCTGAGAGGTGACTGGGTGTAACAGGCATTCTAAGCAGTCGTAGCAGGACAAGCAAAGGGACAGAGGTGGGCTGTTTGGCCGTGTTTCGGGGTGTTTTTGGTGGGAGGGGAATCTCTAGGGGCAGGTTGGAGAGTTTGGATTTCAGGCAGGAGACAAAAGGGAAACGGTGGGAACTTGGGGCAAGATTCAAAGTTGAAAAGTTGTTTCAGGAAGATTGGCTTGGCTCTCCTCCAGAAGCGCAGATGGGTGGCAGTGAGCATTTCTCCATCGTGAGACCCAGCAGCCATGCTTCCCTCTTCAAAGTTGTGCACTGGTTCTGTGAGACAAGTATATGACAAAAATGTGGTGAGCACGACAAATATTTCCTCAATGCAGACTTGACGCCCACAAATGAAAAAATGAAAATTGTCTTACTTGTTTTTCACTGAATCTCCAGTCTGACCAAATAAAGAGCATGCTTGGGTATGAGACAATACTTCCCACACAAAAACATAATTAAAGTAATGTATTCGATAGGCTGGATGTACAATGAAATCTTGCAAACTGGATGAAAATATTTGTGCACTGTCATTTTACTTTGCTTTTGAACTAACCAAGGGAAGACAATTTGAGCAGTTTTCTGTTGTACACTTCAAAATAGAGAAACGACTTCTAAACTTTTCCATCTTTGAATTCCTTAGCAAAATACAATGCCCAGAAGCTTTTGGAAGGCAGTGACAGTGGCTGTGGTAAGAGTTTCCACCAATTATTTTATTTCATTATTTTTCCATTTGCTGTTGTTGTCTTTCATTAACAACCTCTATGAGTATTTGTTATGTTAATATTGCTCTACTTTAGATTTGAAAACTAGTAACAGATGTTTGAATGAGGTTAGTTGAATTTCAAAATTCGATTTATGACTTAGCCAAGTGAAAAAAAAAAGTGATGCATGTATTTATCAATCCTTAATCCAATCAGCTAAAAATTAAAATTTCTTTTCTACTCTACTGGGCCATCCTTTATCATGCCGTGAGACTACTTCATTATACATTGCTCATTTTTATATGGCTTTATAATTAAAAGGCATAACTGACTCTCAAAAAATACTAATCATGGCTTTCATTAACTTTGAAAATACATTTTTTCCATATAGAAGCTGATGGTGACAATCTATAGCCACTATCTAACTGAGGTTATATGCCCAACTGCATACACATCTTGAGAAAAGAAGCATCAATAAAACTTGGAATAAATTTAAAATTCTCCAGAGCATACAGATATTATATATGAGAAACAAAAACTTAAATTTTATAAATTGGATTTGCTTTTATTTGGGATGTTTCTACAAAAGCTTAAAACCCATGGGATTTTCATCAGTCTTTTAATGCTTCCTGTCTTGCAGTGGTGCTCCATCCCTGAGTTCCTGCATCTCACTGGGACAGTGTCAGGTGTCAATAGGGCTCCATTCTTTTCTAGAGAATTCAGGGGAGAAGACTTTTTTGTACTTATTTATTAATAGATGGTTGGCAAAATGCAGTTTCCTGCAGTCGTGGGCTAAAGCTGACTCCATTTCCTAGCTGGTTGTCAGCTGAGTGCATTCCCAGCTTCTAGAAGTTGCCCACGAACACTTTGCATCTTCAAGGCCAGCAATTTTTCTAGCATTTAAATTTTATTTTGGAACTTGTAATGATTAACTTCTATGTGCGTTTCCTTATTTAGAGTGTCCTTCTGGGCCCATCTGAGATGGGAGGTAGGGCAGCTTGTGTATCAGAGTTGCTCAATAAGCAGATTCATGGGAAAACCACCATGGGTTCAGTGCTTTAGATTTCACAGCTTTGTGCTAAACATTTCATGAGCCCTGTAGCCTCTCAGTTGTCGTGTCTTCAGAAGGAGGGAGTGGAATTAGATGATTTATAAGGTCCTTCCTAACTCAAAACCCTTACATTTAAAAATGTAGTCCCTTCCATGACGTCTTTCCTAATCTCTAGTGACACCCCCATCTTTCAAAACTCACGGTATTTGTAGGCTTCTCTTTTTTGCCTCACATAAAACTTTCAATTTTGTAACAATCCTGGCAAATAACATAGGGCTTTTCCCCTCCAATTTTTTATTTTGAAAAATTTTAAACTTATCAGAATTTGAAAGACAAGTACAATGAACACTCATCTATCTCTAAATTCTATATATTACATATATTATGTATGTTAATATGTGAACTATATATTTTATCTATGGATAATTTATATATATGTGTGCATATATATGTATATATACACATGCTAATCTATTTGAAGATAAGTGGAAGGCATCATGACACTCAGCATTCATTTTCTAAGGATAAGAACATTCTCCTACCATTATCATATCTAAGAAAATAATACTTTAATAATATCATCTAACTGCAGGTATTGCAAGTGGTAAAGAACCTGCCTGCCAATGCAGGAGACCTAAGAGGCATAGGTTCAATCCCTGGGTCAGGAAGATCCCATGGAGGAAGGCATGGCAACCCATTTCAGTATTCTTACCTGGAGAAGCCCACGGACAGAGGGGTTAGAGTCCAGCCATGGGCTCGAGTCCGTAGGGTCGCAAAGAGTCAGACACAGCTGAAGTGACAGTACATATAGCTCATGTTAGAATTTCCCCAATTGTACCCAAAGTAACTCATAACTGGTTTTGATTTTTTGACTCAGGCTATGATCAAGGATGATGCATTATATTCTCTTGCCATGTGATCTAACCTAGAACATTCTCTCCACCTTGTGTGGCTTTTTATGACATCGCTGTGTTTGGAGAGTACAGACTATGTAGTTATCATTTGGAATGTCTCACATTCTGGGTTTGCTCTTTGGTGTTCCTTGATGAAACTTAGATTAAACATTTCTGGCAGAGCAGAATCACAGTTGATGTGCACTTACTGCATTGCCCAAGAGGCTCAGCAAGTCCCTTTATCTCATTATCAGTGGTGAACAATGTGATCACTTAATTATTACATTGGGGAAGGCAAAATGGTTAGTTTTTAAAAATTCTTTCAATCCTTCAGAGATATTAGTTGTCATTTCTCTATCAGGAAGAGTTTTCCCCTCCACTCTTTTTTTCCCTCTGCTCACTCTACTTCTTTTGAGTACCTTCAGGGACTCCATTTTTAATTTGACATGCTTTAACCCTTCACTATTTTTAGTCTTTTTGATGCTCAGGTTATCCCAGATTGAGCCAGTGGAAGCCTCTTCAAATCAAGACACAACTTCACTAGTCTTTGAGCATCTCCTTGCCTTGTGGTGTAAAATATTTCAGTTTCATATTTTCCTCCATTCTAAACCTGGAATGAACCACTTCTCCAAAAAAGTCTTGGTTTCTTTCAGTGTGAAATGGGATTTCAGTTAACACAGTCTCTGCCCTAGGAATGCTCATTGCTAATAGGATAATCGTTGTTTCTAGGCTTTTCTAGTAGAGAGAGCCAGGAATTCTTTTTAAGAAGAATGATATAGTGAGTTACAATAATATATCTAATTTAAGATTATGGGGTTTTTGCTAACTGCTCTATCTGACATTTTTATTTCTTTTCTCCCATGTCAAGAATTCTGGTTCTCAGTGACATGAAGAATGAAAGGATTAGCATGTCACCTAATTACCCACTTGCTTTATCATGCATTACATGCATAATAATCTCAGAATAACACTACCGTCCACAATACAATTACTGAAAATAGTTAACGAATTTTTTTTTTTTTTAGTTATTTTCATCCTTAGGGTATATAGGTATATCCAGGGTATATCTCTCTAAAGGTATACAATCATATCTAGTATTTTAAAGTCACTTGGATGTTACTCAGCCAATAAGGAATAAATTTTTCCATTTTCAAACAACTTGGGTAGACCTAGAGGGCATTGTGCTAAGTACAAATATTATTGATATTACTTACATATGGAATCTAAAAAACAAGTGAACAAAGATAACAAAACAGAAATAGACTCAAAGATGTTGTTGTTCAATCACCAAGTCATGTCCAGCTCTTTGTGACCCCATGCAGTGTAGCACACCAGGCTCCTCTGTCCTCCACTATCTCCCAGAGTTTGTTCAAACTCACATCCATTGAGTCAGTGATGCCGTTTAGCCATCTCATCTTCTGCCGCCCCCTTCTCTTCTTCCCTTCAGTCTTTCCCAGCATCAACATTTTTTCCAATGAGTTGGCTCTTCGCATCAGATGACCAAAATATTAGAGCTTCAACTTCAGTCCTTCCAGTGAATATTCAGGGTTGATTTCCTTTAGGATGGACTAGTTTGATCTCCCTGCAGTCCAAGGGACTCTCAAGAGTCTTCTCCAGCACCGCAATTCAAAAGCATCAATTCTTCGGTGCTCAGACTTCTTTATGCTCTGGCTCTCACATCTGTACATGACTACTGGAAAAACCATAGCTTTGACTAGATGGGTGTTTGTCAGCAAAATAATGTCTCTGCTTTATAAAACACTCTCTAGGTTTGTGATAGCTTTCCTTTCAAGGAGCAAGCGTCTTATAATTTCATGGCTGAAGTCACTGTTGGCAGACACTTTGGAGCCCAAGAAAATAAAGTCTATCACTGCTTCTATTTTTTCCCCATCTATTTGCCATTAAGTGATGGAACCAGATACAATGATCTTAGTTCTTTGAATGTTCAGATTCAAGTCAGCTTTTTTACTCTGCTTTTTCACCTTCATCAAGAGGTTCTTTAGTTCCTCTTCACTTTAGGTCATTAGAGTGGTATTCATCTGCATACCTGAAGTTGTTGATATTTCTTCTGGCAATCTTGATTCCAGTTTGTGATTCATCCAGCTCAGCATTTTGCATGATGTACTCTTCAAAGAAATTAAACAAGTAGGGTGACAATATACAGTCTTGTACTCCTTTCTCAGTTTTGAGCCAATCCGTTTTTCTGATTGCTACTTTTTGACCCACATATAGGTTTCTCAGGAGACAAATAATGTGCTCTGGTACTGTCATCTCCTTAAGAATTTTCCACAGTTTGTTGCGATCCACAAAGTCAAAAGCTTTAGTGTAGTCAGTGAAGCAGAAATAGATGTTTTTCTGGAATTCCTTTGCTTTCTCTATGATCCAACGAATGTTGGCAGTTTGATCTTTGGTTCTTCTGCCTTTTCTAAATCCAGCTTGTATATCTGGAATTTTTCAGTTCACATACTGCTGATGCCTAGCTTGAAGGATTTTGAACATAACTTTGCTAGCATGTGCTGCTGCTGCTGCTAAGTCACCTTAGTCATGTCCGACTCTGTGCAACCCCATAGATGGCAGCCCACGAGGCTCCCCCGTCCCTGGGATTCTCCAGGCAAGAACGCTGGAGTGGGNCTAGCTTGAAGGATTTTGAACATAACTTTGCTAGCATGTGCTGCTGCTGCTGCTAAGTCACCTTAGTCATGTCCGACTCTGTGCAACCCCATAGATGGCAGCCCACGAGGCTCCCCCGTCCCTGGGATTCTCCAGGCAAGAACGCTGGAGTGGGTTGCCATTAAATGAGTGCAATTGTACCATAGTTTGAACATTCTTTAGGACTGGAATGAAAACTGATCGTTTCAATCCTGTGGCCACTGCTGAGTTTTCCAAATTTGCTGGCATGTTGAGTGCAGCACTTTAACAGGATTATCATCTTTTAGCTCAGATGAAATTCTATCATTTCCACTAGCTTTGTTCACAGCACTGCTTGCTAAGGCCCACTGACGTCACACTCCAGGATGTCTGGCTCTAGGTGAGCGACCACATCATTGCGGCTACCTGGGTTATTGAGGCCGCTTTTGGTAAGTTCTGAGTATTCGCACCACCTCTTCTCGGCCTCTTCTATTTTCGTGAGGGTTGTGGTTTCTGTCCTTTCTCATGCTCATCCTTTCATGAAATGTTCCCTTGATGCCTCCAATTTTCTTGAAGACATCTTTCCCATTCTATTTTTTTCCTCTATTTCTTTGCATTGTTCATTGAAGAAAGCCTTCTTATGTCTCCTTGCTATTCTCTGGAATTCTGCATTCAATTCAGTATATCTTTCCTTTTCTCCTTTGCCTTTTGCTTCCCTTTTATTCTCAGCTCTTTGTAAGGCCTCCTCAGACAGCCACTTGCCCTCTTGTATTTCTTTATCTTGGAGATGGTTTTGGTCTCCTCCTCCTGTACAATGTTACTAACTTCCGTCCATAGTTCTTCAGGCACTCTGTCTACCAGATCTAATCCCTTGAATCGATTCATCACCTCCACTGTATTATCATAAGAGATTTGATTTAGGTCATAGCTGAATGGCCTAGTGGTTTTTCTCTACTTTCTTCAATCTAATCCTGAATTTTGCAATAAGGAGTTGATGAGTCTGAGCCACAGTCAAGTCCAGGTCTTGTTTTTACTGACTGTATAAGCTTGTCAATCTTTGGTTGTAAAGAACATAATCAATCTGATTCATAAATACAGAGAACAAATAGGTGGTTGCCAGAGGGGAGGGGGTTGCAGGGATAAGTGAAATAGATAAGGGAAATTAAGAGATATAGACTTGCAGTTATGAAATAAATAAATCACATGAACATGATGCACAGCATAGGGAATATAGTTAATAATACTATAATAACTTGTTGGATGACAGATAGTAATTAGACTTGTGTGATCAGTTTGTAGTATATACAAATATTCGATCACTGTATTGTGAATCACTGTTGTCGGTCAATTGTACTCCCAAAACAAACAAACAAAAAAACTAATACAAAAGAGACAAGATTTGTGGTTACCAGAGGTAAGAGATAGGGAGAGGGGGAATTGGGAGAAGGCAGTCAAAATGTACAAACTTCCAGTTGTAAGATAAGTAAGTCCTAAAGATATGATATACAATACAAAAAATGGAATTAACACTGTTGATGTTATATATGAAAGTTGTTAAAAGAGTGTAAATTCTGAGTTCTCAACCTAAGAAAAACAAGTTTTTTTCTTCTGTTTTGTATCTATATGATATGATGTATGTTCACTAAACTTATTGTGGTCATCATTTGATGATGTATGTAAGTCAAGTCATTATGCTGTACACCCTAAACTTACACAGTGTTGCATGTCTGTTATATCTCAATAAAACTGAAAGAAAAAAAGTCACTTGGAAAAGTTATTTTCTGGAATTGGATATAATCCTAGTTTCATGTGTTAGAGATTGTTCTCATTTAATTTAAAAATTAATAATACAAGTCAAAATAAACATTTCAGCATTTATTCTTGTTTTTAAATTTTTTGCAATGAAAATCTTCATTCATTAGTAGCAGTAACGTTAACTTATTTAGAATGTCCGAAAAAGTATGTAAAATAGTTTCAAGAGTTTCAATACAATATCACTACTAACAAGGCAATACCAAGCAAAATCTTAACATTTCTTTTTTTTTGTCCTTAGAATGTATCCAATGAAGCATGTAGGTAGAGTAATGGGTTCAAAAGTTATTTGAATTAATTCCTTTTTTTCTGTTTGGTTTTATAACTTAATTATTTATTTCTGGCTGCATGTGGCCTTTGTTGCTGTGTGTAACCTGGCCCAAATTAAAATCACTTGGTGAGCATTTGAAATATACTGATCCACGTTACTCCTTTCTAGACTTACTAAATCAGATTCTCTGTGTTTAAGAGAGAACATTAAAAAAACAACAACAACAACTGTGATTCTAGTTACAGTCAAGGTTGAGGACCACTGATCTGTAGACAGATGGGAATAACAAGGTAGGCATCACCACATATGAATGAAGGGTGTGAAGGAGAGGGAAAGGGTCTCCGGGGCTGGGAATATTCGGACTCACAGACTGTACAGGATAGTGCGAAATAGTGAAATAAGAGGATGGATATGACTTTGAGAGGAGGAAGACATGAAAGTGGGCAAGAGCAGTGGATCTGTGACTGATGAATGGATGAAAATGAAGGCAGCAGGAAGTCTGTGTCCTATTGTGGTGAATAGCTCAGTTGGTAAAGACTCTGCCTGCAATGCAGGAGACACGAGTTCGATTCCTAGGTTAGGAAGATCCGCTGGAGAAGGGATAGGCTGCCCACTCCAGTATTCTTGGGCTTCACTTGTGGCTCAGCTGGTAAAGAATCCGCCCGCAATGCGGGAGACCTGGGTTCGATCCCTGTGTTGGGAAGATTCTCCTGGGGAAGGGAAAGGCTACCCACCGTAGTATTCTGGCCTAGAGAATTCCATGGACTGTAGTCCACCGGGTCACAAAGCGTCGGACACGACTGAGTGACTCTCACTTCACTTCACTTCACTTTAGAATAAGAGAAAATTCAGGTCAGACGGTGGGTTAGGGAAGGAATTGGCAGCAGAAAATGCACTTGGCGTTTCAGAAATAGAAGGCAAGGATCTGACAGGATGATGGGTGTACCAGTCTCTCTGTTAACTTTTTTGATCTAGAAATGAGAAGGAAGAATAATATCCGGTAGAAGAAATACTGCAAGCCACACAATTTCGAGCAACAGTGGTGCTGCCCGCATCTGACTCTGACCTTCCTGCTTTCCCTGTGGTCCCCTGAGGATGAGCCAGGCTTCTCCAGACCCCTCCTCCCCGGCTTTTGCCCACCACCTTTGGGTCCAGGTGACCTCATATTTCTTCTCTTAGGCGGAGGAAGGAGTTGATTGGACATATTTGCTTCTGGGCTTCCCAGATGGGAAGTAAAGAAGCTACCCGCCAATGCAGGAGACGTAAGAGATGTGGGTTTGATCCCTGGATGGGGAAGATCCCCTGGAGGAGAGCATGGCAACCCACTCCAGTATTCTTGCCTGGAGAATCCCATGGACAGAGGAGCCTGGCAGGCTACAGTCCATAGTGAGTCTACTATTTTCTCAGTAGACTTATGTGGTGTAAACTTTATGGCTGCCTACCTGATGACCCAGTTCAGTTCAGTTCAGTCGCTCAGTCGTGTCCGTCTCTGTGACCCCATGAATTGCAGCATGCCAGGCCTCCCTGTCCATCACTATCTCCCGGGGTTCACTCAGACTCACGTCCATCGAGTCTGTGATGCCATCCAACCATCTCATCCTCGGTCGTCCCCTTCTNGGGACCTCTGGCCACGACCTCCAAGCCTCTCTAGTTCCCCATCCGCTCAACAGGCCATGGGCATGAGCCCTGCAAGAGCCAGGGTGGAGAGCACGCTTCCTCCAGCTCCCTCGGGCCCACAGGAGACTCAGACAGCAGGGCCTGGAGGCCAAGAGGGGGCCGGGGTGCTGCCCGCCCCCAGCCCCTCCTCCCACGTGCTGGCATGTGGCTTTGTTCAGCTGTAGCCAAGCTGCTGGAAGAACCCAGAACACGGCCTCTTTGTTTGATCCCAGGTCCGCCTGCTCCCTGAGACTGAAGCTGTGGGCCTGACCTCGGGCTGGCCACCCACGGCATGACCTGTGATGAGGGAAGAGCCGGGATACCTCTCTGTGAGAGGGGGGGACACAGGAGACAGGAGGGGGGCCTGAGGACGCAGTCAGGCAGGACTGGAACGCAGCTCCAGGGCTCCCGGGCCAGGGCCTGCCCCTCCTCCACCCTAGTGGTCCCTGGCTCTCACCCGGGGTCTCTGTCTGCGCAGCTGCTTTTCTTAAACATCCCCAGGGTGCCTCTGTCCATCTGGGTCTTCCACGGAGTTTTGCTGACCTGCTTCTCTGCAGCTACGTTCCCACTTACGAGGCATATACTCGTGAGCCAAACGGTCATGCTCTTGACCCTCAGGGAGTCTGCTGTTCAGTGGCAAAGGCTCACAAGCCTGTTGACAGTTATGGCATACAGAGCGGAGCCTGGAGACAGGCCCTGTGGCCCCACTGTCTGCGTAGGGGTGGACAGAAGCCAGGAGAGCTCCCTGGAGGAAGTGATGTTTCAGCTGAGATGCGAAGGCTGAGAATGGAGCAAGCAGGCAAGGGTGGGGGGGCCGGTGGGGAGGGGGAGGGTGCTTCTGGCAGGTGTCACAACACGAGCGGGAGCTGGGAGGTCACAGAGAGCAGGGTGTGGACAAGAAAGTGGATACAGCCCCACAGGCGCAGAGAGGAGGGGAGTCTGAGAGGAGAGAGAGAGACGCCCGGCTCCTACCGATCAGACGCCGATCAGACGCCGATCAGAGCCCAACCACTCGAGGGCCTTGCCGGCCTGGCCTCGGCGTGGGCTTTGCTCCAGCACCCCCAGGGAGCCACGGAAGGGCTTAAAGGCAGGCAGTCACGTGGCCAGACTGCGCTTTACAAATCAGTGATTGCCGAGAAGAGCAATATTTTCGGGGGTGAAAGGCCTGAGCGGAAACTTCACTGAAGAGGAGCTGCAGACGCCTGGCAAACACGTCAGAATCCTCATCCCCATTAGTGACCAGGGACATGTAAATTAGAACCACGCTGAGACACCATCTCACAGCTACTGCACGGGCCAACGTTAACAAGGGTTGGCGGGGAGGTGCGGCCCTCCCGCCGCCAGCAGCAGTTGGCGGGAGCCCGTGTGGGTGCGAACACTTGGAAAGAGCGGTTTGGCTTGGGCTGGTGGACTTGAAACGTGCACAGCCGTGACCCGGGCCGGACGCCGGCCCTGGAGGGCTAGGACCGATGTCCCTGGAGCAGCCAGAGGGGTGCCACGTGTAGCAGGGGAACCAGACCACAGCCTGGAACATCCAGACGGCAGATTCGCTGGGTGTGCTCGCGCAGGGGCGGTGGAGTATTACACAGCCCTGAACGGAGACGCAGACGATGTGCGCATGCTCACGGCTGCGAAGAGGAACGTTTACGGGGGGCATGTTCAGGTCCAGTTCAAAACCGACCCAAACAACATACCGATGTAGGGATGTACCCAGAGCCGGCCGCTGATTTTACAGGGAGATGCTGCAACCGGGGAAGGGCCTGGGAGAGGCCCTCGGGATCTGGTGGACCCTGTCGTCCACAATCTCCCGCTTCCGGTGTTTTCACAAAGCGGGAATCAGCCGCTGGGCTCGCGTCTCTTTCTCTCCTGCTGGCTTCGCATTTTTGCAATGGGTGTAACCTGCTTGTTTTATTATTAGTCACCAGCCGAGGCGACGGCATTCCCATCAGGCCCACGTTGCTTCCCCGCTGCCGGGGTTCCTGGTACCCAGTCCAGCCGCAGTCAGCGACCATGCGAGACGCAGGAAATCTCTGGGCTCTTATTGGCTGGTGGCTCAGGGCTTCGTTGGCTGAGAGCCAATCACTGATGAGCTTGATGAAGTCCCCAAAGTGTCTGTTGGGGATTTTACAGAGAACACGCTTCAGAAATGTGTGCTGTGGGGGATTTTACAGAGAACACGCTTCAGAAATGTTTGCTATTATCTGACAGCATCTGAATCGAAAGCAGAAGAAATCAAGTTCAAACCCAAGAACGCAAATGCAGTCACCCTGTGAGGGTCATTCACGGATTCCTCTCCAGGATCTGGCAACGGCCCCCAGTTTCCAGTGAGAGGCTCACTTCCACACCCAGGCTTTTGGGAGAGCATACGATCGGGGCTGAGCCAATCAGCACAGCCTGTTCCTCTGGCTGCAGTGATTGGTCCAGGGCTGAGCATCTGACGTAAGCCCCTCCATCGGGAGAGAACCTTAAGGCCAATGGAGTATTGCTTCATTTCGTCTAGACGTGAAGGGTTGTGGGCTGGAACTTCTGGGAATTTTGGTCACCAGGAGAGATGCTTTGGGTGGAAAGTGGAGAGAGCAGAGAAGAGCTGAGAGCCGAGGGGGAGAAACTTGTTCCTGGAGGCATTTGGGCACCTGGATCCAGCTATGCCTGAAGTCCTCCTCTCTATATTGTTCCATTATGGAATTCACCCCTCCCCCCACTTTTTTTGGCTTTAGGCCCCTGTGAGTCAAGTGTTCTGTGACTTGCAGCAGAAAGTGCAGACCAGCACCCCTCCCAGCTCGTCAGGGACACCTCTGGAGCCAGAAACCTGGGAGTCGCCCCACCCTTCCCTCTCCCCAGCTCCCAGCGTCACACTAGCCCGGGTGGTCTCTCTCCTCAGTGTCTCTCCAGTCCTGCCACATCCTCACGCCACAACCCCCATCTGAACTGTGTCATCTCCCACCTGCACTCTGGCACCCAGCTTCTCCGCGTGTGCGTGCATGCAGTTGCTCAGTCGTGTTGGACTCTGTGCGACCCCGTGGACTGTAGCCTCCCAGGCCCCTCTGTCCATGGAGTTCTCCAGGCAAGAATACTGGAGTGGGCTGCCATGCCCTCCTCCAGGGGATCTTCCCGACCCAGGGATCACACCCGCATCTCCTACATCCCCTGAATTGCAAGAGGATTCTTTTAACTGCTGAGCCGCCAGGGAAGCCCCAGCCTTCTCAGTCTCTCCCATTAAAATCCTCTAGAAGTTCCTCATAGCTCTCCAAATAAACACCAAACTCTTCTGCCAGCCCACTGGACCTGGCCAAGTCCTCTCCTCTCACCACCACCCCTTCGAAGGACTCCTCAGCTTTGTGTGGTCAGCCGGGCAGCTAAGGGACACTGCGGTCAGTGTGTCGATGCTTCAGTATGGCCACCCTAGACAACCATCTCCAGCGTGGGTCACATCACATGAGGTCTAAAGGTTGGAATGTGGAAGGTGAAAATTCTCTTTGGACCATGTAGAAAGCCTCTGGCCCAGCCCTGGGAGAGGGACAGGTTGAGTTGGTCACAGGGTACTGGAGGAGTCGGAGTCTGTCAGCTTGGAAAACAGGCACCCTTGAGTTCTGAGGAGTAGCAGAGAGATCCGCAGGTTCGAGGGCAGGGCTGGAACCCGAAAAGGAGTCGCCGTCCTGGGTGAGGAAGATTTTCTCTCCACACCTAACAGCCCAGTTTCTGGCTCCTTCTTTCGGATTCAGCTGGGAGAAGAGGATCTGGGCTCCTCTACTCAGGGAAGGGCATTCTGGGCCCTTTCCCCCGGCATCGCTGTAACCAGCTGGGGTCCAGGGGTCTCAGAGCTGGGAGAGGAAACCCGGAGCCTGCTGGGTTGTGTCTCTGGACTGGGAGACCTGGGCTCAAGGACTGAGACTCCGGAGTGTGGGCAGGGTGGGCATAGGGCTCACGTGAGCTTGCTGGTGGGAAGGAGAGAGGCTGGGTTTCGCCCAAGCTCAGGGCTGAGTCTCAGCCGTGTGGTGGAGAAGAACGCGAGAGAGGTGCTTGTATCAGAGGCTCATAAGCTCAGTGAGGCTGTGGACTGTGTTTCTTGTTGTTCAGCCATAAGTCGTGTTTGACTCTTTGCAACACCGTAGACTGTGCCCACCAGGCTCCTGTGTCTGTGAGATTTCCCAGGCAGCAATACCGGAGTGGGTTGCCATTTCCTTCTCCAGGGAATCGTCCTGACCCGGGGATCGAATCCACGTCTCCTGCTTTGTAGGTGGATTCTTAACTGCTGAGCCACCAGGGAAGCCCGTGATTATCTTGATTACTGTCTTCACCATTATTCCCGAAAACTTCAGCCAGGACAAGGGAGCCCTCAGCCCCTTTCTGCTGGGGGAACCCCGAGTCCTGCCGGGGTGATCCTGCATTGGCAGCCGCTGTGCTCAGTTGCCGGCTGGGGGGCAGCTCACACGGCGGGAGTGGGGTTGCCCAGGCTCCCTGGAGCGGGAGGTCTGAGTGAGGCATTCCCAGGGCCACGGAGAGCATCGCCACCCTAAAGCCCTGGGTACCTGCGGACTGGCCGGGTGGAGCCCTGTCGGGTAACTGGAGGTTATTTGGAGCCTCAGAAGCCAAACTTCGTGATTTAAATAGAGATGTGTTTCCCCTCCCACATTCCCAGAAGGGGAGGCTTCAAGGAATTACTGGAAATTCCTGTCCCTCAACAAGTCCTAGCGCTGAGGGTCCAGCCACCGGGGGTGTGGGCTCGGGCGGCCAGAGAGCTAGGGGTTAAGTATGAGGGTAACGGAGGATGAGGCTGGATGAATGAAGAAGAGCTGAAAGAAAACAGGGTGCTTGCCAGTCGTCTTAGAATGGAGAAGTCCTAAGCACAAAGGAAAATACTGGACAGTTTTTCTACATCAAACTTTACAAGTTAAAAACTTTACAAGCTCTACATGTTAAAAAGAAAAAAAGAAACAAATAAACTTAAAACAAAGGTGTCTGCAGCAGGTACTTGGCAGACAAAGGGTCAGCACTCCCACTATACAGAGAACTTTCAAAAATCATTAAGATGAACACCTCAATGGTGAAAGCCAATGAAGAGCAGGTTCACGGAGTTCTCAGAAGACACACAATCATTTACGAAGGCGATCAGCTTCAGACGGCGGGAGAAGGCCTTCGCCTGGCTGATGGACTAAGACCTCAGAGGACGGTGGTGACTGGGCGAGGAGCGAGCGTCCTCCCACGACTGGGGGGAGGAAATCTGTGTGGCTCTCCGGGAGTCCTTTGGCAGGATATACAGCAAGCATTTACACATATGCACACCCTTGCAGCTTCTGGGGGGTGGACAAGTGCCACAAAATATAGGTTGGAGGACATTCTTCAAATTATTTTTCATGATTAAAAAAGACTGGAAATGATGAAAAGGAGGATCAGATCAACCGCGGTTACAGCAGACAGCGGAACACTGGGCAGCTCTTGACTGTAGTTATGCAGACACACGCGTTGATGTAGGAAATGGCCACAGTGTATCACATAGAAATGCCGCAGAAAGTGTGTTAGAACTTGATTGTGGGAGTATATACGGATGGGCTTCCCAGGTGGTGCTATTGGTAAAGAACCTGCCTGCCAGTCCAGGAGACACAGGAGACCTGGGTTTGATCCCTGGGTCGGGAAGATCCCCTGGAGGAGGAAATGGCACCCCACTCCAGTATTCTTGCCTGGAGAATCCCCGGGACAGAGGAGCCTGGTGGGCTGCAGTCCACAGGGTCACGGAGTCAGACATGACTGAAGCGACTTCGTGTACACGTATGTGGACGTCCACACATTCCCTCATGCAACTACTTGTTTTTATAAAACAGAAGGGGTTGGAAGAGTTTCTCTTGTGAAGGTAGACTTGCTAGTGTTGTTTCATTATGCATTTCCTAACTTATTTAGTAAAATCAAAACCAGCCTCTCATTTCACAGATGGGAAAACTGAGGCTCAGGGCAGACAAGAGACTTGCTGGGTGCAGGCCTCCCATCTCTGGGCTGCCCCAGTAGGGAAGGGGCGCTGAGACCTAGTTTTCCCGCCCTCCAGGGAGGTCCTAGCCCCCTGAGCAGAGCGCCCCTAGCCCCCTCCCTCCCTTTCCCTCCTCCCAGGAAAGCTGGCCTGATGGTGAGACTGGGCCAAGTCTTGTCTAGGGTGACCAGAACTTTTCAGAAGTGCCAGAAATTTCATCACACCAGGCAGAGGGATGGGCGGGGGTGAGTCACCAGTGAGCTAGGCCACAGGAGGTAGGGTCTGGCCATTCCCAGATGGGAGGCGTCAAGCCGGGCCGCTTTCCTGGAATCAGCAGATGGCTTGGGAAAGTGGAGAGACATCCTAGAGTGAGAGAAGGGCTGTGGAGGCTTCCTCCAGCTCCTCTCTCCACACAGCCCCCTCCAACCACTCTGCCAAGCGGTCCCCCAGCCCCTGCTCGCGCCCCGTGGATGGGCAACCTACCGCCCGGCTGCAGGGTGCTCCCCGCCTGCCTCTGGGAGGGCAGGGAGGATGTGCGGGCTCTGCACTCAGACTGCTCCGGGCTGGGGCCTTAGCTTCGCCATCAAGCTGTGCTTTCTTTGTCTGTGAAATGGGGGTGATGTACCTAGTTTCTCAAAGACTACTTTGAAGATCAAATGAATTAATCAGTGTAGGTTTCCTTTTAAAGTACTGTCTTTGTTGTCCAGTCACTAAGTTGCGTCCGGGTCGCGGTCACTCCATGGGCTGGAGCGCACCAGGCCTCCCTGTCCTTCACTGTCCCCAGAGCTTGCTCAGACTCATGCCCATTGAGTCAGTGATGCCATCCACCCATCTCATCCTCTGCCGTCCCCTTCTTCTCCTGCCTTCAATCTTTCCCAGCATCAGGGTCTTCTCAAATGAGTCAGCTCTTCACATCAGGTGGCCAAAGTATTGGAAGTTCAGCATCAGTCCTTCCAGTGAATATTCAGGGTTGATTTCCTTTAGGATAGACTGGTTGGATCTCCTTGCTGTCCAAGGAACTCTCAAGAGTCTTCTCCAGCACCACAATTTGAACTGCTACAGTGTTTGATTAATAGACATGAATTTATTTTTCATTCCAATCAGTGATTTATTTAAGGCAGAGCATCCTTGGAGATCAGGAAAAACAGATTCCTGACAGCTAACTAACCCGGTGTCCTAAGTGGGCCTGAGAACTGCTGGGAGGTAATGTCACCTCAACGAAACTCAGGCTATCAGATGAAGCTCTTGGGTGCAAGTAATAAAGCCCCAGTTCAGACTGGCTGAAGCCCCAAAGGGAATTTAGTACACCCCAGGGGTGGGCTGGCTTCAGGCCTACAGACCCAGGGCTCAGCGTACCCAAGAGTTCATTTCTCTTGCAGGTGAAGGGCCAGGCCATGTTCGGCGACTCCACGAGGCTCAGGGATGCTTCCTCCCCAGTGTGACTTCCCCCTGGTAGGTGGGGGCGCTTCAGCTCCATGCCCACCCCCGGCCCTCACTTCAGCCAGCCGGAAGGGGAAAGGGTTCTTGACCTCCTGCAGCCAGAAAGTGGGACGGGGGTGATCAGCTTTCATTGTGTTGACGAGTAGGATGCTGGGGATGCAGAAAGGAGTGCAGACGGGCAAAGGGGTGCAGGGGCGGGTGGAGCCCAGAGCAGAGGGGGCTTGCGCGGGCCCAAGCCTGACGTGTACTTGGACCTGAGCCCCCTCCCCGCTAACTGCCAGCAGCTGCCCTCGGCCACCCCTTGGGACTGGCCTGTGTCCACTGCTGCCACTCCCAGGGGCAGATCATGGGACTCGGGGGCTGTGTGAGCAGGGGACTCCAGGGCCTGGTGTGAGGCATGGTGGGCTCCAGGCAGCAGGGACACAGTTCTGCCAGAAGGCTCCAGGGAGCCTGTGCTTTCCCCACTTGGCAGCACCTCCAGGCAAGTGGGGCTTAAAAAAAAAATCCCAACACCTGGCTGCACCCTCCGGAGACTCAGATTTAATCGTTCCGGAATGGGGTGATTCTAGACAGCAGCTTTGTCCTAGAGCTGAGTTCCCAGGGGCGGGGCAACCCTGGGTCTGTCGGACAGAAGACGGGCAGGCAGCGCCACTCTTGGGAGGAGGGCCTCTGTCTGAAAGTCGCTGGCCATCCACTCCGAATGTCTCTCCCGTGTGCAGGAGACGTTCTGGCTGGGCCCAGACGCTTCACGTTCTGTGCCGCCCAGTTACTGTGAACGTGAGGCCAGAGCGATGAGAAAGCTGGCCCAGTGCAGAGCTCAGTCTTGGGAAAAGGAGGGGGTTCCCCGTGACCCCCAGAGGCAGCAGCAGGCAGATCCCGGGGGAGTGAGCAGCCCCACACTGCCGGCACAGAGGGCTGCAGGGAGAAGGTGGCTGGCCCAAGCTGCCCGCCGTAATTGAAGGCTCATTGCGTGCCAGACTCGCCGTAAGCATCTTCAAAACCACCCCACAGGGCAGGCACTATTTTCCAGACAAGTCCACTGAGGGNACCACCCTTACGGCAGAAAATGAAGAAGAACTAAAAAGCCTCTTGATGAAAGTGAAAGAGGAGAGTGAAATAGTTGGCTTAAAGTCAACATTCAAAAAACTAAAATCATGGCATCCGGTCCTATCACTTCATGGCAAATAGATTGGGAAACAATGGAAACATTGACAGACTTTATTTTCTTGAGCTCCAAAATCACTGCAGATGGTGACTGCAGCCATGAAATAAAATGACGCTTGCTCCTTGGAAGAAAAGCTTTGACCAACCTAGACAGCATATTAAAAAGCAGAGACATTACTTCGCTGACAAAGTTCTGTCTAGTCAAAGCTATGGCTTTTCCAGTAGTCATGTATAGATGTGAGAGTTGGACCATAATGAAGGCTAAGTGCCAGAATTGATGCTTTTGAACTCTGGTGTTGGAGAAGACTCTTGAGAGTCCTTTGGAGTGCAAGAACATCAAACCAGTCAATGGTAAAGAAAATCAGTCCTGAATAGTCATTGGAAGGACTGATGCTGAAGCAGAAGCTCCAATACTTTGGCCACCTGATGCAAAGAAGTGACTCATTGGAAAAGCCCCTGATGCTGGGAAAGATTGAAGGCAGGAGGAGAAGGGGACGACAGAGGATGAGATGGCTGGATGGCATCACCGACTCAATTGACATGAGTTTGAACAAGCTCTGGCAGTTGGTGATGAACAGGGAAGCCTTGCCTGCTGCAGTCCAAGGGGTCACAGAGAGTCAGACATGACTGAGCAACTGAACTGATAGCGAGACATTCCATTATTTAAACTATAAAAACCTCATGAGTGAGTCATTGGACAAATGAAAAGCATATACATTTCTAGAGATAGGCAAAGTTTTTTTTTTTAATTTGCATGTGAGATGTGTATAAGAGACAGTTATAGAACAGAACTGGTTATATATTTCAAAATATATATCCTACTGTGTTAGAAAGTTCAGGAGTCCACTATTTGGGTAGAATGGTGTATGTGNAGAGATAGGCAAAGTTTTTTTTTTTAATTTGCATGTGTATATAAAATTTTGTACACTTTTATAAGTAAGATAAGTGTGTTCCAATTAGCTGAGTTCTGTTTTATTACCACAGTCCCAGTAAAAGTTATACAAATATAGCTACATTGGTTAAACTATGTCTCCCGTGAGGCTTAAGACTTTCTGATGCTCAGCTCTGTTTATTCTGGCTTCCTTTCATTTTGAGACTTTATGTGATGTAATGTTCCCTATAAAAATCTGACATCAATATGGGTAGGATTAGATTCCTTAAACATTTTCTGTAGATAATCAGTGTTGTTAGATATTAGTATTCTTCTCCTGGGCTGCCCATATTGACCTTAGCTTCAACTGAAGCAGGCGTGAGGCGTTTGTTTACCTCAAATAACTAAAGCTTAAGATCATGCCGCAGTGTTTAGTTAAAACCAGGAGAGGCAGGCTATTGCCTAGATGAATGTAATTGATATTGCATATCCTTTAAGGAATGTAATATTTAGATTATATCAAGTGGTGATGAAGAGCAAACAGACAGCTTTTTTTCCCTCTAAGATCTTGTCATTCTTCCACGCTATTTACAATATTCTATTAACCCAAGGTTGTATGTGACAAGTCTGCAGGGTTTTTCCTGGCAGATGGTTAACTAAAAATCTAAAAGAATGTGCAGATTCAATTGCAAACATGAATATAAAGTAACTGTTATTTCCTCGGATTTTTTCCTATCTTCTGCATGTGCCAGGTTTACATGGAATTAGTCTTGGGAACTTGTATGAGGAAAAACATAGGAAAGTTAACTTTGTCTCATCATATTTCTTGTCGTTTAAGTCGCTAAGTCGTGTCAGACTCGTCGCCACACCATGGACTGTAGTCTGCCAGGCTTCTCGGTCCATGGGATTTCCCAGGCAAGAATACTGGAGTGGGTGGCCATTTCTTTCTCCAGCCTCATCAGATATCTCTAAATTTTATTTGTTGACTAACTTCTGAAACTCTAAAACCAAAGTTCTATTAATTCTATGGTAGAGAGATTGAATTCTTTGTTCAAATACAACTCCTGAGCCCTAAGCCTTGGGAATTATTTATACCTTGATGTGTATTCACCCACTATCCTTTTCTCTGGGCAAGTCTTGATGTTGATGGGAACGTGAGCAGACCTAGGTTGCTCTCAGAAAGAATACATATGGGCCATCTTAAGAAGCAGGTTTGTTCAACAGAATTACCTCTGGTCAGAATTTGACTAACTAAAAAGTACCAGGTAAATTTGTGTCAGCAAGTAGCCTAAAATTACCTCTTTTGATTTTTGTTCAGGCTAAAAACATCTGTTTAACAAAATGTTATCAGAAGTGTTTCATGGAAAACAAACATTATAGGCTGCTGTAAGAAACTGTTTGGCTAATTTCCCTGAAATACATCCTCCAACCACAAAACTGCCAACATCATCATCTACTAAAAGTTATACCAATAGCTCCCCTGCATGGATCACAGCCTTGTTGTGCCGAAGGGGCTTGCATAACTCAGTGAAGCCACAAACAGTGCTGTGCAGGGCCACCCAAGACAAACAGATAATAGTGAAGAATTCTGACAAAACGTTGCCCACTGGAGAAGGAAGAAAAACTGTGACAGAACCTAGACAAAAGCTATGACAAACCTAAACAGCATATTAAAAAGCAGAGACATCACTTTGCCGACAAAGGTCCTTATAGTCAAAGTTCTGGTTTTTCCAGTTCATGTACAAATGTGGACTATAAAGGCTGAGCACAAGAATTGATACTTTTGAATGGTGCTAGAGAAGGACTCTTGAGAGTCCCTTGGACTGCAAGGAGGTCAAAACAGTCAATTCTAAAGAAAATATACCCTGAATATTCACTGGAAGGACTGATGCTGAAGCTGAAGCCCCAATACTTTGGCCACCCGATGCAAAGAACTAACTCATTGGAAAAGACCCTGATACTGGAAAAGACTGGAGGCAAAAGGAGAAGGGGATGACAGAGGATGAGATGATTAGATAGCATCACCAACTCAGTGGACATGAATTTGAGCAAACTCTGGGAGATAGTGAAGGACAGGGGAGCCTGGTGTGCTACAGTCCATGGAGTCACAAAGAGTCAGAATGACTTTGTGAATGAACAACAAAAAACAACATATCAACATATAATTGGAAAACTTCCACTTCAAATGGAGTAAAGCATATTAGAACTTGTAAACTTCTGAGTGACACACTCCTGGGTTTTAATTTTAGTTGACACCAACTATTGGTCTATTACGCTCTCATAAATTTGATTTCTTCACCCATAAAATAGCATAATTTCTGACTAATAATAATAGCTGTGTTGGAGATTGTTTTAGCTGAGATGGCAAATATGAAGTCTGGCTGTCTGAATTTGGGTTATCCCAAAAGCAGATCATAAGGCAAGAACTCTAGTGAAATAGTTTACTTGGAAGTTCAGAGAAGGGAAGTGGAGGAAGGAATCTAGTGATGGGGGGTAACCAATAAAAAGTATGTCCGTGGGTCAGTTGGCTACACAAAAGGCACCCAGAGCTTAATTCTGTAGGGAAAATGTGCAAAGCAAACACCTTAGAAATTTCCACCTGAGGAGTGAGGGAGTTGGGATATTAATACACCAGCTTTTGGGAGGCCATTGGTTGAGGGCTTCCTTAGCACTTTATCCTGCTCCTGAACAACAGCCCTGTGGGGTGCCGATGCCAGCGTCAGAATCTCACTGGAGCACACCAAAAACTCCTCAGGAATGTGGGCTGGGCACTGTGTGACTTCTACACTAACACAATGTTTTCCCAGGCTTCAGCAAACGATGAAGATTCCCTGGTGGCTCCGTGGTAAAGAATCTGCTGCCAGGGGAGGAGACACAAGTTTGATCCCTGGGTCAGGAAGATCCCCTGGAGGAGAAAATGGCTACCCATCCCAGTATTCTTGCCTAGAGAATCCCAAGGACAGAGGAGCCTAGCGGGTTACAGTACATGGGGTCTCAAAAGAGTCAGACACAGCTTAGTGACTAAACAACAATAATAAAAGATAGCTATGGAAATAAAAAATTAAACTACCTTTTATTAGACGATGCTATTGAACACTATACTTTTCCCTTTATAACATACTTTCTCTTCTGAATTAGTTAGCATAGCTAAGCTGCTTTTTAAAAAAATTTCCCAAATGCAGTGGTTTAAAGAATGAAGATGTTTCCTTCTTATGTATTAGTCCAGGATTCAGCAGGACAGATTCACAGACCTCACATTCAGGGAAGCAGACTCCTTCTACCCTGCTGCTCCACCGTAGGAGCAGGAGACATGGTGACGTCTTTGTTTACATGATCAAAGTAGAATGCGCCATGTCTAGGTTCCAGCCAGTGGGAAGCAGAAAAGAGAGGAGAAGACTGTTTCCCCACTGCCTCAGGCTTAGCCAGACCCAGAAGTGGCTGCATCGCTCCTGCTCTCAAGAGAGAGCTTGGTCACGAAGCCGTGTCTCACTGCAGGGGGTCTGGGGACGCCGCCCAGCTGGGTGATCAGCGTCCAGCGACAGGTCAGTTACTATGGGAAAGGGGAGAAGGGGACTCAGTGTCCAAGCAGCACTGTCTGCCACATCTTGGTAGTACAGCATCTATTTCAGGCTTGATTGAGCTTCTTGTAAATCTCACTAACCACAGAGAGAGGACAGGATATGAACCTGTCCACCTATCTGGTGTCTTTCACTGAACTTGAGTCACAGAGCTATTTACATACTATTGACAAGGGCTTGGATGTCACCGCCTCTCTTCTCTTCACCACGTCTTCTTCACGCAACCATGTACTTACCCAGCACTTTCCCTGCTCTCACTCATATTTTTGTACATTCGTAGACTTCAGTGTCTTGGTTTTTCAACGTGCGTGCTAAGTTGCTTCAGTTGTGTCTGACTCTTTGCGACTCTATGGATTGTAGCCTTCCAGGCGCCTTTGTCCATGGGATTCTCCAGGCAGGAATACTGGGTGGGTTGCCATTTCTTCTGCCAGGGGATCTTCCTGAACCAGGGATTGAACTTGCCTCTCTTATGTCTCCTGCATTGGCAGGCAGGTTCGTTACCACTAGTACCACCTGCGAATGATTTTTTCAATAGCGTACATTTGAACGGAGGCTTAGCTAATTAACTGAGTGCTTGCCTCTCTTCTTCCCCCTACTGAATAAACTCTACTGCTTCGTTGATTGGAAAGGAGAGTGAAAGGGAAATGAATGAAAGTCACCACAGGGAGTTCTACAGTTCTATACATAATAAATTATAAGAATAAGTACATGTAATAAATTCTAGAAAGTAAAATGCCTGAAAGTACCCAGTCTGCTGATATATCACACAAGGGATTCTGTTCTCAGATCATAAGCAATGGCATACAATCTGGAGCTATATTTTAAGAAAATGCTGCTTTTGAGGGCTATAAGCTACCTAGAGAAGAACTAAAGAGCCTCTTGATGAAAGTGAAAGGGGAGAGTGAAAAAGTTGGTCTAAGCTCAACATTTATAAAACTAAGATCATGGCATTTGGTCCCATCACTTCACGGCAGAGATAGGGAAAACATGGAAACAGTGGCTGACTTTATTTTGGGGGCTCTGAAATCAGTGGAGATGGTGACTGCAGCCATGAAATTAAAAGTCGCTTACTCCTTGGAAGGAAAATGATGATCAACCTAGATAGCATATTAAAAAGCAGAGACATTACTTTGCCAACAAAAGTCCATCTAGTCAAAGCTATGGTTTCTCCAGTAGTCATGTATGGCTGTAAGAGTTGGACTATAAAGAAAGCTGAGCACCAGAGAATTGATGCTTTTGAACTGTGGTGTTGGAGAAGACTCTTGAGAGTCCCTTGGACTGCAAGGAGATCCAACCAGTCCATCCTAAAGGAAATCAGTCCTGAATATTCATAGGAAGGACTGATGCTGAAGCTGATACTCCAATACTTTGGCCACCTGATGCGAAGAAATGACTCATTGGAAAAGATCCCAACGCTGGGAAANAGTTGGACTATAAAGAAAGCTGAGCACCAGAGAATTGATGCTTTTGAACTGTGGTGTTGGAGAAGACTCTTGAGAGTCCCTTGGACTGCAAGGAGATCCAACCAGTCCATCCTAAAGGAAATCAGTCCTGAATATTCATAGGAAGGACTGATGCTGAAGCTGATACTCCAATACTTTGGCCACCTGATGCGAAGAAATGACTCATTGGAAAAGATCCCAACGCTGGGAAAGATTGAAGGTGGGAGGAGAAGGGGACGATAGAGGATGAGGTGGTTGGATGGCATCACCAACTCAATGGACATGAGTTTGAGTAAACTCCAGGAGTTGGTGATGGACAGGGAGGCCTGGTGTGCTTCAGTGCATGGGGTCGCAAAGAGTCGGACACGACTGAGGGACTGAACTGAATGAACTGAAGCTACCCAGATGGTGGGTGCTGGCCCAGGCTGCCTGTTCCTTGAGGGGGGGATGGTCTACTCTCCCAGGGGTCTACCGCTCTTCTGTAGCGACCTGAGCAGATGGCTGTGCAGTCAGCCTGATGGAAATCCCAGCGTTGGGTCTCAATAAGTTCCTAGAACAGCAATGGGGGAGACGATCTTTCACTGTCCAATCACATACAGCTGTATGGTGCGTATGTGACACATGGCAAGGCTCTTCCATCTGCTTGCTTGGTGCTCCATCAGTGATGGAGGAAGCAGGAACATGGAGTGTGGTGGTGGGAGGGAAGGTTGCATTAGGGTGACTGTGGAAAAGCAGATTTTTGCCCCTTGGCCTTTGGGTGGAGCTGTTGGGAGCTTAGGGAGGAGGGGAGGGGCGGGTGTGCTTATTCTTATAATTTATTATATATGGAATTGTAGGACTTCCTGTGATGACTTTCATTCATTTCCGTTTCACTCTTCTTTTCAATCAAAGAAGTAGAGTTTATTCAGTAGGAGGAAGAGAGGCAAGCAGTCAATTAATTAGCTTAGAAGCAGAGAAGGCTTCTGTGACTATCTGACATGAGATGTAGGGGACTGCCAGAGGGGGCTTCTTAAGTTATAGATTATAGTTCCCCACAAACATGGGCCAGTGAGAAACCCCCACTTCTTGCCTTTTTAATGGTGGCCAGGCTCTTTTTCCCAGTGACACTAGCTTACAGATGGTACCACCTTGTGATTATAAAATAATTTTTAGTCAAGTGATTGGTGAAACTCCAGTTAGGCCCTGTGATTTGAGGAGATAGATGTAAGAAAGTGTGAGATTTTTGAAATTTGACTATAAAACTTGAGACTTTCATAGGTGTATTTCAATCCCCTGCATAATTTCTGTCCTCACAATCATGAATATTTGAGAAATGGCTAGTCTTTGTTATATGTGTGGTGTACTCGTCTAAAGATTATCTGTCTGCGTCTTTGACTAACCAGCCTTTTCAAAAAGTTTGTCTTCCTCCCAAGCTCTTGCATTAGAGAATATTTACGGTCCTTTTTCCTAATTCTGTTATGTTGATTTTATGACAATTGTGTGCCTTCTAATTCTCTATCTATCACATCAGTGAGATGAAATATCTTGACAAGAGGGACAAACTTACGACTTTTTGTGTCTAGGAACAAGTCTTGCTCCTTGTTGAGACTCAATGTGTGTTGATAATATTATTATAATTTATAAAGCAGAATGCTTCCTCCTCTACTTCATTTCTTAAGCTCCTTTTCATACATAGCAGACATCTAAAGATATTTTACAGAACTATCTAGGTTTGCATACAGTTTCCTTTCTTTAAGTCCCATCTGATCCAGAAATGCGTTTCTGAGACTATCCAGTGTGCAGCACAAAGTCCCAGGAACTTCCTTTGGGAGTCCAGGGATTTAGGCTTTGGAGGGAGTAGTTTGAGTTGATGAATTAAAAGAAGCTCTTCTAAATTTGTCCAACTCAACCTTCTCCTCCTTTCTAAATAATTTATTGAGGGTATGGAATTCCTTCCCCCCACCCCGTGAGATATGGCCTCACATACTTTGCTACTCTTTGAAGCACAGTTGGTCCCCAATAGTTCATTCTTAGCATTTCAGAGAAGCTTCAGATGTTTTCCTTAGGTTTGTTAATCACAGAGGCATTATAAAACCTTTCCAGACAAACTCCACCTGCCCTCTTCTTATTTGGTCCTTCCGTAACTCTGATTACTCAGCATTTGTGTACTTCCCTGCTTATGTTTGGAAACCTGCACATTGGTAGAGAGAACTTTTCTTTACTCAGCGCTATCCAAAGTCAACTAAAGTAACAATATACATGAAATGCAATGGTTGCCACTGCCTGGCACTAGAACCCATTAAAATGTGAAACATCACAAGATTTGGGGACCTTTTAATAATCCTCGCTCAATTTTGGGAAACCGTTTCATGCCACTCTAAAACATTAAAACTTGCAGTTTAGGTTTTGAGATACTTAAATGAGTAAACAAAGCCCTAAGTGGAAACCTGATATAAAATAGTTTTTGTTGTTTATCCATTCCAAATGTAATAGTTTGTGTCTACTAACCCCAAACTCCCAGTCAGCCCCTCTCCTTTGCACCTTCTCACTTGGCAACCATGAGTCTGTTCTCTGTGTCTGAGAATCTGTGTAGCACAGGGAACTATATTCAATCTCCTGGGATAAACCATAATGGAAAAGAACATAAAAAAAGATATATATGTGTATAACTGAGTCACTTTTCTGTACAGCATAAATTAGTACAATATTGCAAATCAACTATACTTCAATTTTTTTTTAAATTTACTTTTTAGCTTGTCAAAGATCAGATCAGAGAACCACAGAGTATTTAGAACAAGATCTTAGTTCTAAAATCAGCTGAACCTTGACCTCTGAGGATCAGCTGAATCTTGACAGAGTATCTGACAGAGGCATCTGTTTATTTGGCTTATCAAGTCTATGTAAAGAATCTTAATTTTGAAGGGCATTAAGTACTTTCTCACAGAACATGGCTGAGAATGAACATCTTCTGTATGTTAGTTATTTTATTTTGCAAATGTTAAGCCAATGCATTTCACTTCCACCCCTTCCCTGAAATTGTTTCTCATTCAAAGGCTTCTCTTTCTAAAGCTGAGTCTTGAGATCTAGAGTTCCAGGAGGAGACGTTGGCACTGGGCTTCTTTAGTAAGACAGTAGGGATGACTGCAAGGCTTTTTGAAGTTGAGGGTTTTCCCAGCTTCTTTAGCTGTGATTTAACTTACTAGAAAGAAAATCTGGGAAACCTGGATCACAGAGTTTTCCCATAGTAAAGAGGAGATAGCTTCCCCGGTGGTATCCGAGCCAGGCTTCCCAGGTGATGCAGGTGGTAAAGAACCTGCCAGCCAATGCGGGAGACTAAAAGACTAAGTTATAGCCCTGGGTCAGAAAGAGCCCCCAGAGGAGGGCACGGCAACCCACTCCAGTGTTCCTGCCTGGAGAATCCCATGGACAGGGGGCCTGGCAGGCTACAGTCCATGGGGTCGCAAAGAGTCGGACACGACTGAAGCAGCTTAGCACATACACATGTGGCATCTGAGCCGTGTCCTTCCTGGAGCTTTCCTGGAAGAGGAGGGGCTGTGTTAAATAGCTGTGTGGGAGGCTATTCCCATTATTATCTGAAGGCGATTGCCTTTTGAGCTAACATGGGACTCAGCCCTGACAGACTGAACTTGGCTGTGCAATGTCCCTAGTGGGATGCTCAAAGTTTAGCTTTTCCAAAGACCCCTCCCCCATCCGTTGTTGCATAAATAAGTTCAAGGAGCTCTTGAAATTCTGAAAGGGGAACAGGCAAAGTGGCTAATTTGAGAACTGGTGGGCTTGCCCTATGTCCCAGTTTGAGACTGTCCTAGTTCATCCCAGGTGTTCCCGTGTAATTATACCTTTCTGTTGCTCTCATGAGTGTCTCAATGCGGCTGATAAATTTTATCACCAGCCTCGCCGTGGAGCCTGCTGAGAAGCAAGAGACTCTGAAGAAGAGCAGGAGGTGGGCTACGGGGCCAGATGGTTGGATGTAGGAAATACCATCACGCGGGCCGCCTACAGCCCTGTTGGGAGCTGAGCTCCAGCTCTGTCAGCCAGGGAACGCTGCCACACCTATAGTCAGCTAAGAGACCGGATCAAGGGTGACTCCACCTCAAAGTGTTCATGACACTCTGCAAATCTTTTTGGGTTTTTTTGGTTTGTTTTTTGTTTGGTCACACCTCACTGCTTGCAGGACCTCAGTTCCCTGACCAGGGATCGAACCCAGGCCCTGTAGTGAAAGTGCTGAGTCCTATCTGCTGGACTGCCAGGGAGTTCTGAATACAAGTCATCTTTGATTCTCTCATCTTCAGCACCTAATATATCAACAAATACTATATTTTCTGCTTTCAAAACACCCTTTAAACCATTTTCTCATATTCATTTCCTTCGCTACCTCTCTGTTTCAAGCCACTGTGATCTTTCACCCAGATTCTTGCAATGGTCTTCTCAGTTGTATCCTCTTTTCCATTTTTGGTCCTCTCCAGTCTCCCCCCGCCCCCCTTACAGTGAATGGAGTGTATATAAATCAGATCACATCATTCTCTTGCTTAAAATACTTCAAGGACTATCCTTGTCTTAGAATAAAATCTTTTTTTTAAAACCCATAACCTATAGAGCTCTAAATTAGGAGCCACAAACTCAACCTCCCATGGAGGCCACACTAGCAACACGAATGAAAAAGGCTAGGGTGGGACAATGGCAAACTTGCGGTCACAGGCCTTGTCTTGAGACAACCATCACCTTGAGGGTTGGGTCCAGCTGACGGTTGTCATGTAAGAATACAGGCCCACTGCTGACAGATCTTTCAGATTGGAGGGTTACACAATATCTCCTTATTTTCAACTTTTGGCAGCTAATAAACACAAATGCATGCACAGACACAGAGACACACACACACACATACAGAGCTGTGAACCAGATCCAGGCCCGAGAACTCTGTTCTACATGACTGGACTCAATGTAGCTTTCCAGACTCCTCTCTCCTATGTTCTGTCCTGCTGTGGCCTTGTTTATGTTTCTTGAAGGTTCTGTGCTTTCTTTCACCATGAGAGCCTTTGGACATTGATTACTTCTCCCTGCTATAGTCCGTATGGCCTTCTTAGCCTCCAGGTCTCGGGTTAAAACAGCAGTTCCTCAAATAAGCCTTCTCTTACAAGACTCCTCAGTTCAGCTCAGGTTACCTGGAATTCCAGAAAAACATCTACTTCTGCTTCACTGACTACGCTAAAGCCTTTGACTGTTTGGATCACAACTAACTGTGGAAAATTTTCTAAGAGATGGGAATACCAGACTCCCTTACCTGCCTCCTGAGAAATCTGTATGTTGATCAAGAAGCAACCGCACTTGACATGGAACAATGGACTGGTTCAAAACTGAGAAAGGAGTATGTCAAAGCTATATATTGTCACCCTGCTTATTTAAATTCTACACAGAAATGCCAGGCTGGATGAATCACAAGCTGGAATCAAGATTGCTGGGAGAAATATCAATAGCCTCAGATATGCAGATGTTACCACTCTAATGGCAGAAAGTGACGAAGAACAAAAGAGGCTTTTGATGAAGGTGAAAGATTGAGGGCAGGAGGAGAAGGGGGCAACAGTGGATGAGATGGTTGGATGGCATCACCAGCTCATGAGTTTGATTCACCCATGGACTTGAGTTTGAGCAAACTCTAGGAGATAGTGAAGCCTGGCATGCTGCAGTCCATGAGGTCATAAAGAGTCAAACATGACTTAGCAACTGAACAGCAACCTGGAAAGCAAGACCCGAGACAAGGACTATATGAAGCTGTACTTGCTAGGTATCATTCCTGGGTAGTGAGATTAAGAGATGAGAGGAAGGAGGAAGGATGGGAAGCATGTGAGGTGGGGCAATATAGTGCTGACCATGTTCTGTGACAAGCCCTGCAGGGCCGTATGTAGCTGGCCCCAAGGGTGGGCTGCATGGGTGGACAGATAATCAGTGGGGATCACCAATCTGGAACTTCTTACAGTGACATCTTGGATTGGGGTTTCTCAGAGAACCTGAGTGATACACATTTGCTCATCAAACCTACCTAAACCTGGCTTATGGTAATGAACTCTCAGCACAGGCTATTTTTTAGCTTGTCCAGCCCAGGCCAAGATGGATAAGCTTCCTTCTTATTTCCCTATGTCTGCTATTTTCTTTTTTTGAAGTTCAAGTGTCCTAACTTTATTCAGGGGTCTCACTTCCAGATCTTAATCTCAGAGATCTGGGGCTTCATATCCTATTTCAATAAAAAAGATCTCTTGGTTTTTGAGACTAATATACCCCCCTTCTCAAACTCCAGGGATCTCATTGTCAGTTTACATTCCCTGTTCTTGCTTTCATTTCTCTCTTTGTTTCTGGCACTTACTGGTTTCCCATTGTTCCTTTCATGCTCAGCTGGTTTTCAAAAAGAATGTTAGTGATATTTTAGCTAGCATTTCTAGGTGCTTTGTTGGAGGAGATTTTCAGGATTTTTGGAAGATAGTCTATTATTTTTAGAAATAGAAGGCACACACTGAAATCATGCATTTCCTGGTTTGATTTCTGTCTCTTCCCCACAAGAGATAATATGTTCTACAAGAGAGGGAATGTTGCCTGCTTAAGTTCTGTGCTACACACAGTGTTTGTACATAATTTGCTCTCATGATATCTTTGGAGAAATGAATCTTGATAATGTTAACATGCATTTGGAGATGTAACTCTACTCTGAGCGCCAGAGAATGGTGCCTCTGTTTTATTCATTTTTCCAGGGAATTTAATATAGTTTCAGGGGTAAAGTGAAGTCACTCAGTCATGTCCAACTCTTTGCAACCCCCCAGACTGTAGCCAATGAGGCTCCTCCATCTATGGAATTTTCCAGGCAAGAGTACTGGGGTGGATTGCCATTTCCTTCTCCAGAGGATCTTCCCGACCCAGGGATCAAACCCGGGTCTCCTGCATTGCAAGCAGACGCTTTTACCGTATGAGCCACCAGGGAAGCTCAGTTTCAGGGACAGAGGGCATATTTTCTCTAAGTATTTGGTGGTTAACTTATCCTTACAGAAAACAGAATTATAAAAATAAGCAACTCTTTTATGTTTAGTTATTATCGGAATGTTAAGATGGATATTTACAGTTTTATTTTTTCAAAGTTTCCTCTGACCCCTGAAGTTTGAAGTAATCTTTCCTCTGTCTAGTTTTTATAACCCTTCTTGCTTTGCCTATTTTGTTGTATATCTGCCTCATCTTCATTGCCAGACTAAGCTCTTGAAGGCAGTTCATTCTGTATCCTTGTCTTTAATCCTTTACTGCTTGCTGGGTTTTTCAGCCCGGGTTCTATTGACACTCTGGCTGGATAATTCTTTGCTTTGGGCAGCTGTCCTCTGCATTGTAGGGTATTTAGCAGCATCCCTGGCCTCTGCCCACTGGATGCCAGTAACATTCCTCAGTTGTGACAACCAAAAATGTCTCCAGATGTTGCCAAATGTCCCGTTGGGGGGTGGGGAGGAGGACGGAAAGGCTCTCAACTGAAAACGATCACACAGAGGAAATGCCTCACACAGAGTAAATGCTCCCCATTTGATTATTACATAAGCTCTATAGCAAATGATGATTGAAGTTCACAAAGGCAAATATAGAGGCCATGTGTTCTTGAGGAGGCTGGTCTCATTTGGACCAGCCTTCTTGCCCGCAGGTCTGAACTGGCACTGAGATGAGCTATGCGTCTGCCACCACTCACTGTCAGCTCCCTCCTCAAAGCCTGTCCTCTCATTCCCTCTAGTTGTTTACAATCTGAAAACATCTGGAGGTGCAGAGATCGGGTGTGTGGCTTACGTCCACCACTTCCATAATGCATGCATTCATTTTCTGACAAAGGCTGTCAGTCAAATTTACATTCAAATGCACCTGCTTTACAGATGACAAGGTTTCTAAGCACAGGCAGACGGAGGATTAGAATACTATTTGTTGGCATAAAGGAGCAAAATTTGGCCTGGAAACTAACTTTTTTTTTTCTTTCTCCCGTTAAGCAAGGCTACAACTAATTTAATCAGCAGTTTTGAAAAACAAACATTCCTGCTTTCCTATTTTTACATGGTTTACGGTGTTTTCGACAGTTTAGAAAGTTGCAGAAAAGCCTAGGCAGTAAATTATGTTTTGTAAAGAAGATGTTTGTGTTAGAAACAAAGCTTCTAACAAGGAACACATTTTAGTTAACAAAACTGATTTCAGGCAATGAAATGATTTTAGGTAGTGGGAATAGATGGCGGCGAGCCCCTGTTCCGGCTCGCGCTCCATGCCCACACTTAAGGCACTGGCTCACTGTTAGCCCATGTGATGTGACTGGCACAGTGGTGGAGGGTACCAAGCGGTGGTGGGGTGTGCAGATGAAACTCCATTATCTCCACTAGCCCATGGAAGAGACAGGCTTAGAGGGATTAAGTCACTTAGAAAACATCATTCACTAGCTGAAGTTAGAGCAAATTGTCCCTTTTCCCAGGGCTCTGTCTACCATGAGACATATTCAGATAGTGATGTCATATTCCAGACATTGCTGGGGGAGAGTAAAAAGTGTTTCTCTGTCCCCAGCCGCCCTCAGTCTATGGCAGCGCAATGGCTGGAACCTTTCCTCAGGTAAGCCCCCAAACTGAAAAGATTTCCTCCTGGCACCATGCAGGATGTCCAGGCAGAGCCCAGACACAATCTATGGCTCAGAGGGAAAATGTCATGGGAGAAAGTTAGAGAAGCAAGCGCAGTGATGTAATGATATGAAGAATGAAGATGTTTGTGAGGATAATAAAGTAGAAAAAGCATGCAAAGCAAAGCAACTGTAGTTCATTTTGAAGAATCATGAAAATATGACCTTTTTCTTTTCCTTATTTGTGAGCAAATATTGAGAGGAACTCAATTAATGAATGCCAGACCCACACCAGACAAAAGTCAGCTGTGTTCTTTTGTTCAATCATTACGTTATTCTAGGGCTGGTTTATTGAAAGCCTGAATAGTAACATGAAAGGCAAGTCATACCAAACACAAGTCTTCAAGTCTCACCTCAGCAAAACACTAGAAAATCATCAATGAAAAATGATTTTAAGTAATCTCATTTTTTTACTGTGAAAACAAAACACCAATTAAAAAATTAGAAAACGTAGGAAAAGATGATTGCAATTATTGTCATTTATGTATGTCAGATATAAATATACATACACATATATACATAATATGTATGTACTTCTGTAGAAATACATGTCATGGTGTGAGATGGAATATTTATATCTATATCATACCTATTTTCAATATATCTACTGCCATGTGATAATACAATAATTCATTAATGCTATTTTATTATCTGCTATTTTCACTTAAATTTGGGGGAATTTCTTTCTGATTCATTAAATAATATTCTTCTGCAATGTTATTTTTATGGCTAAAAATTCTACAAGGAATTTATAATTGGGCTTTCCTGATAGTTCAGTTGGTAAAGAATCTGCCTGCAATGCAGGAGACCCTGGTTCAATTCCTGGGTCGGAAGATCCCCTGGCGAAGGGAAATGCTACCCACTCCAGTATTCTTGGACTTTCCTGTGGCTCAGCTGGGAAAGAATCTGCCTGCGATGTGGGAGACCTGGGTTTGATGCCTGGATTGGGAAGATCCCCTGGAGAAGGGAAAGACTACCCACTCCAGTATTCTGACCTGGAGAATTCTATGGACTGTATAGCCTATGGGGCTGCAAAGAGTCAGATGTGACTGAGGGATAACCAAGGAAAGTATAATTAAGGTATAGAGTTAAGTTTGCCTTAAAAAACAATTGCTTTAGGATTTTCATTTTCTTTTTTATGATCTCACTCTACCTAATGATTTTGATTTCTACATTCTGTAGATTCAGATTTTTATATTTATTTGATACTAGGCATTTAAAGAACTTTCTTCATCATTTCATCATATGGTTGACTTACCTCATAGTCGTCAAGGCAGGTGTCTAAAAGGAAAGCTTTGAGGTACAAAAGTTTTAGTTATTTTATCATTTCAAAACACTTTCCTATCCCTGATTATTTGTTCCAGCTCTCCCAGATGAATTATTACCACATTTTCAGATGAAAGGGGTAAAGAATGTAAATATTATGCACATGAGGGCCTGCTCAGCTATAAACGGATATCAATTTTAAGTATTTCTGAGCATTGTTCACCCTGAGTCTTTCACCCTTGTAATGAAATTTCCTGTTAGTAACCACGTCTATTGGCCTACAGCTTTTAAAGCCTAGACATCTTACTTTCTTGACAGTTTTCTCTTTCATTATCAGATAGGCAAATCCATATGTTGATGAAAGCAAGAATGAAGCCTGTTTCCCCAGTGGTTTAAGGACTAATTTGCCTCAGGCAGGACTTTTTTTTTTACTTTCCTTGCTCTTTTCTCTTTCAACTTTTGATCTCAGTCCCTAATAGTGTGTCTTTAATATTAATCCAGTTGTCTTCTTAGTTAGCTCATGACATCAGGGGAATTCCATGTGTTATCCAAGTAAAGACTCACTTGGGTCCAAAGAGTTCAGTTCATAGAGATATTTTAAGATGACAGTCACGTTAATATTAATAATGAAAAGAATAACTAGCATTTAAGCACCATTTTGAAGACATTTTATTATAGGAAAGTTAAGTGTGAGAGTAGAGAGAATGCTGTGATGAATACCCATTGCACAGTTCAATAACTGTCAGATTATGGCCAGCCTTGTATCATTAGCCTCTCCCCACTTCTTTTCCTCCCCTCACACTGCATTGTTTTGCAGGAAATTCCAGATATCATTTTATTTGATCTGTAAATATTTCAGAAGATATGAACTCTTAGGAATTATATAGCTAAAATTATTTTTAATTTAAAATTTTTTTACTAAATTCAGACAAAAAATACAAAAATCATACTTGTACAGCTTAAAGTTTTTGCAAATTGAACGTATTGGTACATCTAGAACACCAGCAGTGCCACAGAAGGCCCCCTGTCCATTTCCAGCCGTGTCCCCAGCTCCCAAGGGTAACTACTATCTCGCGTTCCAGCTCCTGCCTTTGAACTTGGTATATATGGACTCACACAGGACACTTCCTGCTTGGGGTCTGGCTCCTTTCATTTAATATTTTGCTCGAGTGATTTCTCTGTATTTGTATATGTTCCTCCTCATTACTGTATAGCATGCTGTCGTCCAACTGTGCCACAGGGTAACCATTCCATTGTGGAAAGCATTTAGAGAGTTTCTAGTGTTTGCTTATTGTGAACAGTCTTAACTTCTTTTATTAATCTTATAGAACGAGAAAAGGAGGCTTGTGTAAAATAAAATAATTTGCTAAGTTCACACAAGTAATAAAGCAGTGTAGTCTTAATTCAAACTAGCTTTGCCTGACTCCAGAGTCAGAGGTCTTAACTTTCGTGCTTTCTTTCCTTGTTTTTTTTCAGTTAACTATTATTATCCACAAAGTGTGTATATATACAAACCCATAAGCTTTATGGAGAAAAGTGCATTATTCTGCATGGCGTTGTTGCTTCCAGTCACTGGTTTTCCTATTCTGTGTCTATTTCTTGGAGAGGAAATATATCTCATTCCACTAAAAAAATTTGTTAAAATTTATTCATTACAACTGAGGTTTAGAGTATTGAGCAACAGTGGGTGATGATTCTAGAATAGGAAAGGAAGAAGGAAATACACTCAGGCAAATGCTATCTGATCTTGTCAAAAAATAAGATGCTTGTGAACTGTATGCATATGCAGAATATGATCCTGTAGTAATTCTCAGGGTTAAGTTCTACTAACCTACTTTCAAGCACGTAAAGAGGGAAGTAGGGATTTTAGTGTCTAATACATGCATGTAAACTGCTTACTTTGCCCAGTTCAGTTCATTCACTCAGTCATGTCTGACTCCTTGCGACCCCATGGACTGCAGCATGCCAGGCTTCTCTGTCCATCACCAACTACCAAAGCTTGCTCAAACTCATGTCCGCGAGCTGGTGATGCCATCCAACCATCTCATGCTCTGTTGTCCCCTTCTCCTCTGGCCTTCAATCTTTCCCAGCATCAGGTGGGAATGAGTCACTTCTTTGCATCAGGTGGCCAAAGTATCGGAGCTTCTGCTTCAGCATCAGTCCTTCCAATTACTATTCAGGACTGATTTCTTTGGGATGGACTGGTTTGATGTCCTTGCAGTCTGAAGGACTCTCAAGAATCTTCTCCAACACGAGTTCAAAGCATCAATTCTTTGGCACTTAGCCTTCTTTATGGTTCAACTCTCACATCCATACATGACTACTGGAAAAACCATAGCTTTGACTAGACGGACCTTTGTTGGCAAAGTAATGTCTCTGCTTTTTAATATGCTGTCTAGGTTGGTCATAGCTTTTCTTCCAAGGAGGAAGCATCTTTTAATTTCACAGCTGCAGTAACCATCTGCAGTGATTTTCGAGCCCAAGAAAATAAAGTCTGTCATTGTTTTAATTGTTCCCCCATCTATTTGCCATGAAGTGATGGGACCAGATGCCATGATCTTAGTTTTTTGAATATTGAATTTTAAGCCAGCTTCTTCTGTCTCCTTTCATCCAGAGGCTCTTTAGTTCCTCTTCACTTTCTGCCATAAGGGTGGTGTCATCTGCGTATCTGAGGTTATTGCTATTTCTCCCAGCAATCTTGATTCCAGCCTGTGCTTCATCCAGTGCAAAAATATTATTATCTTGGAACTTTTAGAACTTAGTCTTGCCTCTCCTTTTTTCTGCAGCTATTGAGATAATAATTTAGTTGAATGATTTTACGAATATATGTAGGCGTGACACTATTTCATTTGTAAGTAGGACAAAGTAGTTATTCTATTATGAATGTAGATACTACAATATATGTATCAGTACTATATCTTTTAAAGTTTTATAAAATCTAAATAGAAGCATAGCTAGATTAACAGAAAATGCAACTATTTGAAAACAGTAAAACCTGACCATAGCAAATGTATCAGAATATCATTTTGATACCAAAGAACTAGCTAATGTACAATACTCCCTCCATCCCCATTATTCTTGTCTTTGAGAAGTTTTGGTTGTGAATGCATAGCTCATAAACATTTTTCAATTGCTTATCAAATCATAGACCAGAATTATATTTTTAGAATGCAGTCTTAGAATTTCACTGAGCAGTGAACTCATTCATCACACATTGTTTGTTTTAGAGAGAATACTGAACAGCTCATATCCTTTGCTTAAAAATAGACTTTTTTTTCCTCCTCAAAGCAATTATCTTCTTTTCAGTCCAATTTTCTCTTTTCTGGTATTCAACAAGACTTCAGTTCCAATAAACTTTTATTTTATTATGCTGATCATGAAATTATGCCATTTTTTTTTTTTCTATCTGCCTCAAAGCTGTGAAGTTTTATGTGTATTTTTTTTTTTCTCAGAAGCATATCTATTCAGGTACAATATAGAGAAGTCTATACGTTTTGACTCTCAGTGACTGATAAGAATAGGCCACAATTTTTGGAACTAGATTCCTTAGTTCAAATCCTGGCTTCAATACTTACTAACTTGTGACCTTGGACAAGTTACTTAATATTTCTATGCCTCAGTTTTCTTATCTGTAAAATGAGGGGTAATAATAATACCCACCTCACTGGGTTATTAGTAGATTTAAATAGGTTTGTATATGATAGATAGGCTTAGAACTCTGCATGGGCATTTTTTTATTATCTTGAATTCTATTACTTTTCCTTGAAATTAAAAAATTTTGAAATAATTAATTTATAAGTATTTCTTTCTACAACTTTGAACATGCAGCTCATAATGACTCAACTCTGTCCAAAGAGCCCAGAATGCATTTCTTATAAGTTTATAGATAATATGCTCTAAAGTTTTCTTCGTGTTTTCTTTAATCTTTTGTATGTATGTTCGCTTGCTCTTTCAATCATCCTTATTTATTGAACATAGGACTCTAGGTGTTTGAGTATTCAGTAAGGAACAAACAGGAACCATTCTGTGCTTCCAGGGAGCTTATATTCCAGTCTTAAACCTGCCACTATGTGGTACAGGCCATGTTTGGAAACTCCCCTTGTGAGCTGCACTCCCCAACCCCCATTTGCCCTGAACATTGTTTCCAAGTCAAGGTCTATTTTTCTCTTCACTGCATATATTAAATAACATAAAATTTTAACTTAAAATCACTGTGCCTCTTAAAATGAACCACGTGGTAAATTTTGGTTTTAGAAATGGTTGTAGGCGTAATGTGCCAACTCCTTTGTTTCATCTGCCTTTTTTCTCACTGATAACATTAATCTATCTTCTTATCAAGAAGTTTCATCATGATTCCTTCTTGAAGTTGGGAAATTCAGCTTTAGTTGTTAAGTTTATCAGAGCTTCTCAGAATGCTCACACTTAAGACTGGGAAAAAATGCAGCTGAATGGTAATACATTAACAATATGTGTTGAAAAATCAGTTCCTTGTTGACTGTATACAAAACAGAAATCTCTAATAGTTCCTAATGGCACTACTTCCTCTGTGGATAATGTAGGAAATGCTTTTGTCTGAATAATCATTCCCAGGGGGTGGGAGGGAAGGCTTCAAAATAGATTCACTTTATAGAGAGGGAGAGAGAGAGAGAGAGAGAGAGAGAGTGTGTGTGTGTGTGTGTGTGTGAGACTGTCTGTCTGTGAAAGAGAATGAGAGAGAGACTGATGATGTTGAAGTTCCAAGTCAGACCAGCACACATGCTGCCATAATTAAAGAAAACGATTTGAAGGTAGCAACAGTATCTAATTATATGAAATACTCTCTATATTGTTGCATCTCACCACATTTTAAAAATAAACCAACAGCAGACAATGAACAGCTAGTCCAAAGGTTAAAGGAAACAACAGTGGGGGCTAGGTTTTCATAAGAAAAGGAAAAAGACCCCACTAAAACCTGTAATTGTTTGGATAGTTAAGGAAGAAATAAATCTCTCTCTCATAATGGAAGTATCTAGACCATAAAGGCAAAGTGGGTTATTGCCCCTGTTTTTCTTGACTTTGGCTAATTTGCTTCTCTGCTTCCTTTTGGACTGGGAAAATTGGTAAAGTGAACTCCCAGAAGGTATGAAGTATACATTCCCCAAGTCCTCTTTAGGGAATTGGGTGCTATTGCATGTGGGGTAAGTGTGGGATGTGGGCATTTTTCGAACAATGATCTCCCCACAGCCCACCCCTTTGTAATTTTTCACAAAGTTCTCCTAGTGGTTCTAAACGGTCTCATAGCCCTGTTGCACACTTCCATTTCCTACTAGAGGACTGTGGATAGATTATCTCTGAAAGCTCCATTCGCGTTCTGGAAGTTAATTTCTTATAAGAATACTTTCATCTTTTTTTCCCCATTGTAGTATAGTTGATAAGAATGCTTTCATCTTAATAGAAGTCTTTTTAAAAAAATCAAGGTTGGCCCAGACCCAGAAGTACTAAGAAACTGAACAAACGTAATTTTATACATTGTTGTTGTTCAGTTGCTCAGTTGTGTCTGACTCTTTGCGACCCCATGGACTGCAGCATGCCAGGTTTCCCTGTCCTTCACCATCTCCCAGAGCTTGCTCAAACTCCTCTCCATTGAGTTGGTGAAGCCATCCAACCATCTCATCCTCTGTGATCCCCTTCTCCTCCTGCCTTCAAACTTTGCTAGCATCAGGGTCTTTTCTAATGAGTCAGCTCTTCGCATCAGGTGGCCAAAGTATTAGAGCTTCAACTTCAGCATCAGTCCTTCCAATGAATAGTTAAGATCAATTTCCTTTAGGATTGACTGGTTTGATCTCTTTGCAGTCCAAGGGACTCCCGAATCTTCTCCAACACCACAGTTCAAAAGCATCAATTCTTCAGTGTCTAGTCTTCTTTATGGTCCAACTCTCATACTACATGACTACTGGAAAAACCATAGCTTTGACTATAGGGACCTTTGTTAGCAAACTAATGTCTCTGCATTTTTTTTATGTGAATAGTACTAAATAAATTTTATATGTAGCAAATAGTACTACATAATGTAGCAAATAGTACTAAAGGAATTAGTACTAAATATATGTACTAAATAATGTATTTATATGTACTAAATAAATGTGGTAAAAGTACTAAATAAATTTTATACGTGAATAGTACTAAATAAATTAGGGAGAGAAGATGAATGCTGTTAGTGAGGTGGATGGCATGGGAACAGCTGAGACATTTTCTAATAGGTTGAGGTGTGGGATCAGCTAACACTGAAGATGAGTGTCATTTCTTTAAAAAGAAGGATACACACACCCCTTGTGAAAAGTGGCAGCCTTTCCCAGACAGACATTAGGGTTCTCCAGCACATAAGCCTCTTGCTGCAGGTATGTAGTACTTAAAATATTAAATGCCTCCTTGGTCCAAATTTAGTTTCCATGTCAAAAGAAAGTATACCTTTAAACTGATAAAATTGTCTTAGGAAAGGGGTCAACATTTTTAGTGATATTGATGAGTTTTTTTTTTTTTTTNCCTCCTTGGTCCAAATTTAGTTTCCATGTCAAAAGAAAGTATACCTTTAAACTGATAAAATTGTCTTAGGAAAGGGGTCAACATTTTTAGTGATATTGATGAGTTTTTTTTTTTTTTTTGGTCAGGGCAATATTCTCGTGTGTTAACCAATAATGGGGGTGTGTGTGTGTGTCTCCCTTCCTTCTCTTAGCTCCTCTTACTGTTAATTCCACATGGGTAATTAGCAAGCCATTTCCGAGAATAGCCTTAAACACACATTTTTTTCATGATTCTTAATCTTGACAGATTCATGTTATTTTCTCACATAGAATAAAGCAAATAAAAATATCTGAAGGCATTCTTCATTTTGGAGTTCTGGGCAGAAGTGACCACTCTTGGGGACTTGAGGGTTAATGCTTAGACAAGGCTGTGGACACCAGGGGCGTCTCAAGTCCTGGTTTTTCTGGAGCCTTCTCCATTTCTTGCTTTGAATGAATGATCTCAAGAAGAAAGCTAAGATTTTCCTTTCAAAAACGTTATGTTACAGACATTCCTTTATGATAAAACTACCTTAATAAGTCAGGTATAAAAGCTGATTACGTCTGCTATGACAGTTATGGATGTAATTTAAGTGTGTATGTAACACATCAATATAAAAAATTGCTTGGGACTGATCTCTTACTGTGAATTTCCCCCACAATCGCCTTACAGTTTGTTTTTGGTGTTTTTTTTTTAAGACTTTTCTATCCAAGAAGGTTGATCTCAGAAAGCCTAATTGAGGAGAATATTGCATTGGTAAATTGCTCTGCTCGAGGCAACTGCCGCTGCTGCTTTTCTGATTTTAAAAACCTGAGCTCCAAATCACGCTCCGCGTTTAAGGGCTTCCAGCAATAATTACGTCTGTGTCATGGGCAGCAGTCCTTAAAAGGGTCTGCCGTTTCCCCGCAATCTTTTCCGGGGCGAGCAGAGCTGTATCCACTGATAACCCGGCTGCCGAGGAACTGAGCAGAGCCGGCTCCAAACTTCTCAGCTGTTGACAGGCTTGACTTGCTGAGAACACTGGTTAAATATAGCACACGCGAGCTCAGCTCATCGACAAAGTCATAGCTCTGACAGTGCTGTGAAGGGGGCAGAAGACGAGAAACCTAATCTCAGAAACCCAACAACACCTAGCAACAGTTGAAAAAACTTTTAAACAAAAGTCTGGGTGGGAGAGATACAACAGCCTCCAATTGCTGCTGATCGGGATTTCAGGGAGAAGGAGCCGCTTTCCCTCCTCTTCTACCCCGTTTCCTGCATGACTTCAGCTATTGGCTAGTCCTAGGAAAGAAAGTGGGAAAAGCTTTTTCCTCTGTATTCTTTTGGGCTGGATGGTTTTCCAGGACTCCAGTCTCTCTTGGGCTGTGGGGCAAGCCACTGGGTTCTTCAAAGGATAAGCTACCTCCGTAAAGGACATACCTTTGGTTTAGACGAGCTGCCTGCCAGTCAGGTAAGACCGAAATGCACAGCTACTTAACTCTCTTAAGACATTTCTGCTTCCACGAGAAGAGCGCTCTCTCCGACTCTGTGTTGTCTGTTTCCTTTGAGTCTCACTGTTCCACTACCTGATGACACATTTGAAACTGAGGACAATCACTGAATTGTTTTTTTAAAGAATCAGAAAGTCATCTCTTTCTCAGAATTACCCGATCGCTTTTTAAACACAAAGATCGTTATGATGCTTTAATAGCCATCAAAGTATTTCTGCCAAGTTATCATTTTCTGGCAGGTAACAGAAATCTGACAAAGGACAGCTTCACAGTCCTTTCACAGTAAGGATGGCTAACCAATGAAGGGGATATTTTCCCTAGAAGCAAAAGCACTTTCATGTAATGAAACTCGCTGACAGCTCGTGTGGTAAATGAGAGGGAAGTCCCGTGTGTGTGTGTGTGTGTGTGTGTGTGTGTTGCTGTACTTTCGCTGGCCGCTTCTCTGATTTCACTGGTACACCTTGTGCTAGCTCTGACCTGGTTACATTACAGTCACCCCAAGCGCTTCTGACTAGGCACAAGATATGCCTGGTTTCAAATCACTGCTTTTGCAGTTGTTGAATATAAACTATGCAGGGGAATGTTATTTTGCGTGTGTGGTTTTTGAGTAATTGCTTGTATACAGATAAGATAGATCCTGGTTTTTAAGCCTCAAATTGAGTATATTAGAAAAATTCTTTCTTAAGTTGCACATATTTGAGTATGAATGTGTTCACCACAGTGTGAAGGACCTCTTTTCATCTGCTGTATTGTCTGTGCTTCCGGGAGTTGCCCTGCAGTTTTATCAGAATTGCTTAGAGTGATCAATATCACACTGACTCTGACAAAAGTTACGGCTGCACATGGACGACATGGATAGTTGATAACTTGTGTCTGTAGCTGGGTTGGATTTGCATAAGAAGTTTGTTCCTCTAGGTGGACATGATTGTTTGAATGAATATTCTAAACCAAGGATAATTTCAAAGAAGATACAAATGCACATTTAAAAAACCATTTGAGTCTGTTTTGTCAACTTTAGAGAAATAATTTACCCAAGGCCAGTTTTGAACACATTGTTGACCAGAATGTATCAACTCTTCCAGTAAATGTTCCCATTTTAAGAAAAACTAATTAAAGGTTATATATCCTATGCTCAGAAAAATGAAACAGTACATCATTTAGGTATGTATTATATTTCATGACTCTGATTATGCCATTAGTTTACAAAGTAAATGCAGCTAATCGTGTATAATGAATGTAACAGTGCAAAATGCACCCTGTTGAAACTTGGTGTCAGAGAATGAAATTTCTAATACTTTAGTGGAGATGCAGCATCTTTGTTTTTAAAGAGTTTTGAAAAATCTGAACTAAATGCTTTACATTTTTCTTGTTTTTATCTTAGGAAGGGTCACACTGTTGGCTTACAAATGTATGTGTACTGCCAAAACCTGCCATTAGTAGATTGTGGAGGCAGGTATTTTCTTTTGGAGTTAGTGGAACAGTGTGAGGATAACGGAGTGCAGCATTTGGCTCTGAGTGAAAGCCATGTTTCCTGATGGACTGAGTTTTGAGAATCATTGTCTTCATGACTGTAAGTTTACCCTTGAGAATCAAAAATAGCTCAGGTTAGAGCACGTGCTTTCCTCCAGTATATGAACAATCAACTGCATAGATTGTGTTCTCTTGTTCACTCAAGTTCACATTTCCGTTGTTATTTTGGAGTCAGCCCTTTCCCCTTCACCATAAGAGATTTCACTGCTGTCTCCACCACCATAAGCTCTATTCCCTCCACCCTGGGTCTGGTTTGTATCATGACAGTGCTGCTCCACTTCCACCCCTCATTACCATGCAAACCACCTTTCACCCGCTGTTGTTGTTCAGTCGCTAAGTTGTGTCTTTGACTCTTCTCCATCCCATGGACTGTAGCCCACGAAACTCCCCTGTACATGAGATTTCCCAGGCAAGAATACTGGAGTGGGTTGTCATTTCCTTCTACAGGGAATTTTCCCAACCCAGGGATCGAACCTCATCTCCTGCTTGGCAGGTGGATTCTTAACCACTGAGCTACGTGGGAAGCCCCCCCACTACCCCATGACTGAGGGGTTAATTTTCCTATGCTTGTCTCTTCTACTCCTCAGTTATCTTCTTCGACTTCTAGCTGCTGCCAAACACCTAGGCTGGGTATTTTGGAAACCTTCCATCATCTGGCACGTACTTAACTTTTCCAGTCTCATCTCCCACTACTCAACAACAAATGTCCCTCTGCTTCAGATAGGTCAGATTTTGGGCCCTTCTCCAAACACCTACATACATGCCTTTCAGTGCCCTGCCTCTGCCCATTTTGTGCCTCCTGCCTGGAACACTTTTCCTCCCCTTTCCTGAAGAGACTTTGTCCATATTTAAAACTCACAACAGTGGCTACCTCTTTCACAGTGATTTCCTGGGCCATACCTTTTAGAAGTGATTCCCTCTTAGTTTGGATCTTTTGGTGCTCTATTAGAGTTAGGGTTTTTTTTGGAGTGGGGTTTGGGTTTCCCAGGTGGCCCAGAGGGTAAAGAATCCACCTGCAATGTAGGAGATGCAGGTTCAATCCTTGGGTTGGGAAGATCCCCTGGAAGAGGACATGGCAACCCACTCTAGTATTCTTGCCTGGAGAATCCCCAGGGACAGAGGAGTCTGGCAGGCTACAGTACATAGGGTTGCAAAGAATCAGACAGGACTGAAGTATCGGAGCACGCATGCATGCACAGAATGGGGTTTACCTATTTAAATTCAGAACAATTTTATGAAGGCGACCAGGTATAAGGCATTATCCTAAACACCCTTTGGCTCTGAAGCTGTTCCGTGCCATGCATCTTATGGATGTTCTACAAACAGTTTTGGCTCTGTATTTCTAATGACGAGCATGAGAGAACATATAGATTAGTATAAAATTAAGAAAACAACTATAAATGCAGTTGATAGCTTTTTATCTCAAAAATTTCTCAAGAAAGGTCTTCAGAATTTAACAAGCACAGAAAAATTACAAGTGATTGTAACTATGCTCATATACTTGATTGTGGAGATAATGTATACCTCAAGAAGGAACTACGAAGGGGGACATATAAAGACTGTATGTGTGTGTATGTATATATTTGCACACACACACATATATGTAAATATACATGCATCTCCTGTGTATATACCTAGACTTCAAAATACTGTAACTCGTATACTTTTATCGTCTTTTGGTACCAGATTTATAGTTACTTTTGGCACTGTTCATTTAAATCATAATTCCTTACATTTGTGGATCATCATGAATTAAAATCTGGCCTTGAACATTAAAATGTTTAAATATCGTGCTTGTCTTTTTAAAAATTTCCCTCAGTATTTAAAGAGAGACATTTCTCAGTTTTATTTTAAATCACTTATGAGACCTATAGCCTTACTGTGTGAGATAAAGTGTGAATCCTGATTTTGAACCAATTTTTTTCTGTGTTCACCAAAAGAAAAGCATTCTCTTTATATATATATATGTATATATACTCTTTATATATTCCTTGAGATAACCGAGGAAGTTAAAATTACTCTTTTAAATAGGTGTTCAGCAAGAACCACTAAGGGATTTTCCCAGTGAAATTTATGAAGTATTTAATATATTCATTTAACAATGATTTCTCGGTGGTTATGATTTTTACTTATTCTTTTAAATCATTTATTTGCTTGGCTGCACTGAGTCTTAGTTGCGGCCTGCAAGATCTTTAGTTGTGGCATGTGGGATCTAGTTCCCTGACCAGGGGTTGAACTCGAGCCCCCTGCAATGGAAATGCAGAGTCTAAGCCACTGGACCCCAGGGAAGTCCCTTATTTATTCTTTAGAAGTGAAACTTTGTGGTAAAATATACATTCTAAACTAATGCTAATTATCTTTCTTGAAAGATGAGCATTTCTTCACAAAACAAGTGCCCTAAGAAACAGGATTTTATAGAGCTTGTTTAATCAACATTTTCACTTATTTGTCTCCCAACATGTAAGTTTTTAAAAAGCAACATCATGGGAAGTGAATGGTAAGCTTAGGTTGAGATCTATTAATATTTCAGCAAAAAGTTTAAAATTGGTAACACCTTATTAGAAAAATAACATTTAAAAACCTGAAACATACATTTGTTTATAAATTAATTATTTTAAGATATACAGCAATAGAATAAAAGCTAAGCTAATAAAATACATTTTGTTTCCTTAAAAAAATATGTTTTGTTTCCTTATACTGTGTCTGAGTTGAAGAGTTAACAGAAAGGTTATGTCATGGACGTGGAGGCGACAGGAAAGCCTAATTGCATACAAAGTCAGATGGCCTGGATTCAGATTTCAGCTCACCACGACCCTGGGCAAATTACCCCCTCTGTCTCAGTTTTCTCATCTGTAAAATGGGAATAATAGTGCTATCTTCCTCAGAGTTATTTGGAAAATTAAATGAGTTAATAAAACTTATAGTTTCCCAATAGTTTTCAATAAATTTAAGTTATTCTTTCTCTATTACTATGCTTTAAATATTGTTATCATTTATTTTATTCTTTGTTGCACATGAAGTTCTTAGATGCACACCACAGATTCATAGATCAAAATCATAGATCATAGGAAAGGTGGAAGAATATATTGTTCAAATGTGGAATCCTGTTAGAGACATATTTTGCGGCTGGGTGTTCTAAGAAGACATAATTTGAGCTCCAGCCAATAGTTTAGTATGGAATTTATATTTCATTCCCTCCCTTATCACTCAGCAGTGCACTGTCTTATAGAATTATTACTATGAAGGCCAAGAAATCACGCACAGCATAGATGGTTCCCTGGTTTCTATATTTGCAGTTGGAGATAAAGTGTGTTTATACATAGAGTTTGGGTGTCTCTTTTATAGCCAACTGTGCTTGGTAATGTATATAAGGGAGACTTCCTCCTTCAAGGAGGGTTATATTATTAAATTTATCACTCTCTATTTATTCCTTTAGATGTTTTGTTTTACTAACCTAGTAACAGATAAAAATGAAAAGACTGAAAAGGTCATTTTACACTATCTTCAACCTTACCAAATACAAGTGAATTCTTACTATTCATTGCCCTTAATCCTAGTCATTCTTCTTAAACATGACAAGAAAGTCTATTCCAAGGCAAAAAAAAGTGTTCCAGCATAAAGATGTACACATATGTTATGGGCTGCTTATTATTCTGTGTATTTAACTTAACCAAAAATATATGAAGCACTCTTATAAGTGGAGAAGTTTCTTAGTAACTTTAGTGCCAACAAACCTTATGCAGGGTACTTGCAGTTTAGACCTATCCATTTTGCTTTATTTTTTGTGATCAAAAGGATGAGTTTCTAAAAGATAAAACAAACTGAATTTCAGAATAATCATTCTCTAGTGAAGACCTTATTTTAGAAAGAAGAAAAAAGGAAAGGAAAGAAAGAAAAGGAAGAAAATAATAAAAGAAATTTCTTGGCTTTATAGAATACATTATAAAGATTCTAGAGCAAAAATATGAGAACCTCAGGAAAATACACTGGATCATGTTCTTCTTTCTCCTTAAATGGTCAGTCCTACTTTCTAGCTATTCAGAGATGAGACAAGGCTGCAGGCAGAATACAGCTTTCCTCATGGTGACAGCTAAGGCAGTAATTTCAAAGGCTAGGCAGTGAGTTGTGTAAGAACTTAGAATTAGGAAAGTCCAACATGAATTGGGCAGCTCTAGTTGGCTTTTGACCAGCTGATTGCAGAACTTGAGAAACTCCCAGCAAAGAGATGAAGAAACACGATATTAACCAGCACTCTAGTTCCCAAGAGCTTTGTTTAAGCCACAGCAGCACTGAAAAGTCAAGGGAAGGTCGGTGTTGTGTTTCCTTTTTGGGAAATAGTGTCAACGTGCATAATATTGTGTGATTTATGTGTTCCCGAGGTCTGTGAAAGACAGACTTTAACAAGAATTTTTAAAGTTAATGCAGAATTATCTCAAGTGGTCTGACTTTCATTGAGCCCTTAAGGTTCAGGGACTTTTCTGTTTTTGCTTAAAGACTGTCATCCACCGCCTTCACCAAAACATAGATGAGGACGGTTTTTGCTTCATTGGCCAAAGACCTTCTTTGTCTACACTTGAAAGTAGTCTATTTTCGCTTTTTCAGTAATTGTAATTGCAGTCTTTCAGTCTTTCCAAGTTACTTTGAAGTAGTGAATTATCTGTTGCTTATCTTTGTAAGGAAAAGGTGAAAGAAAGCCATGAAATGGACATATTAGAGTTGGCCAAATGCATTCTTTAAAAAATGATTTGCTACAGATTTAAAGCCAAAGGACAATTTGATTGAAAACAGTAGACTACTGACATCACCAAGACAATCAAGTTACTGCCAACTTGCCTTGTTTATCTAAAGGATCTTTGCAAAAATAAGGTTCCCCCCCAACCCTGACATACACATGAGTCATAGACAATACAGTAATAGGGATAAATGAACTTTATTTTTCTTTATATCTCTTTAATATACTTATGTCTTCAGTAACTCATTTTAGGGCCTGCTTCTTTGACTGAGGCCCCACAGCACAACAGGAAAGGAAGAGGCACTGCTGAGTTCATAATGCTATTTCAGTGTGGCAGCCTGAGTACATGAGGAAATGACACCCCGGGCCTGTATTTGGAGGCTTGCAGTTACTGTGACGACAACACACACTAATGGAAAACAAAGATGCTCTGCCTGCCAGTGCAAGCCAGGAAGACTTTTGCCAGCTCAGATTTTTCCTAATTATTCTATAAGTCTTGAAATGTGACACTGGAGTTATTCAGGGCTCTTTGTGTTTCATTAACTGTTTAGTGAGTGACACATGCTTCAAGGGCAGCCTGGAATTTGGATGAGGGCGTGGGCTCTACACACAAGCTTGACTTCCACATGCTGTCTTGATAGACCTCATCTTCTGGTTTGGACACCACCAGGCCGGTTGCTCTGGTCCCAGCCTGCTGTTTGGCCCTCAAGGAAGCCAGCTGCTTTGGTAGAATTCACTCCTCGGGGGCCCCTCAACTTGGGTGACAAATCCCCCCCCTTCCATATTCTGTTCATTCCATAGATAGTTGCTCAGAATGCCAGGTGTTCCAACTGATGACTGGGACATCTGAATCCCCATTGTTTTATAGTGATATAAAAGACAATATAATGATAATAATAGGTACTTTTTAATATAGATTATCTACATAATGTTTTATTATAGAGCTGTGCATAATTATTTAGTATACATAAGTGATGATAATAATAGCAGACACGAGATTATTCTGTGCCAGGCATTTTGGATGGTTTTATTTACTTCTCATAACAACCTGATGAGGCACTATGTTTATCTCTTGTTTTGTGGATGAGAAAAATTAGGGTTATAGATGACAAGTAACTTGGTGGTAGATTTGAGATTCAAACCTGAGCAATTTGCCTTTATTTAGTCCATATTTTCACCACTTTATTGTAAAGGAGGCAGTTGTTCAAGGAAGACCTGAACTTCAATGACTGTGAGGCTGAAGCCCTTTACCTAAGATTGGTACTTGATCCTAGCCCAAAAGGCATAGTAATGAACCTCAGGTTCTTGATGTCTTATCACAGAAAGAATTCAGTGAGAGACAAAGTGATAGGTAAGAAGTAGATTTATTCAGAGAGAAACACACTCCACAGGCAGAGTGTCGGCCATTGCAGAGGGCAAGTAGAAGGCCATGAAATGTGACATGGTTAGTTTTTATGGGCTGGGTAATTTCATAGGCTAAAGAGTGGGAGGATTATTCCAATTATTTTGGGGAAGGGATGGAGATGTCCAGGAATTGGCCATCTGCCCACTTTTTTGGTTCTTTGATGGTGCCTCTGGGTATGTCATTTAGCTTTGCTTATTGAGGATCAAGGTCTGGTCGACATTGACTTGTCTGCCATCTTGGACTTGTTTGATTCTGCTTGTTTTATATTGTGTTCTTGGGTTGTGCCATTCTTTCAAATGTTGTGCCCTGACCTCTTCCCTCTTGTTTCAAGAGGTTTTGGTGAGACGTGACCCTGCAGGGGGTCAGCTGCCCCTGCAGTCTGAAGGCACAAAGGACAAAGAACAAAGAGACTCAAGGTCCATCTGGGGCTCTTCTCGTGAGTCCTGAAGTGGAGCCAGAAGCTGCGGTGGCCAGCGGAGTTGGGCAGCCCAGGAGGAGACAGGCCTGGGGTCTTTGGAACACAGAAACTTATTCCAGTGGCGATGGCACAGTGCAGTGTTCCGCTTCTACACTGCTGAGATGATTCTCTGAAAGGGGAGGCCTTGGAGTGTTTGAATTTATGATCTATCACGTGTGCTTCCGTAGCCAAATCCTTTGATGCTGTTGGAGGTTTCGGTATGTTGTTGCTCCTGTTGACAAGTTAGAACTCCACCTTCTATTGTCATGAAATGCTCTGCAGATCTCTGGCTTGGTCATGGGCATTCCATTTGTTAAGTGGTGCAAGAGAGAGTCCAGCAACATACTTATTCCAGTTGCTGGTAACAGTAATTCTGGAAGAAGCCTTTGGTGGTGTGTGTAAGTTGGTTGGGGAGAACAGTGAGGAAGGGGACAGAAAGTCTCATTCTGTATAAGATCTCTTGTGCATGCTAAGTCACTTCAGTCATGTCCAGCTCTTGATGACCCTAAGGACTGTGGCCTGCCAGGCTGCTCTGTCCGTGGAATTGTCTTGGCAAGACCACTGGAGTGGGTTGCCATGCCCTCCTCCAGGGAATCTTCCTGTTGCTGGGATCAAACCAGCATCTCTTGTGTCTCCTGCATTGGCAGGTGTGTTCTCTACCACTAGTGCCACCTGGGAAGCCCATAAGAGCTCTTACTGGCTCCCAGTGACTTTGCTTAGGTAATGAGTTGTCAGTCTGGCAGCATGTTGTTCCTTTTGAAAAACAGAGAGCTTGCTATAGTTTAAGGAAAATTACCTGGTATCTTGCAGTCAGTGGTTTGTTACAGTGGAACAATGGTATGAGATGTTTTATTGGTTATTCTGTTTAACTCCTTTATCTTTATTAAAACCAAAAGTTACCTGAAAGTAGTACAACACTGTAAATCAATTATACCCCCCAAAAATAAAACCAAGAGTTAGAAATGATGCTAAAAATCTGACTGTCTGGATAGACTTGGAAATTTTGAGTTTATGTTTGCTACTATGGCACTTAACTTTTGGATTGTCAGAAGTATTAATAAAAGGAGAGCAGTTTTGATGGAGAGGATAATGCTTTGCATTTTCTTATGCTGCTGCTGCTGCTGCTAAGTCGCTTCAGTCGTGTCCGACTCTATGTGGCCCCACAGATGGCAGCCCACCAGGCTCCCCCGTCTGGGGATTCTCCAGGCAAGAACACTGGAGTGGGTTGCCATTTCCTTCTCCAATGCATGAAAGTGAAAANGCTTCAGTCGTGTCCGACTCTATGTGGCCCCACAGATGGCAGCCCACCAGGCTCCCCCGTCTGGGGATTCTCCAGGCAAGAACACTGGAGTGGGTTGCCATTTCCTTCTCCAATGCATGAAAGTGAAAAGTGAAAGTGAATTTGCTCAGTTGTGTCCGACTTGTAGTGAACCCATGGACTGCAGCCCACCAGGATCCTCCGTCCATGGGAATTGCTAGTAGCCATAAACACTCTACTTTTTCAGTGTATCAAATATCCTAGGTGGTGGGATTGAATATCCTAGGAAGGTGAATGTTTCATATGAAGTAAACATATAACAGAATGCGTCCCTAGCGTCATGAGAAGTTCTATTCTATGAATTACAAACAGCATCTTGTCACAACTATACTAACACACCCCAGCTCCTGCTCCTACTTTTTCAGTACTGGTGAGCACCCAGTACTACTGACTTGACAGGCTAAACGCCTGGAGCAAATACACTGTCTGCTCTGTGGCAGGGATCTAGTTGATCCAAAGTAGAGGCAGTGATATATTTCATCAAGGTGTTCTTTTTCATTCACGCGGTCCTCCTGACTTTCTTACAACAAACCAAGAATTTCTCTTTTGTCCTCCCTGTCTTTATGTAAAAAGGTGTAACAGTGTCAGTGGAGGGAAAGAATTAGTGCTTATATCCTTTGGAGAAAAAGGGCTTCACTGGTGGGCTTCTGGAAGTACTTTTTTTTTTCTCATTCAATTCTAAATTCCTTCGGGCTCCCAAACCGTGTGGTAATTAAGACGTTCTGTGAGGCTTCTAGCTCTCGGCACTGTCATACCTGGTCTGATTTTGAGCAGGAATGGGGGCTTGTGAGTCTCAGATTGTTGATGATTAAACAGCTTTGGTGCTGGGGTCACCCATACCAAAAAGAGTGGGAACCGCTAGACTCTNGTGAGGCTTCTAGCTCTCGGCACTGTCATACCTGGTCTGATTTTGAGCAGGAATGGGGGCTTGTGAGTCTCAGATTGTTGATGATTAAACAGCTTTGGTGCTGGGGTCACCCATACCAAAAAGAGTGGGAACCGCTAGACTCTGAGCTCCCTCGGGGTCATCAGGCCATTGAGTCTGCGGTCCTGAATGCTCTTTGTCCAGCAGAATCTCTTGGGATGCTTTGAAAGTGCAGATGAGCAGGCAGAGCCCCAGAGGTTCTGATTCAAGCTAACCTGAGTGGATGCCCAAGTACAGACCTATTTTAGAAGCTTTTATGTGATTTTACTGTATATCATGGGTTGAGAACCAGTTATCTAGCACAGTCTTTTCATTTCAAAGAAGAAGGTATTAGGAAGGGGAAAGAGAGGTCAGTTGGTGGAAGTTACAGAGTCCTAGTCTATTAACTTTTCTATCACATGATCATAATAAACAACAAAGTAGCTGATATTTAATGAGTGTGTTCTATGCATTAGGCTCTAACAAGGCAGATATGGGGTAAGTATCCATATGCGCTACATTCTACAGATGAGGATGCTGAGGGAACCGCCAAAGGCCCTCCAACAAGCAGGTGGTGGATTTGTGATTGAGTCCAGGCAGCTGGACTCCTCAGCTTGTGCTCTTCATCTTGTAATCACTTTGCTGTTCTGGAGCCAACTCTGAGAATGTAAGGTGTTGACAGCAGCTGCTTCTCTGTTTCAGCATCAGGGGTCTTGTGGCAGCTGGCCTTGGTGCTCTGGGTCCCACTGACTGGTCTGCTGCTTGACTAAAGATTGAGTCCTTGCATTCTTTATTTTCCCAATAAGTGGGCCAGTTGGAGGCAACCCATCTCTTAGGGGCTGTTCCAATGTATTCCATTTTTCCCGGTGATGGTTTCTTTTATTCTGTCTTTCTTTTGCTGACCAATATAATATTTTCTGTCTTAACTTCGGACACATAGTTTTTACCTTTACATGGAAATCCTAACCACAGACTTTACTCTCTTGTTCAGACCTTGACTTTCCCCCTAATGCTGTGAGTTTGGCTGTGTTCACTGTTTTCCCTGGGATTCCCCCAATCTGGACTTTCATACCACCCCCTAACTTCTCATGACATCAACAACAGGAAGGGATTAATCACTTCACTTCTACAGCAGCAGGTGTGCTGGAAACAAGCTGGTCTTTCCCATGGAACTGATTGGCCGGAGGGTCGTTGTATTCCAAAGACCTCTTGAAGTCTACATTTTTAGGTCATATATATGGAATTAATTTTCTGATTGATTGTGTAAGTTTGAAATTCTATAGAGAAGGCTTTTTCATACCTTGGGGAAAACCCATGTACATTGTCTGTTAAATGAATGTTACCAAGTTGAAAATCACCAACGGCAAATACTGTAGCACCTATTTCTCAGAGCAATAGCAAGTCAACAAAAAGTGAACATTTGTTAAAAATAGTCCATGATAAATACCTACATGTAAATTTAAAGCACTAGTGTGATAAATAGATCCGGGTATGACTTGGGACTTTTTTTAGCACATGGCACAAAACAAGTGCTCAGTAAGGTAAATCTGTTAAATATCGTGGAATTGAGGAATAAACATTACTGAACAGTTTTGATCAGTAATTGGATGGAGCATAATTTTTATAAAAACATGAGAATAACAATCTGTAACCAAGGTTGTCTATTTCTCGGCTTCTAAACCTTTAATGGCCACATATTGTTTTTATTACAAGTTAAAAATCAACAGACATCTTAAATGTTCATTAGAACATCAGAGAATAATGAATCCTTAATTGAGTGGAAGCGAAGCTAGACTCTGTAGCTGTGATTAGCATATGTGTGTATTTCCAACAGCAGACGAGAACTCTTACTTTAAATGTCGTGGCATAAGACCTAACTATCAATGCAAGTCTAATAGTTCCTCATCTCTTCACTCATGTGCTGCAAAACTCATAATTAAAAAAAAAAACACACACAGAACCGGGCTCATTTGGTTTACTAGCTGGAAATGTTCTCATCCTCGGAAATCTATTTTGGAGTCAGCATTGCTCCCCTCCCCTACAAGTGGTAAAGCAACAGCTGCCGTTTAATTAATGTTCTGCTGACAGCTCCAGCTGATGAATATCACTGAGGTTTTCTATCAGCATCGATACTCTCTGCATTACCCCAAGAGGAAATATTGATTATAGTTGCCTGATTTTGCCTTATTTCACCATAACTTTCTTTCCTGCACTACTCACTCCAAATTCCAATGATGCTGTTATTTACATCACCATTCACATCTTCCAGGGAATAAGGTCCCAGCGGAACACATGTGTTCCTGGTGATGTATTGCAGTGGAATCTCCCCAAAATGAACACGTGAAATGTTGAACTCAAAAAGAGGTGAGGACTAGGGGGAAAATCAGATGAAAGTGACTTGTGGTTTCCCAGAAAGTGAAAAATTTTGTCCTTTTGAGAGAGAGATTAGAGGGGAAAAAAGAGCTCTTGTTTTTCCACATAGTATGGATGTATGGTTAAAAATCCTACAATTTGACTTATATCTGGATTATTATTCTGATTCCTGTTCCCAGATGTTTCATAGGAGTTGGACCTCAACAATGCTATCATTACTATGGTGTGGCAGGGCTTCCCAGGTGGTGCTAGTGGTAAAGAACCCACCTGCTAATGCAGGAGACATAGAGATTCGAGTTCCATCCCTGAGTCGGAAAGATTCCCTGGAGGGGATGGCAACCCACTCCAGTATTCCTGCCTGGAGAATCCCATGGACAGAGGAGCACTCATGTGCTTAGTAGCTCAGTCATGTCCAACTCTTTGCAACCCCATGGACTGCAGCTCTCCAAGCTTCTCCATTCATGGGATTCTCCAGGCAAGAATACTGGAGTGGGTTGCCATGCCCTCCTCCAGAAGATCCTATTCTTGCCTGGAGAATGCCATGGACAGAGGAACCTGGAGGGCTGCAGTCCATGGGGTCGCAAAGAGTTGTGTAGCATGCATTGTGTGCGATTAAAAGGATTTGGGCTATATGAAAGCAACTGATTTGGAAGTGAGAGGCACACAATCCGCTCATCCTGAAGAACATATCTTAGGCTCCATCAGACAGGCCTATGCACGTAGCTAAGCTAACTGAGAACAGGTACAACACAGATTCCAAATGGTGTGGCATTAAATGACAAGAGGTTATAGGGTGTTCTGGTAGGCAGATGGGGCAAGCCTTTTAGCAGGACCAGGGAAGAAAGCAGGGACGTGGGGTTCAAGGACAGAATCATTGTGGAGGAGGAGCAGTCCTAGAGACGCTAATGCAATGTTGGAACGATTAAGATGATGCTAACTTCCAGAGTCCTGGGCTAGAGCTCGTTGTATCCCTCCTGCTTCACATTTAGTTTGTAGTGTTCACCCTCTCACTGAATATTACCGAAATTTGCCTGTGTCAGGGACTGATCTAGGGATTGGGTACAATGGTGAAGAGCATGTGATCTCTACTCTCTAACTGGGCTCCAGGTAAAACCAATGGCAATTTCAGTGCCAGGTGACTAGGGAGTGAAGGGGATGGTAGGAGCACTCGCCTGGTTTTGGGTGGTGAGTAATTGACTCAGAGATCATAGATGGGGTGATAAAGTGACTCTTGCTGTAAGGAAAGGGGACCCTAGAGGCTGAAAGCAAGATAGGGACTGACAACCAAGGTCTAAGAGAAAGCAGAGGAAATGAATGTGACTGAAAGGCTCAATAACTGATTCGTTTCAACAAGTCCACATAGCTTTACGAATGGTGGGGTGCTTCTAAGTTGCTTTCTTTCCACATATGTGATAATTTTAATGTTTTTAAGAATAGTGTGATAAAGAGGATACAACATTTTCATCACACTTAAAACTGTTGTGGCCATAATATGCCAACCAAATATGCATCTTGTGAGCTAGAAAATTCTTGATGCCCAACACCACCTATACCCTGAGCATTCTTTCAAAGCAGTGACCCATCTTAATGGGAATTTCCTGGCAGTTCAATGGGTAGAACACTGTGCTCTCACTGCCGAGGGTGTGGGTTCAATCTCTGGTCTGAGAACTAAGATCCTATAAGCTACATGGTTGAAAAAAAAAAAAAATAGCAGTGACTAATCTTAATAAGTCTAAAAGGGAGTGATGGATATTTCCTATAAAATTATTTGCTTTAGGGCTTTCGCAAATTTGTGCACTTTGAAAAATGCTTACATATATTCAGCACTTGACTTCAAGTGCCCAGCTGCTGTTGGAGCAAGAATCTTGTGTGAATAGCCAGGAAATTCTTGAAGTACAAGTTGGGAGCATTGCCTTACCACATAATAAAATGAATTTTGAAACCACACTCATTAAAAACACTTCGGTAGTGGTGTCAGAATAAGTTCACATCAGATGAGGAGATCAAAGGAAAACAGTCAGAACTCCAGAAACCTGTATATAAAGAGTTTAGTGTTAGAAAGGAGAGACATTTCAAATCAGAAAAGAAAATTTGGATTTTTCAGTCAATGGGGTTGAAATAACTGGAAAAAAATGAAATGAAATCTCTATGTCACCCTTTATACCAAAATGCATACCAAAATACACTTAAATTCACCAGAAATTTACAATTGAGAGTGAAATACTTGAAAAAAATATATGTAGATGAGGTAAGAAAGAACTTCCTAAACAGGGCAAAAAAAGCAGTAAAGCAAAAGACCAAAATATTTTACTCCTTAAAGCAGAGTGAAAACTTTTATGCAGGAAAAAAAGCACCTCACGAACAAAAATAATTAAGAACAAATATCCTTAATATAAAGAGCTCTTTTACATGAATAAAGCAAAAGAGATACAACAAAAGAAAAATGGACAAATGGCATAAGTAAACAATTTGTAATAAATGTGTGAAAAACTAGCCTCATTGATAATTAAAAATTCAAATGGAAAGAAAATAGTATTGTTTCAACCAACAGATTGACAAAGACACAGCAGAATCTGATACCTGTTTGGTGAGGGTGTGAGGAAGTAGCCACTGTGGAATGCTGGTGGGAAAATCAACTAGGGCAAGTTTCCTGAAAGGCAATTTGACAATATGTGGTAAAAATCTTAATAATCAGAAAAAAAAATAAGGCCATTTCCATTTTGAAAAATAGGAGTCCAAACACATGTGATGCTTTCAAGAATTCATTGTTTTCTTTTCCTCCTATTGTTCTCAAATATTACCTACTGACTTCTAAAAGTTTGGCAGACCTGGAGGCTCTTATTGTAAAGAAAAGCCCCACATGCTTTGTTTTCGGTAGCTCGATAGGATTTCCTAGGAGGGATCTTGATTAGAATTGTGGAAACAAGACCTAATCACAGAAGTCGATTCTGCCTTATCACTGAAGTGCCAAGAACATCTTGATGGCTGTGTATTTCCTGAGTAATGTTATTATCAAAACAGAAGCTAATATCCAAAATGGACACATTTGACTGGATCATGAGAGTTGGGGGACCAAGAGCAGGTAGATAAAACAGAGCTAGAGTAAGCAATCCTTTGATCATGACATAGAACTGCTTAAGCTCATTAGAATTATAGGATTAAACCGATCCAGGAAAGGGATACTAAGGCTCAAGTTTTCAGCAATCTGCTGAACTCATGAATTACTCAGAAAAAAATTTTTACCATAATATTTTTAGATACTGATGGATGCTAAGAGATGATTGACTCGACTGCTTTTTATGAAATGAGGAAACTGAGACCAGAAAGTTTATCTTTCTTGAAGTCACGTGCTGTTCTTAGTTGCTCAGTCTGGTCCGACTCTCTGTGACCCCATGGCCTGTAGCCTGCCAGGCTCCTCTCTCCATGGGGATTCTCCAGGCAGGAATACTGGAGTGGGTTGCCATGCCTTCTTCCAGGGGATCTTTCCAACCAAGGGATCAAACCCAGGTCTCCCACACTGCAGGGATTCTTTACCATCTGAGCCACCAGGGAAGCTAAAGTCATAGAGCTTGTTCATTCAGATACAGGAATTCGTAGACAAGCCACAGCATTGTGCTGCTTATCTTCCTAGAAGCCAGAACATTATCGGTCTTGGGTTAATTCCCAAGATACTTGTTGGGTAGGAGCTCGTGGTTTCTCTGTCTCATCCTGCCTCTGGCACTCTAGATGTTGGGCATTTTGGAAGAGCAACAGCTCTCTCTTCGTCAGTTCTGTCTGTTATTCCAGAGGATGGAGGGAAGCTAGTTGGAGAGTGGTTTGCGGTGTGCATGTATCCTGTGAGGGGGCTTGTGAGGATGGTACCTGGTGCCTGTGGTGCTCAGCTATTTCTCACTGGTCTGAGAGCAGAAACATTTTGTGAACACGAAGGGAGCAGTGATGTGAGTAAAACCACACCCAGACCTTCTGTGCTAATATTTTGGGGCTTGTTCTGGGGAAGTCCTTTTTTGGAAAAACCCGCTTCTGAAAGATTCCCGGAGTGAAGGTAGGCAGTAAGCATTTCACACCGCCGCGTGTCGTCTGGTTCTGTAATGGATGTGCTGAGACGAGACTGGTGCTTTCTTACTGTGGTGGTCCTTCCGAGCCTTCTTTTTCATACATTGGGTACAAGTGAATGAGTTCCCTTTACTTCTCTCATACCCACAGATAAAATGAGCCTACACATTATATATAATTCTGTTAATTAGAATGTGAGTGTGAATAATAGCACAATAATAGCTTCTATTTGGTGATTTAACTAGCAATGCATTATTCAACGAGTTCATCACCTCTCATTTTGTAGCCCTCCTTTCTTTGAAAGTGAAGTCACTCAGTCATGTCCGACTCTTCATGCCCCACGGACTGTTGACCATCAGGCTCCTCCGTCCATGGACTGTTCCAGGCAACAGTACTGGAGCGGGTTGCCATTTCCTTCTCCAGAGGATCTTCCCGGCCCAGGGACTGAACCTGGGTCTCCTCACAGCAGGCAGACGCTTTACCATCTGAGCCACCAGGGAAGCCCACTTTCTTTAAACAGCCCATACAAAGACATGCTCATGTCTTTGCTGTTGCTTTTTTTGTGTGTGTGACCTCACCATGTGACATGTGTGATCTTAGTTCCCCCACCAGGGATTGAACCTGCATCCTCAGCATTGGAAGCAAGGAGTCTTAACCGTTGGACCACCAGGGAAGTCACATCTTTACTTCTTTATCATCCCTCATACCCTCCCTTTCATACTTACACTCTGATTGTGGGAATTCTGTTTCCTCTTTTTTCCATCCCCATCTGTATTCAGACCCTGATATGTATGACTTCTGTCCCCTCCTTCAATTTTCCATGCTTTCTGGGCTTATTCTTCATTAATTCCTCTTTCTTTTCTTTTCACAACCCTCTTTCTGTCGTTTCTCCTGCTTTAGCCAGTCTTAGAACATCTTTCAACATTAATATGCATCAAAACTACATAAAACAAGACGCTTTTATCAATATTATAGAGAACGTTGTTATTGCCAAAGGATAATTTTTGTCGATAATTAACCTTCAACCTCAAGATTTATTTTCCATTCCCATTCATTCTCTGAGAAATATCCATCTTGGAACCGGGGACTGCCGTTTCTGCTAGATTGTGGTACAACAGAGCAGAGATTGAAGCACAAACTGCCACTCTCTGTGGGAGGTCAGACTCGATGCTTGGGAACAAGGAGACGGTCTGACTTGACTCTCTTCTCAGTTTTTAATGTTTGTTTTTCTATTCTGGAATTTGGTGACTTGAGGGGGAATAGTGTCTACTCCGTTAACAGATTAGAAGAACATGGTATAAGTACAATGATTGTAAAGGGTGTTTAATATACCAAGAAAAAGGTCAGAATCTTGGTTATGTAAAATCCTCAAATGAATTCCAGAAATTTTTCATGAGTGCTTTATTTGAAAGGAGAGTTATTAAATGTGGATTTAAAATATGTATGTGGAATATTCTTGAGAAAGTTCTATATAATGATGGTGTGTAATTGGTTTCTTGTACCCAACTTAGGTTCCTCACTAATTGTGGTCGATTTATTTGTTTAATTTGGTTCACTCCAACCTGAGGTTGGTGTGCTGTTTATGGTCTGGACCCAACTATAGAAGCAGTTGTCTATGTATTTTTCTACTTAAAGCCCAATTAAAGTGAATGATAAATTAACAATAATGACATATAAGACCAGATGTATGGCAGAAAGTGAAAGGGAACTAAAAAGCCTCTTGATGAAAGTGAAAGAGGAGAGTGAAAAAGTTGGCTTAAAGCTCAACATTCAGAAAACTAAGATCATGGCATCTGGTCCCATCACTTCATGGGAAACAGATGGGGAAGCTCTGGAAACAGTGTCAGANGAGTTGGACTCTGAAGAAAGCTGAGTGCTGAAGAATTGATGCTTTTGAACTGTGGTGTTGGAGAAGACTCTTGAGAGTCCCTTGGACTGCAAAGAGATCCAACCAGTCCATTCTGAAGGAGCTCAGCCCTGGGATTTCTTTGGAAGGAATGATGCTAAAGCTGAAACTCCAGTACTTTGGCCACCTCCAGAGTTGACTCATTAGAAAAGACTCTGATGCTGGGAGGGATTGTGGGCAGGAGGAGAAGGGGACGACCGAGGATGAGATGGCTGGGTGGCATCACGGACTCGATGGACATGAGTCTGAGTGAACTCCAGGAAATGGTGATGAACAGGGAGGCCTGGCGTGGTGCGATTCATGGGGTCCCAAAGAATCGGACACGACTGACTGAACTGAACTGAACTTATAGGTTTAGAACAAAGACAGGGAGTAGGCAAGGGCTGATTGGCTGCAGGGGTTTCCTGGTATTTACTAATTGGCTAATCTTTATTGGCTGCAGAGGGATGTCTTTTACGTCCTGATAAACTCAAACCAGGTTACNGGCCCAGGTGCTAGGTGTGGCCCAGGGGAGTGGGGCGGGGCCCAAGGGATCGGGGCTCCCCCCACCCCGCAGAGGGCCCCGGTCACCGTGGCACTGGGGGGGCTCGCTCCAGACGCCCTGCGGCTGGCACACCCGGACATGGCTGGAGGCGCTTGGGCTGTAGCCTTGGTCACACAAGTACAGGGCCACTGAGCCCAGTCGGGTGCCGTTGAATCTCAGGGTGGCGTGCTTCACCTCGCCCGGGGGGCCGCAGTCTACCTCTGCAAGGACACGGCAGCCGCGGCCTGGATGGCCGGCCCCTGCCTGGCCTCCCACTGCTCTGACCCGGGCCCCTTGCTCCCCGTGCAGCCTGTCCCAGGGTGACAGAGCCGGCCTCCGCCGGCCCCCAGAGCGGGCTGCTCAGAGGTCTCCTTCTTCCCCTCCCTGCCCAGTCCGCTGCTGAGCCCTGCCCCAGCCCGCCCCTGACCCGGCCTGCTCACCTGCCTGGCACCGGCGTCCTGTGTACCCTGCTTGGCAGTGGCAGGAGAAGTCTGTGCCCAGGTCCTCGCAGGTGCCCCCATTCATGCATGGGCTCCGGAAGCAGGGCGAGGGGGCTGCAAGGGCACGGGTACCCCATTGCCCATCACTGTCCCCCGAGGCCTCTGGGCGGCAGGGGCATCCTGCCTCTCACACCAGCTCTGCCTCCGGGCCACAGGGCTGTGGGGAGCGCTCCCTTACCTATCTCACAGTGCCGCCCTGAGAAGCCCGGGGGGCAGTCACACTTGTATTTGCCGATGTAGTGGAAGCAGGTGCCGCCGTTGTGACAGGGGCCCGAGGCGCACGAGTCTGGCTTCCCTGGAAGCAGAGGCACCCATAGGGCAGGGCCGGGGGTCGTGTGCGCCCCCCACTCTGGTCCCTCCCCTCATCCCTCCACACCCTCNGCTCCTGTATCATTGCCTTCCTGAATTTAAAACCAATTTCCATTGAATATCCTCAGATGGTTTGAGGCAAGTTTTTGGTGTTCAAGTTCTTTACATCTCCAAAATACTATACTCAACCCTATTCATGTAATAATTACAGAGTAATCATTTGGTGAATCAAAAAGATAGCACACACTGTATACCTTATCCCCCTAAGACCATGTGTGCTTAGTCATTTCAGTCATGTCTGATTCTTTGCAACCCTATAGATTATACCCATCTATCTCCTCTTGTCCATGGGATTCTTCAGGCAAGAATACTGGATTGCTGTGCCCTTCTACAAAGGATCTTTCCAAGTCAGGAATTGAACACATGTCTCCTGTGTCTCCTGCATTGCAGGAGGATTCTTTACCCAGTGAACCACCTGAGAAGCCCCTACTAAGACCATATATATCCTTTTTAATCATTTAAGGTAAGGCAAATTTTTATAAATTAAATAAATTTCAATTTGATGCTTAAAGTGTATTATTTAATATCCAATCTATGCTCTAATGTCTCGTGCCTCTTATGTTCTCTGAAAGGAGTGCAATGAATGCATAAATAGCTTTAACTAAAAGAGCTGGAAAATAAAAGATTAGGAAGGAGGCAGGCATCCAAAGTATAAATACTACCAGCCTGATATTTAAGATTGTGACAGTTCCTAGTTTCCCCATCTTCCTTTTGGAGCCAGAACTCACATCCAGGTTTTGGCTGGGCACAGACCTCCCCGCTAGAGACTATACTTCCCAAATGCCTTGGCCATGTGACCAAGTTGTCTCCAAAGAAATAAGAAGTTGCACATATCCCTACCATAAAAGGAGGTCTCATTCCCCTTAGTTTCTTATTTCTTTCTCTAGAAGTTAAAATGCTACCATGGTGGTGATCCAGCCTCAATGTTGATTGACTACAATACCCTAGGAAAGGCAGACTAAGGAAACTGAAGGAATCTCAATTTGTACTTTAAACAAGTGAGAAGAAAGTAAACTTCTAGAGAATCTGAGGGTGCTGCATTTTTAGCCCTTTGTGATAGCCTTTAGGGGCTTCCCAGATGGTACTAGTGGTAAAGAACTTACCTGCTAATGCAGGAGATGTAAGAGATGCAGATTTGATCCCTGGGTTGGGAAGATCCCCTGGAGGAGAGCATGGCAACCCACTTTAGTATTCTTGCCTGGAGAATGCCATGGGCAGAGGAGCCTGGCAGTCTATAGTCCACAGGGTCACACAGAGTCGGACACGACTGAATTGACTTAGCACTTAGCCTGAAATGGAACTAGTTCAGCCATACCAAAAAAAAAAAANATCACGGACTCGATGGACGTGAGTCTGAGTGAACTCCGGGAGATGGTGATGAACAGGGAGGCCTGGCATGATGCGATTCATGGGGTCGCAAAGAGTCGGACACGACTGAGAGACTGAACTGAACTGAACTGCCAGATGTCTAGAACTGGGCTGCTGCACCGTCCCCACCCCCCACCCGCCACCCATGGCATTTGGGCACTGTGAATAGAGCCACTCTGAGGCAGTTAACTCAGCAAGGCCCTGGAGAGGTGGGAGGAAGTGGGGAGACACAACCGGTCTCAGCCTGGGCAGTCTCCTGTGCCCGCCTGCTGTGAAAGGCTTCGAGCTCCCCTCCCTTCCCTCCCCTCCTTGTCTCTACCCCAACCTGACCGTTTGGGATTGATGCCGGGGAGGATCTGATCTGAGCCAGATCATCCATAAGGTAGAGCTGGGTTGAGCACACTCCCATCCTTTCTGCTGGTGGCACAGATGGTAAAGAACCCTGCAATGCAGGAGACCCAGGTTCCATCCTTGGGTTGGTAAGATTCCCTGGAGAAGGGACTGGCTACCCACTCCAGTATTCTTGCCTGGAGAATTCCATGGTAAGAGGAGCCTGAGTGAGCTGATCTACAAACACAGAGCAGGGTGGGCTGGGGGAGATAGGGAGGAGTGGTAAGGAGGCTCCTGCCACCCTGAAGGTCTCCACCTGAGCCTCACTGTGCATTCCCGCTATGCTTCACTCTGCCCCTTAATAAAGCACCTTTGGAGTCAAGTCCTAACTGCAAGACCTCCGATCCTGAACCCTGGAGTCTGCAGTCCTCCCAGCCAGTGCCTGGTGCTTCATCATCTCAGCACCAGCTTCTCTTGGAGACCTGGAAGAGAGCGGCAGGAGTGTGTGACTGTGAACAAAAGACTGTCTGAGATTGTGTGTACCTGTGAACAACTGTGGAAGTAGAGTGTCAGATTGAGGGGGGTGGGCACTGGAAGAATATATGAGTGTGACTGTGGGTGAGACGGCCTGGCTATGTGGATGAGATGGGGAACGTGGGAGTATTTTGGGTCCCACTGTCTGACATCACACCTGCGTGGGAGTGTGAGCGTGTGTGTGTGTGTGTGTGTGTGTGTGTGTGTGTGTGTGTGTGT